>JAZDUH010000544.1:32290000-32767500 GCA_036419115.1 Scarus forsteni
ACGTGGTGCGATACCTGCTTGAGAACGGAGGCAATCAGAGCACTGCTACAGAGGTGAGACAAGTCTTAGAGAAATATTTTGTATTTTTGGGCTTATTCTAGATATTGTATCAGATTTATTGCTGTTATTAACCATGAATCTGCTCTTTAGATTCAGTGTTACATATGACACTTAACTGGCCATAATTACTCCTATATGACTGATACATACCAAAAAAAAACTACAGGACTTTATTTGTTTGTGTACATGGGAGAGTTTTGCAATCAGAGTTTACTTCTAAGAGCTTATAGTAATACCTTTTTGTAATAAAAAGAAGGTTTTTTTTTTTATATCCCAATTTTCTAATCTTTTTAGAGGACAGCTCTTTGCTCCAACTTCCCAATGAGAGATGTTTTAATTCACCTCTGTTTTCCCTGCCATGAGCTTGAAAACCAACGAGCCAGACTGAGGCAGGGCAGTTTTATATGTGCAATTAATAAAACACATCTTATTCGCCTATTTTCCAGACTGAACTGAAACTTTCAGAGCTTTTTCACTCTGTGCTTTTCGTTCTGTCTTGAAGGACAGACAGCGATATACCACTTAACAGCGCCTGTGTTTTATAAGTGTTATTGTGACTCAACACCTGCACTTTAAATGCCAAAGTAATTTGCACATTGTTGATTTATTGTCTACTTCAACTTAATGTTTGTAATTTTATAGAAATGTGTGCTGCTGACCTCTTTGGCCAGCTAAACCGTGTGAATGGGATTTTGATTTTATTGGATGTTATCTGTATAAATAAAAGTTGACAAAAAAAGATACTCAACAAACATGAAAAAATAAAGGCAGACTGCATTATTGTTGATTTTTAGCAGCAGTTTAAGGGGGCTAAGAGTTTGACCGCCAGTTTAATAATATTTGAGTGAATATTCCAGATAAATTACATATTTCTGCTTAGCTATGTTTCACCCTAATTTGAGGCTAGTTATGCTGCTTTAAATTGTGTGTACATGTGATAAACAGTTTATTTAATCTGATTAAATGATGAATAACAAAAAGACAAGCTAGCTAACCTGCCATGCCGCTCTTCAAATAAACAGTTTACTGATAAATAACTTAAAGGGTGCTGTTCACCCTGAATAAACAACGTACAAAGACTGTAGTCCACAAAGAGCACAGCCAGGTTAAAGTCAGACTTTAATCTCTTTTCTGCCACTTTCTCCTGTTTCCTGCTCGATCTTCTGTTCCAAGATCCAAAAATCTTTGAGAAATTAAACACTTTATAAGCACATGTTTATTTTCCATCCCATGCTGTTACAGTGAGTGAAACACTGACATTTTCTAAGAATTAATTCTGATTTCTTTTCACAAACCAAAAGTTGTCTTGATTTTATTCACACTTGGGTGTGACCATCAATTTTACCCTGTAAAGGGGTCTTGTACAACTAAAAATGTTTTAAATAGCATTATTGAGTAAAGTAGATGTCCATTGTCATCAGCAGACTGTTGAACACAATGCAACCAAAAACAAAAATGTATTTTCCCACACCAAAGTGGGAAATGAATACATCATCGCCCAATTGTACCCATGTGTGTTTAGAGTTGATCAATATTTAAGTAAATGACCATAAATCAAAGTTTTTTGAAGGTTGTTTGGATTGATTGATGCAGTTTTGATGGTGTTTTACAATCAGGGGACAAGTAAATATATGTACCAATTTAGAACCAGTCCTAAAGGTGTCCAGATACCCCATTATGTTTGAGGGATGTCAAGATGCTGGTTGTGGCAGTGCTAATGTTATGGGGCCTCCAAAACCATTAGGACACATCATCTGGGACCCAGGGTGTCTGGGCAGTATATCATCCTGAGTTTTCATGTATGAGGTTGGCACACCTCTGGGTACTGGTCCCATGAAGAAGAATGTAGAACCTCAGTGGGGTATCTTAGGAAGCCAATTCAGGCCAAAGTGGGAATTTCAGCTCTCTTCACCTCTCCCCTCTTTGTCTTCGCTCCCAGGATGGATTCACCCCCCTGGCCATCGCCCTCCAGCAGGGACACAACCAGGTGGTTTCTGTCTTACTGGAGAACGACACTAAAGGGAAGGTCCGCCTCCCTGCTCTGCACATCGCCGCCCGCAAAGACGACACAAAGTCAGCCGCCCTGCTGCTCCAGAACGACCACAACGCTGACGTCCAGTCGAAGGTACGAAAATAACACCGTCTGATTCTAAGGGGTTGTACCAGCATGTGTGGTGTGAGCTAATGTGGTGCTACTTCCTGTGCTAATGTGTCTTTGCTGTGGTTTTTATGAATTTATGATATCAATGAATTAAATAAGCTTCTGGTTATGTTTTGTGCTCTAAAGGTAAAGAGTAAAGAAATCCTTGAATGGCAGTAATTTGGGCAAGCTAACACCGGTTTTGTTTGGTTTGATTAACAGTCTGTGGATGTCTTGACCTTGTTTATATCTGTTTTTTAATCTGTATCTACATAAACATGTTGGTAATAATCTACACTTCATAGTGACAGGGTTTTGTTTTTCTCTCTCATTATTCAGAGCATGCACGAGGTGTAACTCTAGCCTGAAACAGAAATATGTTAGAATCTCATTGTGTTGATCTGTGATGTGTGGGCTGAGCTGTAGTGTAGTTATGACATTACCGTGAGGCCTCTACACACAGTGATGATCCCTAAGCTCAGTATTTCAATACCTTCATTTAAATGTGTAAGAAAGCTTTATACCCAGAGTTTGAGCAATTTTAATTATTATGTTTAAAAGTTAGTATTTAGATGAACCAGCACTGGCCCTCTGGGACTGTATTTCTGTTACATGGTGATGTTATTTCCACCCATGTTCCAGTTTTACTTCGTAAAGTACAAGATTTATTAAGAATGAAATAGATGTAAAGTGATAAATGATCCACTCAGATCACTGAAAAACCTCACAGACTTTTTATGGACATTCAGTACTCTCTTAGAGATCTGTCCAAGTACTCAGATACCAGAGCACCTGTTTGGTATGTCACAATACGTATGGAAATAAGCTTTTATTTGTACAGACCACTTTAAAAAATCATTTAAAAGAGGAAAACTATGAGAATAACATTGAAAAGTTATGTGAATAATCTTATTAAGTTGCAAGACTAAAGTCATTAAGAAAGCAATTGGTCAAAACTTACTATCAATATAAGCATGCCTAAATCAAGACGATGCTCTCATTTCATCCTCTCTGCGTAGGTGATGGCTGCTCTTCTGGTTCAACCGTTCAAAATCACGTTTGTTTCCTATTTTAATTTAAACAAATTTATGACTTTACCCTCGTTACTTTATGAGATAATTCTCTGACTTTATGAGATTGTTCTCAGAACTTTAAGAATTCTTACTCTGAACTTTATGACTTTATTGTCATAACTTAATGTCTTTACTCTTATAACTTTATGACTTTATTCCTGTAACTTAACAACTTTAATCTTGTTACTTTATGAATTTACTCTGGTAACTTCATTATTTTATTCTTCATAACTTAATGTCTTTACTCTTGTAACTTTATGAATTTATTGTCGTAACTTAATGTCTTTATTCTTGTAGCTTTATAACTTTATTCTCAGAACTTTTCAACTTTACTTTTGTAACTTTACGACTTTATTTTCATAACTAAACAACTTTACTCTTGTAACTTTATGAATTTACTCTGGTAACTTCATGTCTTTATTCTTCGTAACTTACTGTCTTTACCCTTGTAATTTTATGAGATTATTCTCAGAACTTTTCAACTTTATTCTCGTAACTTTTCAACTTTAGTCTAGTAGCTTTATGACTTTATTTTCCTAACTCAACAACTTTACTCTTGTAACTTTATGAATTTACTCTGGTAATTTAATGACTTTACTCTTGTAACTTTATGATTTTATCCTTGTAACTTAATGTCTTTACTCTCGTAGCTTTATGACTTTATTTTCGTAACTAAACAACTTTACTCTTGTAGCTTTATGACTTTATTCTTGTAACTTAACGTTTTTACTCTTGGAACTTTATGATTTTATTCTCATAAATGTACAATATCTCTTTAAACACTTTCTTTTTTTCTTAACGTGGCCTTAATCCTCCCTCACATATTTCCGTATAGACCAGCAAAGCCTGTCCTATAGCAGCTCTGCTAAATCTCATAAACATGTTTATGACAGCAACCTGTTTCAAATGCAAAACCCTTGCAGTGCAGCTGGATCCATCTAATTCAATGTCTGTAAGAAAGCTTTCACCTTTATCCCCCTAATGGGCAGCTTTGATTAGGAACAGTGAGTGCTTGAGCCCTTAAATTACAGAGAATGTACTTCTCTACCACACAAAAGGCTTCATACTGTAATCCAAACAGATGTAAACAAGGTCAATCAAAGTGTTGATGTATGATTCAGTGTCTGACAGGAGGTCGCTAACACGTGGTGATGTTCTTCTTCTATGATCTTGTAATGCTTTGTTCAGTGTGTGTTTTGTCTCCATCCATCTGTCTCTTCACCTCTCTCTCCTTCTGTCTCATCCAGTGTCCCGTCACTCCTGGTCCTGCCACTAACGAGGTTCTCCCTCTTTGTCCCCTCTCTCTCTCTCTCTCTCTTAAAATGCTTCCTCTCACACACTTCCCTCCATCACCCTCCTCCTCCTCTTCCTCGCTGCACACCGGTGTCTAAGTGTAGCACTGTCCACTGCATGGAGTGTGCCACTGTCTGCAGGTTGTATGGTGCTGATATTTACGGCTGCATGAAACTAACAGGGGGGTGGATGTTGTGTTTAAGACTGAGTTTTGACCATCTGCAGGGATGGGAGGGGTTCAAGTGTTGATGTGGTGATGATGGGAATCTACACTTACCTCTTGAACAAGGAAACACATTTTAGGACTGTTGATCATTTTTTATATACCAGATAAACTGTTTACATGAGTGATTCCAGCATTTATTCACCAGGGTACTTTCTTTATCACATGGAATTTGCTTGACTTGATAGCTTTATTTGGGCACAAAATCATGAAATTAATGTTTTTAAAGAAGGCAGCTTTTGGAAAATAATCCCTTTTTACTGCCGGGTAATTTAACCTCTGCTGTTACTGAAGCCCTCTGGTTCAAGAAATCATCCTTAACCGTAAAAAAAAATATCTACACTTCCTTTTTTGTTTTTCTATGGCAGTCTATGAAACCTTTAAATCAGCCCCAGGTCCTAAATGCTGAAATCATCCTGTAAGTGATGTGGCTGAAGTGAAAATGATCTACAGCACCACAAGGTCATACATCCCTCTACATTTATGTTAAATAATACATTTCTACCCACTGACAAACATACAGATGAAGCACCATTAAAGTTGTTATGTAATAAAACAGCATAAGCTTTCAGAGTGTATGTATTTATGTCGGATGCCATATGTGCTTCAGCTGTTGTGATGCAACCTGCTCAATATGAGTCATAAGAAGAGGCCCAGAGGAAAAGACAGATTTAACAGCAGCTCTTACTGTCCTACTCAAACACATGTACATGTAAAAATATGCTGGAGTAACACAGAGTACAGTTTTTATCCAAAACATGAGGAATGTAGCTCAATGACAGCAACCAACCCTTTTCAGATTTGGCTATGATTAGGAAAGTGTAAGATGTTGACACATTTGTCTCTGCTTTTACCTTTTTTATCATGTTTATTAATGATTTATGTAAGATAAACTGTCTATCAGAACTAAAAGTTGTATGTATTTTAAATATGTGTTTTGGGCTTTTTCTGCATTTACTTGAAAGAATAGATGCTATATTTAAAAAGTCCAGTTTAGTTAGAATAGATCTGAACATAGGCCACCTCTAACAGGGAATACAGTCTCTGTACATTTTTGGGCCTGAAAAATAACTGCTAAGCTATCCTAGCAACTGTTCTTTTTTTAAAAAAACATCATATTTGTTAGGGACTTCACAGACAAACTAATAACAGTCATCAGGTGCACAAATCATACTTTTTGTGGTGGTTGCTAGTTTGCAATGCTATTGATAAACCATCAAACCTGTAAGTCAAAAGAGTAAAATAGGTGGTAAATTATACACAACTTAAAATAGCAATAGGACATGATATGATGTCCTCAGCTGGGAAGAGATAAAGACATTTGGTTTTGTTTAATTAAAGATAATGCTGTTTGTTATACAAATAATTGAAAGAATACTTACGGTTGCATCTACAACAAAGATAAATGTTCTGTACAATATTATTGTAGCTTTTAGGGCAAACCATTAATCACTTAATCAGCCGATTGACTTGACTGCATTTCAATAAGGCCATAGGCTCAGTCATTCTTGTCTGGAAGTCGCAATGACCATTTCATATTTGTATTGTACATTTTAGATAAAATAACCTTAAAAAATATACATTTTCTGTTTGGAAATTTAAACTAAACAGCTATTAAATAATAAACAGTTGTGATTTCCGAAGACTAGAGGTTGATATTGACACAGTCAATCTAATTCACTTTACATTGTTTATATAGTTGTTATGTTTTGGAGCACTGAATCTATCAAACCAAAAAATTCAAACATTATAAAATGAGTTGGGGAGTTTGTATTTCATGATTTCTTCTTAACAACAGTGAGGACTCACCATGGGTCATTGCCACTACTGAAGATAAGAATGATGGTTGAATAACACTCATGGATTAAGCAATATCACACTAATGAATAAGATGAGTAGAACTATTCATAGTGTTCCAGTAAGACAGCGGCATAGGTTTAGTCCTTGCCATACATTTGATTGCCTGACACATAATAAATGTTGGGAAACTGGGGCTTTTGTAGCTTCTTTGCCATCTTAGCTGTTGTCTTAGGCGGTCACCTCCAAATGTTTGCATCACTAATGAGGGAAGGATCAAGGAGAGGGGGAGGGCATACATTATCCACAGCCTTAGTGACCCCCTCTGAGCATTTTTCCGAGAAACATGTTCCATTTTATTCAGAAAACAAAAAAAGCTGTTCTGTAAAATGTAGGCCACTTCTGTGATTTTCTGTGTTTATAGTCTGAAGTCTGTTCTTATTGTTGATTTTAATAATTCCATGGGCAATTCCATGACTGAGGATTTTATACCGTCCTATAAAGGCTATGATAAGTTTAGAAACATTAGATAGTAGCAAAAGTCACATATCCTACATGTAATCCTTTGGATCTGAAAACCTAATAAAGAATATTCCTGTTTAAGTAGATATCTTCAGTTGCTCTTCAGTTGCTCTCAATCATGCTAAAGTGACTAAATTAAGGTAATCGTAGTGATTCACTGAATAGACTTGGCCTGGGCAAAAGTTAGTCAAAGACACAGTAACCCAGGAGTGTCCATGAGAGAGGATCTGATTGGTAGGTGAGCAGACCAATCAGAGGGCTATCAAAGGGTCCAACAACGTAGCCGTTTTATTAGATGCATCACCTTCGTTCATCAGTGACTTAAATCACATCTGAAGTCATACATGAGTTCCACTTCAGCCACATCACCTACTGTCTCCTCTCTGACCTCACGGCTGCCCCTGAGCGGCCGTGTTTGAGGCTTCAGTGCAGAAATGTGTTTAACGGATGTTTCCTCCTCATTCCTCCTGCTTCAGATGATGGTCAATAGGACTACTGAGGTATAAACACGCTCCTTTAACTCTACACTGAATCAGTCCCATCATGTATCTGTTCCTGTCTCCCATCATTTATTTACATCACCTCCACAGCACTGCATGGTGAAGATAAAGACCGATTTATTTGTTTACAGTTTTGTTTCGTTAAATACGGTGTCAACATGCACGGCTGATATGAATGGCCAAGCGGTTGCTGCGAGAGCTGCTCTCTGACACGGCACACAGTCTGCTTTTATTTATGGTTTTCACTGTTCATGCTGTTTTTATTTTTGTCTCTTGTTTTCAGCTTTTTCACAAGTTTGGGTAGCCTCCTTTTGTTTTCATCATATGTGAATTTCTTATTATGAATCTTAAAACAACATCATTATTGATATAAAATGTGGGTTAAATGTTTTATTTTTAAAGACTGAACTCTTTCCTCAGGGTTTTAGTTTGCTGAATTCACTTGTGATGCTTATTTGGAAGAAAAATGATTGTTTAAAGTCCATGTTTTCGTCTCATGATTTTGTCTTTTTACTTCTGTTGCATGTTTTTAGAAATGCACTATGAACTGCTTAATTTACTTCAAAATATGATTGGAAAAATGCTTAACTATGATTGAATTGTGCTGCAATCAACACATATTTTGTGGAGAACCAGCTCTGCCAAAATTAATGCAAACTAGAGAATTTGCATTTCCACGCAGGAAATGCGTTGAAATGCTGAGTGTGACTGCTGAAACTGTGAAATGAAATTGCTAAAAGTAATGCAAAGAAAGTAGAAAATGTGACATGAATAGTTTTAATCAGTAAATCAGGGCTGCAAATGTGTGAAATGTGCAATAAAAATGTTTGTAGAAAATTATAGATAATGGAGCTCAGGTCCACAGGTCACGTGACCCTGCTCTAACTTCAAAGAAATGTGCAAAAGTTGATGCTGCTTCAACAGTCATATCTCAGAAACTGTAGCAGACAGTGAAAAGTGCAGTAAAAAGTGTTTGCAGTTGTGAAAGAAAGCAGAAAATGAATGACTGTTTTGTAACATGGTTAAATGTGTTGATATTTGTAGATGTACCTAATAAAGTGGCCAGTCAGTGTAATACGTCCAAAGTAAGGTTGAGAGTGTAAAGACAAGCATGATTATGCTATTGTAATGAAGAATCTGTCCTAGATGGAAAGAAAAGTACGTCGGCCTCAGCCTGGATTTGAACCCGGGACTCTGGCTCCACAGTCCGCTGCTCTATTCTTTCAACTACAAGACTAAATTGCTGAATCATGGAAAGCACGGTATTTCTCCTGTTTGTCTCATAGAGCACTTTAATAACGCTCGGTACTTCCGGGTAAACGAACGCTCGCTGTGTCTAAACCGGAATAGATATCAGGAAAAGGATTTCACCGTGAGCATCCCAAGAACCTGCTGAAACGTGTAATATAATTCTCATACCTGTACTGTTCAATATGTTAACACAGTGACGAGTTAAAAACGCGCTTTAAACTGCAGCACTCAGCTGTCAGGGGCTTCGGTCTGAAGTCACGTGACACGCTGAACACACACAGATCTCCTCAAAAGTTGGTGTTGCATATTTAAAAAAACTGTAGGAGCCAGCAAAAAGCTGAAGATATGTGAAAATAGTTGAGAAGTCAATGCAGCTTTTAAAGCATGAATGAAGTCTGTAGGTGGAAGCATGCCCAATCTGTGGAGCTTCAAAGTTGCTGAGGTTTTCAGCAGACCTGCGGAAATGTCCCATTGATTTAAAAGTAAAAATACATGCAGAAATTATTTTTTACTGTAAAAAGTATACCTGTTAAACCTGTGAAAAATACAAGCGCACTTCTCCTGAACATGCTCCATATGTCAGTTTTTTTCTGTGAAAATCTGTGCAAATTTGAAGCCTGTGAAAGGTGCCAAAATCTTAAGGAATAAGAAGAAGAAGAAGAAAAAGAAAAAGAAGAATACATTTTAGGAAGAACAATATGTTGAAATGCTGACTCAGCATTTCAACATAATTATAAGAATAAAAGTCCTTTTTGAGACTGAATTTTATTAGTATCACTCTAGTGTAGGATCCAAGGTATTCAAAATTCACCTCTTCACAGTGAAAGCACATCAGTTTATTATATATGTGGACTGAAAACAGGCTATAATGATGTTTATTTTGGCTGTAAAAACTGTCTCCTGCATACAATCATAGCACCTCTACGGTTCCTACAGGCTGCCTCAGGTGGACACTCAAGGAACTACAGCTCTTAGCACTTCCACGTGTGCCTACTTTTTCAGCCCTGAGGGTTGCCATCAGCCATTTTAGCATTTGCATTGATTATGTTGTTTTACAATAAAACAGAAAAAACTCAATTAATGTACATTCATCAAGTTGCTCTATAGATTTACTTTAATTTATTTATTTGCTTATTCCATTCATAAAGATCTAATTTCTTAACAAGGAAAAAAAAAATGATAATGCAAAATCATTATGATGATCATAATAATAATAATAACAATAATTCAAAGACTTGTTGCATTACATGTTGGAAAAGGAGCAGAGAGAAGAACTACAAGTGAACAGCTGATGGTCTACATTTACCTTTCAAAATAAAAAATACTGTCTCATCATAGAATCAAACCCTGTTAATACCGATATGAAAAAAAACAAACAATTAATCCCTTGTTAAGCCATTTGTAGTCTATTAATAGATGTTAATTTTTGGTTAATTGAAGAATTTGGTGAGGCAACTTTTTTTTAATGAGACAGAAACAGAAATCAGCCAAAACGCTGTATGTAGGAGGGACAGTACACGGCTTAGTTTGCATAATCTAAAGAAACTGGATTATTTATGTTTTGTGTTGATTGTAGTTTTTATGTTGTTGAAATTGTTGCCCAGTTACAAACTCAGTGGGTGGCAGTAATGTGATCTGTGTGACAGTTGCCACTCCCCCCCTGAGAAAACAAAAGTAGTAGAGGAGGAAGAATCAGCTCAGCTGGGCCTGGACAAACTCAACACTATGTTTGTCAGTACTGTGTAGAAGGTGGTTTGGAAAATCAGGGTTATCAGGGGAGCCATTTATAGTGTTGTTGACTTCTAACTTGGAATATTCCACATGCAGACGTGTTCATAAGATCCATTTTTGCCAGTTCCTTTTTTTTTAAAGATCCCATATCCTGCAGAATTGTCTTTTCATCACTTTAGCTGTTGTTTTAATGGGCTTGGGGAGCAGAGACCACGACACCTTTTGCTAAACTCTCAGTTCACAGAGAAATGCTTTCTGTCTCTTTCAAGAAAATGCCCCTTGAAACTCTCTGTTTTCACTTCCTGGGGTTTATGATGTCATAGCTATACAGCCTCCACCTACATATATGTTTCTGCTCATACCCTTTGATATGCACAAAATGTAAATAGTGCAATAAAAAACTGGTAATGGAAACACCTTAATTTCACAAATAAGTTTTTACGCTTTCATTAGGAGGTTTTTCAGACGTTTCGATATTCAAATATATCGCAAAAGTGCAATGGAAACACTTTTTCCACAACTATACGTCACAGGACATGACGTACCTGGTCACCTGGAGTAAACATGGCACGGTACGTTTGGACAGAGGAGGAGACGGAGACTTTTCTTGCCATTATTCTCGAGAAAAACACAACTGCCATACAGGACAGCAAACAACAGAGAAATGCAGAGTGTTATGAGGAGATAGAAACAGAAATAAGGGAGAAAGGGTTCGACAAGCCTTGGCATCCATCTTCCTGCAGTGAAATCTCGCGGGATGATATTTCATGAGACCTACGATGCTGCATAGAACAACCTTCAATGGAAACATGTTCAAAGCGCAGATATACTTTGTCAAAATTTCAGGAATATCACTTTTGTTTTGTGAAAAACTGTAATGGAAACCCAGCTACTGACAGATGCCATGAGTGTTTTGAAAGTCTGCAAACAGCTTGTAACCCTCCTTCCCAAACTCATAGATAACATTTGGGCAGCCAATCAGCACAGAGCACACTATCACAGCCTCCTATAGTCCCACCCCCTTACATCAGAGCATATTGTATTTAACTTAAATCAAATCCTTTATTAATAGACACTCAAGACCTGAAGTAAACACACACGTCAGGACGTTGGACCTGTAACATGTTCACTTAAATGACAGAGATTTAAACACATTTTTTATTCACATTTAATTTGGCAGACCTGGTTTCTCTTATACTACATTGCAGCTTCTATCAAATTAAACTCAAATGCATGACTGCCTTATCTACAGACTCTTAGTGCTCTTTTTAATATCTGAATCAATGCTAATTGGTAATGGCATGATGATCTTATAAAACGTTAAACTGCTTTAAATGCCTGAGAGTAAGAGTAGCATGTTGCCTTTGGCTGCATTGATTTGCACCATTCTGATCTTTTTGACTGTAAAGTTTGTAAACCATCACGTTAGTCTCTGTATTCTTCACACTTTGACAAACAAACTCTTTCACATTAAATCGGACCACACTTACAGAACGGCAAGGTAAGGCAAGAATTTCACAACTCCTCCAACCTGCTCTGCCAATCTCTCTAACTTCTTCTCTCATTTATATTCTCATCTCTAACTCTGGTTCCTCTCTGATGTACAGTTAACATAGTGCACTTTGGTGTTAATGTTCCCTCCACATCACTTCAGTTTAATTTGGTTTTTGGTTTGAAGAGTTCCTATTTTAATGTGTGTCCATCTTTATGTCGATCCTGATGATAATCTGTGTGTACTGTACATCTGTATTTGAGTTTATTTCATTTAAAGTTCTTCAAAAAGACCTTTATTTTACTTTCAGAGCATTAAAACATGCATGGAGGTCATGTGTATGAGTGTGTATTTGGGGTTGTGTGTCTGTGAGTGCAACATTTTCTGACTTTTTAACGATTATTTCAGATTTTTTTCCATCTTCTTTTTCCTAACTCTTTATTTTTGATCACCTGTGATGCTTTATGCGACTGCTGCATGCTGGGAAGACTAAAGGTCCTGAGACACAATAGAGGGGTCCATTAACAGAGTCAAAGTGTTACCGTCTAACCGGTCTCCTCCTGTCTGTGTCCGTCTGTCTCCTGTCTGTTTGTCTTTCAGAGTGGATTCACCCCGCTGCATATTGCTGCACACTACGGAAACGTCAACGTGGCCACGCTCCTGCTGAACAGGGGGGCGGCGGTCGACTTCACAGCAAGGGTACGATGACGTCAGAGAGATAAAAGTCATTTGGTTACATGGAGTAATTTTGTTCCGCAGAAACACTTAACATTTTTTTGTACACTAAAAATCAATATCCCACATTTAATTACAGTCAAGTAAAAACTGTAATGTCAACTTTTTGAGTTGGTCAACAAAATGTATTTTCCCCAGAACCGCTCTATGGAAGAATTCCATCAATCAGAGAAAAATGGTTCAGCTGTTCATGAATCTTGAAAAACACTATAAAACTACATAAACCATTTAAAATTATGCCACAGAAAAAAAGAGTGTTTTAATCAGCAAAAAAAAGGTCCCTTCAACGAGATTTAAAGTTTTTCATTTGCAGGAACATTAGGACTGTCCTAAAAATACATCCCCCAACAAAGTTTCAGAAACATTATTTCCATGGATTATTTCTCCCCTTTAATAATCCCAATTAGTATCATATTTTCTAACAATGGAAAGCCCAATTAGTCAGCTTTACAGTGAGGTACAATGTGTAAGGGCCGTGCATTTGTAGCATTAGCATCACAGCTAAACGTGTGGGTTGCACCACCTACAAAAAGTGCTAGCAACTGAAAGAAAGCCTACGGTTCCTCAGTGAGGTAAGGATGAGAAACCAGTCTTCTTGGGTTGATGTTTTCCTTGGACTCCCACCTCAGTCTGTCTTTGACTTCAACAGTCTCATGGACCTTGGTCTTAGATCTGTAGATGGTCCAGGACTGACACCAAATAATGCTGCCGCTTAGCCTCCTGTTGCAGAGGAGTTGGCACTTTTTTTGTGCCGTCTCCTGCACGTTAAACAAAGTTGGTTATTCCAGGAAAGCACAATCCTTACAAGCTGTGAAAGTCGGGCTTTCCAACGATATAAAATGCAGTCCAAACTGGTATTACTAAATGGTAGCAATAAACAACTGAAATAAATTTTCCAAACTTTTCTGAGTATAGAGTTTGGTATTTTTGATTTAAGATCTGTTTAACATGGTTTCTTAGGATCTGAGTGGTGAAGTGTAACAGCTTTAATACTCAGCTGTTTTGACCAAGTTTAGGTGTCTTGCAAAGTAAAAAAAAATGATTGTCCTAGTCCATTAAATGGAAAAAATGTATGCCTTGGAAAAGTCCCCAAGTTTATGAATTTATCTGTGGAGATTAAATGATAGATCTTAATTTTTCCCTTAATGCAGATGTGCGGGTCCATAAGTGAGAGCACACATAAGGAATATCTGTGTGTATAAAATATCCTCTTTAGACTCTCTTTAAGAATCCTAAAATATCAGTTAAAGTTATCCCTGAGGTTGAAAGAGACAAACATTTAACCTTTTGTTGTTAAACATCTTTTGCACTGACTACTTTTTTGTTTTGGATTTATGCATCTTTTTTGTTTTGATGACTTCCTCGTCTCTGTGTCCTCTGTGTAGTGCTAAATTACAGTAAGTGTGTGTTTGGCTATGAATGCAGCAAAAGTAAGGTGACCTCCACTCTGCAGACAGAGACAGAACTCTGAAACTGCAGATGCAGTGAACTCTATGCCTTCTCTGCAGACTTTGTATGAGCTAAAAGCCAGTTTACATGCATGAGAATGGAGACTGAGTGATTCAAAACCATTTTTTAAGAATGAATACTGGGTTATTTACCAGAGGATTACATTTTGGGCATTTCATCAGCACACTGCACACAACTGCAAACACCAAAGCACTGCAGCATGGCAGGGAAATTCAAGTTTGCAGATGTTATTATTAGAAATATGGAAA
The DNA here is from genome assembly GCA_036419115.1 of Scarus forsteni. NCBI lineage: Eukaryota > Metazoa > Chordata > Actinopteri > Labriformes > Labridae > Scarus > Scarus forsteni. Next base: position 32,304,536 of record JAZDUH010000544.1, read on the forward strand.
TCTAACAAAGCAAATATTACAGACAGGACTGCGAAGGAGCGGTTTTGCCTGAAACTGCCTTCTCTGGTCGAATGTCTGTTTTGTCCTTTCAATCGATATCTGCCTGAATACAAATTCACATCTACTATTTTTAGCTCTGTGAGCAGTGTGGATATAAATAACTCTTCTCACCTCCTGCTCTGCTCAGAAAGAATAAAGCATTAAAACACACCTTACTGCAGACTGTTCTTTTTCTTCATGGATCGCTTACAGGCATGTGTCAGAAAGAGCCTGAGATGTTAAAGCCCTCTATGATGAAGAAGGTTCAAGACATCATCGTCGTAAAGAGTGAAATGACAAACTTAACAGTTTCAAGAGGACATTATAGATACAGGAATGTTTGGACTTCAACATTTTCAGGATAGTGGCCACATTACATCAGCACAGTCCAACTTAAATCCCCAACAAAGGGTCCAACTGCTTCTAAAGTCGTCACATGAAGGTGTGTCAAAGAAATGATCTGTATTTTTCAGTGTTATATTCCCTGTCCCTACAGAATGGGATCACTCCTCTACACGTGGCATCCAAACGTGGAAACACGAACATGGTGGGTCTGCTGCTGGACCGAGGATCACAGATTGACGCTAAAACACGAGTGAGTATCGTGAAACATCGTCCAAAACATGAGCAGCTCATTACCGTCATCTCCCTGAGCGATGACAGATGTGAATGTCAGATTAATTCTGTTTTGTTTTCAGTTCAGCTCAGCGGGTCAGAGGATTAAATTCACTTTCTCTTTGGACTTTGTAACCTCTGCTGGCTGTGATTATTTTGTGATTTTAGCTGACAGGATGACAGGTTATTAAATGATTTGATTTGAACCAACACAAACATCTTCAAGCCTTTAAAGAAGCTTGAAACACATTCACCTGGTTATAGAGGGATTATTGCATGTTAATATAGCTACTTAAAGGTTTGACATAATGCTGCACTGCTGTGTGATGTTATTTACAAAAAGATTCTTGCATGTTGATGCACACAGAAAGAGAAATCTCACCTAAATGATGTTTAACACCTTCCTTTTGGCTTCACTCTGAACCCAGAGGCATTGACTGTCTTTCACACAGTCATAGATTATTTTTAGTTTAGGGGTCCATGATTAGCTTATTTTAATTATTTTATGAATAAATAAAAATCCCTCTTTTCCTCTGCAGGACGGTCTGACGCCGCTTCACTGTGCGGCTCGGAGTGGACACGATTCGTCTGTGGAGCTGCTGCTGGAGAGAGGTGCACCTCTGCTGGCCCGGACCAAGGTGTGTTACCTCTCTGTTCAGCCTTTAAGTTTAAAGAAGCAGCAGCTTCACCGAACTCCTCCAGTAAAAATTACACAATATACTCACAAAAGTGCAGAGAGTACCATCCTTTTATATGAAGGAGGCTTTCTATGTAAAATAAGCAAACAGTGCATTCATTTGATGCTCATATTGTACTCACTTATTTTCCTGAGGAGGCTGATGTTGCTTGAAGACTTCATGTTTGCAGCCCGTCCACATGATTTTCTTTGCTTTTCTTTTCTTTTTTTTTTTTACATTAAATTGTATTCTTTAAATTTATGCTATTATCTATTTTAATATCTTTATTTGATATTCCCTGCTGCTGTACTTTTATATAAACAAATGAAACAGCTGAATTTCCCCTTGGGGATTCTGATTCTGAACTCAGGGTTAGCTTATTGGACTAGATAAATTAATTTTAATTAAAACAATATTATGATTAAGACATATTATTTTTTCATTTATTGTGAAAGAGAATCACATTTAAACAAAAATATCAGAATTAAAAATGAGAAATCATTTGAAAAGAACAATTAAGGTTTAGTTTTGCATTTTTCTCTATTTTGGAAAAAAAAGAATCTGAAAATGTACCAACCCTTAAAGTATTTTTTTTATGACTTTTGTAAGCTCCTCTTTTATTCTCGCTAAAACACTTTCAGTTATTATTACCTTGATTGATTGTTTGTCCATCTGTCCTTCTGTTGTAACCAAGACAAATAAAAATGTTCAAATCAGATCTGGATGTGATTTTCAGGAAGTGTTTGTTGAGGCAAAAAAGACAACTGACTAGATTTTGGGGGTGATCCAAATCCTGATGCAGATCCAGGATATTTTAATTGTTTGTTAACACTGTGATATGGGGTAGTTTCCCACATTTTTTTTGCTAATAACTCGACTAACAATGCCAGAATGTCAGTTGGAGGTTCGTTCTCTGTGAGAATATTTAGTGAAATACATTTCAGGTCTTTTATTTGACATTCAGGCTTTTCAGAGTCTATCATAGACCGTTTGTTTCTGTAGTTTCTGGTGTATTAGTAACTTTAAGGTAAACCATTAAAAAAATGCAGATAGTAAGACTTTTAGGAGACTGTTTCTGTCAAAGCAGAGAAAAATGTAAGAGAAAATCTGATTGATGGCATCATTTCAGCTGAATTTTGATCAGTGGTTCTAAACAGCCTCTGTTTCTACAGTCACCTCCTTATTACCTCCTCAGAGGAGTTTATATTTTAGCTGCCGTTTGTCTATTTGTCTGTTTGATTGTTTGCATGTCCATCCATCCGTCTCTATGTGAGCAAGATAGCTGAGAAACTCTCTCAGCAGATTTATGACATTTTTTTCATATTGTTAACATCATGGGATCAGGCAGTTTTCCACATTTTCAATTATAAATCAGTAAATAATGTCAGAAATGCCTTGGTGGAGATTTTTGCTCCTGGATCATTTCTAGCTGAGAGAGGTGATCGTCAGCTCCTGTCGTGATTTTATATCTAAGTGGAGAATTTTCTGTATCAGTATCTATTTTAAGCTACAGGAAACATTGTGTGACTGATCAGTTATTAGACTCTGTGTTCATCACTGGTACTGTCCTGGGGCTAGTTTTAAGTTGGTAAAAATATGTACTTTGTCCTGTTTTGATGTAAAAGTGTTGAATGAACATGATAGCACTGAAAAATATGAGACATTATGGGGTTAAACTAAAATATACGAAACAAACTTGTGTTGAACTGCTTGTGGCACAGTGGGAAATGATTGTATACATTTATGCTTAAAAATACTCTTTTTTAGTCTCTCTGATTTAAAAGGCCATAGTGCTAAATCTTCCTCGTTTCTCCCACTGTGTTTATCTCTCTGCTCGCTCCTCCCTATATTTCTACGTTTATTCAAAGTAAAGGATATTTGTAGGAGTGGCATCATGTGAGCCAACTGTCTAGAAAACAAAAGCTACACCTTGAGAAAAAGACAGTAGTTGAGAAGGCTGTAGAGCTGGACAGTTTAAAATAAAAACGCAGAGGAATAAGCATATTTCTATTTAATAATACCCTGAATATTAGATGCAAGCTAGCTTATTATTTTCTTTGCACAGCCTACAATCCCATTACTAACAGACTCATTAGATGAGATACAATATTTACTGTCATATAGTCATACACATTTTCTTCAACTCCATCATGCTCTTCTCTTTTTACATTTCAGAATGGGCTGTCTCCTCTTCACATGGCGGCACAAGGCGACCATGTGGAGTGTGTCAAACACCTGCTGCAGCACAAGGCGCCTGTTGATGATGTCACTCTGGATTACCTGACGGCGCTGCACGTGGCGGCTCACTGCGGACACTACAGAGTCACCAAACTGCTGCTGGACAAGCGGGCCAACCCCAACGCAAGAGCACTGGTATGATGCAACACACCTCAACATGGAGGACAGTAAATAATGACATGAGCAAAATTAAACAAGGCACTAGATGCCTGTTTATATATTTTTAAACCCAATAAAATTAAAAGTCATTAGTGTCTAATATTTTTGGAAAAGAACCTGAACCTATAGATTAAAGGTTAAGAGCAAGGTAACATCTTTCTGTCCTACAACAGCCACTGCATCTCCCTCAAAGCAACAAACCTCCCTGTCCCTGCATCAGTTCATCTTTTTGGACAACATTTTGATTTTTTTTTCATACACACAATAACACAGTAATTATACAACATAATAGAAACTAAACCAAGCAAACAAACTACTCTTGTACTCTTCAGTAATTGGCCTTCTTTTTTCCTATTCCTATTTTCCTAAGCCCCGATCATTTTTGGGTGTTGCAAGTAAATTAAAATTCTTGTCATTTTTCTGTGACATTTGGTGGACATGCTATGATTTTGCCATAAAATATCAATACAGTTGTTAAACTCATGGGATAACTGCTAGCTGAAGCTATTAAGGATCATTTAGACCAGGTACTCTTAACTTTTTCAGCCTGTTCCCCCTAAGAGCAGGAACTTCTGTTTCAGACCCTGTTTTATTGATGTCATGTCTTATATTTCAGCGATATCTTTAGCATATTACCATCATATCATGATAAATCTCATATGGTTGTAATCTTAAGATGTTAGAAGAAATATGCCAGTTTAAACATTATTTAAAAAATCTCAGTTTTTATGGAAATAAGCTGGTCGGCGCAGGTTTTTTCAACACGGTTTAACCCGCTAACAATCAGCAAGTGACTGCCTTTCCCACTAAAAATGTACAAACTTGGTGGGACTGAACGACATTTCAGCGCTGGTGATACAAAGGCGGATCAAATGGCAAAGAGTCACATAAGTTACAGATGAAAGGGACGGGCACAGTATTATGCAGCGGGCACGTTACACCAACGCCATGGCATAGATTAGCAGGTTGACCCTGGTGTAATGTTCCCACTGAAGCCAATTGGAGGCAAGCCAATAAAAACCCGTAGGGTTGCTTGCAGGGTTAGTCGACCCAAGTTAAAATGCCGATAAGAGCCTTTCAAACTACCGACAGGAGCCGATTGTTACCAGATATAAATGTGTTTTTGGCCAGTCTGAAAGGGGTAATAGAATACCCCTTATGGCCCTTTTCCACTAGCACGCCTTGGCCCTTCTCTACTCAGCCCTACTCGATTTGCTGCGTGTTTCCACTAGCCCGGTACCTCCTAAAACAAGCTAGTTTTAGTACCTACTTCGCTCTGGTTCCAAGCGAGCTGAGTGGATACTAAAAGATGACGTCACCGACTGCCGGCTACTGATTGGTCAGACAATGTCATCATTGATGAGTCATGAGCACAACGACCTAGCATGCTAGCAGTAGCTACCGTTAGCTTGCCCTCATACGTCTTTTCTTTGCAGCTCGATTGTTCTCGTCCTCGGCTTCATTCTGTTGTATAGCTTCCAAAACTCTCCTGTGCTTCTCAAGGGGTATTTCTTCTTGCCACCTGCATCCTTCTTCTGCTTTCCTTTTTTACTCGGTTTGTGACAAAAAGCCACAGATTGTTGTGTCACGCTCAAAATGACATCACCGCAGTGCCACTCACCCCGTTGGGCAGCCGACTGGGGCTAATGGAAAAGCAGCACAAGGCGAGTAGAGTAGAGCTGGATAGAGTCAAGTAGAGTAGAGTAGGGCTAATGGAAAAGGGCCTATAGTGTCCTGATGCACAAGTTGAGGGACACTGATTTAGACCCCTAACAGTCCCTTCCTTGCAACAAAGGACAAACAGCATTTGTTAAGAAAGCAGAGACAGTTTACTCTTAGTTTTTTGGCAAGCAAGTAATACACTGCTAAGAGAAAGATTTTCTGACCACATGAAACTAAGTTTGATACACTCAGTCACCTCATTATTTAAGATAAAACCCTGATTACCGTCATAGACTTGTGATTTAGACCTTAAAAACACATAATCTTTGTTTTATTGTCAATTAGCAGGAGTTCAATGAATAGAGATTCCTCTGGATAATGTTTAATGCTGCTTTAAGTATATTTATTGCAGTTAATTTCTTTCTTTAATCATGTCTGTGGTGTTTGCTTCACTTTTCCTTAACAGAACGGCTTCACCCCGCTGCACATAGCCTGTAAGAAGAACAGAGTGAAAGTGATGGAGCTGCTGGTTAAATATGGAGCTTCAATCCAGGCCATTACAGAGGTTTGTCCCTTTTTGTTCAAATGGTTTGCAGGGTGGACCAGGGTCTCATCTTTGCATACTGTTTTGGGAGTTTTACATAAACACTGTCTCTGTCTGGAAAACTCTGCTCATAAATACAGGCCATTTGTTGGTCCGAACATTCCAGAATTTGCATTAACTCTGTGATTAGCTTTATTTTAGAAACAACCTCACATCCATGTTTTCTTCCTCTTTCCTCTTCCTTTCATGTCTCCAGTCGGGTTTGACTCCCATCCATGTCGCTGCCTTCATGGGTCACCTGAACATCGTCCTGCTGCTGCTGCAAAATGGAGCCTCACCAGATGTCAGCAATATTGTAAGTGGCAGAAAAATGAGCCAATCAGAGAGAGGAAAAGTCAACGCCAACTGGAGTTGACTAAAAAAATGTGCGTATTACAGTGAAATGTCTTAAGTGCATTGTTTTACATTACAGCGTGGGGAAACAGCATTGCACATGGCAGCTCGGGCGGGGCAGGTGGAGGTGGTCAGATGTCTACTGAGGAATGGCGCCATGGTGGATGCCAGAGCTCGGGTAAAATCATAATGACCTTGTACCTTTTAAAACTATCTCTTCAAACATAGGAAGACGTACATGAAGTCTTGACGTCTTTATTTACATAATCTTTTTCAGGAGGACCAGACCCCGCTCCACATCGCGTCCCGTCTGGGTAAAACTGAGATCGTTCAGCTGCTGCTGCAGCACATGGCTCATCCTGATGCTGCAACGACCAACGGCTACACCCCACTTCACATCTCGGCCCGGGAGGGGCAGGTGGAGACAGCATCTGTCCTGCTGGAGGCTGGAGCTTCACACTCACTGGCCACAAAGGTGGGTGCAGGAGAACTGTTTTCATCTCATATTTAACTCTGTGAACTCCAGAGGAGCTGGTTAGCCTTGTGCAGACAATAACTCTTGTGGGCCACTGAAAAACCTGTACTTGCCTAGGACCCACCAAAGCCCTCATAAGATCACAGCATTTAGTACAAATGATAAGCATCCTCCTATTTGTTTTTGCACAAACAGATTTCAGTGTGAGTGCCCAGTTTTGTTGTAATATTTCCTGGAAAGTTTTCCGTATGGACTTTTGGACTCGCCAAACTCTAGCTTTTTCAAAAGTAAGACAGATACTGAGAATCAGAAGGAGAGCCACGTAATGGGATTAAGAATAACATTTCTGATAATTTAAAATGTGGTTAAGATTAGAGTTTTGTTTTGTTATCATAAATGGCCACTTTGTTGTTTTAGATCTCATTTATGATTCATTAAAGCACCAAAACAATAAACATGAATCACATGAATCTCACCCATGGACAAGATCACAGATTGTAGAACAGGCTGTCCAGTGTGTTTTACAAATGAAGAACAGAGCTAAGGATTCAGACAATGGCTCATAGCCAACAGGTATTTGATAGAGTATACAGGTCTATCATAAACATATGGAAGTCTATTCCTGTTGGTTTTAACTTGGAATTTAAATAATTTAAAAGGTTTCACTTTTACGCTCAGTCAGAAGTTTCTGACTCGTCTATTTGATTGTTTCTGATGCTCTGGATACATCAGTACAAAAAGGACTTTAGTATAAGCATTACCATATTATATACAGTGTTCTGTGTGTGCTCTTTGAGTATAGAAGCACAATAGAAGAGAGAAAGCAAAATAATCGAGGGGAAGTTCAAACAAAACAGTCAATAGAAGAGGGCAGCCACTTGATGCTCATTATTGTTTGATCAATGTTACACTAAAAAAAAACCATGATGATAAAGGTACATGACCCATTATCTTTGCGCCCTGGGTCTGGCTTTGCACAGAGAATTTGTGTTGTAAAAATAGCGTATATAGACCAACATGCCTCAAACTGCCGCACGACATGCACACTTTATGTCGTGAAACTGGCTCCAATGTTTCTCCCACTGCAACAATGTGAAGTTGCAGGCTTTTATAGTTGCAAGTTTCAACTCAAAATGTTGCATTTTTGGTCTTAGCTTGGCTTTAGATGCAATTTTTCTATCTCTTTTTAATGATAACTTAGATTCATCATCATAGTTGACTACTGTATTATTATTATTGTTATTATTAGAAAACTACCAACAGCTTCTGGCCTTAAAAATAGAAATACGTACAGAGTTTGAGCATCACAGTACATAATGTCCAGATAACACAATGAACATGTTGTCAGGTCAAATGCACTACAAGTGATTCTCCCATGATGCCTTTCTCCTGTAGCGTCACATGAAGAGGTAACAGTCAGTCTGTGTGCAGGTCTCTCTGTGTTTGACCCACTTCTGATGAATGATTGATGAGTCTGTACGGCTGTTGAATCTTACATGAGGACTGAACACAGTCAAGTGATTTATCCTCGTCCTCATCATGGAGGTGTTTACTGAGACGGAGCAGAAGCTTCATACCTTCACTTTACATCCTGAGAGGAGGATTTAATTTATTCATACTGCATTAAAGGGAGACAAAGCCATTTCTGAGGCCGTGTTCTTGACATGGCTCACTGCTTCTCCTCTGCTGATCTTAATGTCTATTTTCTGGTTTCTCTCTCGGGAGGGAGGGTGTGGCCGTCCTTGGGGCCACTAAATATGGAAAATGTGTTTTATGGCACACTCCACATCAGTCCATACAGGTTCATGATGTTCCTTATCTTCAGATTATTGTATTTTCCTACATTTTTGTCAGAATAAACCCCTCCTTCTCTCCTTTCCATCTGTATTCCCTTTCTTCATCCCATCAGTTATAACATCAAATTTAATCCCCGTTTGACAAACAAAGGATTGCTCTCTCTCTGTGAGCAGGGCTGGGTCATAAACACACGCTGGTCATGTGGTTTCTGACAGCTCCTGTATGCATTACTAAACAGTTAAAGTGCCCCCTCTGCTGGTGTAACTGTGTAACATTAAGGACTCCCTCGAGTATGTTTGGCTTTAGGTTGCAGACTGTTACATCAGCACTTCAACAGGACGGAGGTCTGTTATTGTTTCATCACACAAAACAAGAGAGAGGAAGCAACATGACAAAAAAATGGGAGGAATGTCTTAAATATGTGCACAAAGAAAATGTGTAAATATTGTCACTTAAGAACAAAATGGTTCATTAGTGAACCTCTGCCATCTTGTTAAACATTCATGCTGCTTTGATTTGGATGAAAATGGGAACTTATCTTACCAGTGTATTAAGATATTTAAACACAATGGCTGTTAAAGACAAGATTCAATCCCAGGAACAAATGTCTTTAAATGTTTTAATGTGTTTGATCATGTATATTAAAGATTTTAGACCGAGAATACTCTTTTTGGAACAAAACAAATAAAGATTATCTGCCACCACAAACGCTTGGCCCTATGCAAACAAGTCAGGGAAGGTTCACCACAGTGCAGCAGCTTGAATGAGTCCTCATTGCAGAAGAGTATTTGCATTTTACCACTCCTGGTTTCCAGGCCCTGCGGCAGGACAGTCCAAACTATTAAATACTAAATACAGAAATAGCTGGGCCACTTGATTACACACCTTTAGTCTGTTAATGTTCTCAACTTTAGAGTGGTCAGTCACATTTAGAGGACCCCAACTCTCTCTGGCTGCCATTAGATGCATCCCTGGTTAGGATTATGACGTTAGGCAATGCCCTTTATTCTCACTTAGCTGCTAATCATCAGCCCTAAATCTATCACTATAAACTGGACAGAGCTTGAACTGCATTTCAACATGTGGGCTGTAGTTGTTGTCTTTAAGCACATTTATTTTATATCCTTTCCCTTGTTGTTTCACTCTGCAGAAAGGTTTCACTCCTCTTCATGTGGCAGCAAAGTATGGAAGCCTGGATGTAGCCAAACTTCTGCTGCAGCGTCGAGCTCCACCGGATTCTGCTGGGAAGGTATTTAACCTCAAACTTCAGAGACTTTAAAGATCTCTGTCATGATGATGTGAAGTGCTAAATATTCTCCAAGGAGAATTTTGTCCCTTTTCCTTGTGCCTTTGTGCCTTTAAATGTTTAAATTTAAGTGGGCTGTTCCTGTTTTTTTCTGTATTGAGGTTATGTTGACTACAGGAGCTCTGGTAAGACTAGTCTTAGTGTAAGTTAGTCATCACCTTAATTTATTAACTTTACTTTACCACAAAGAAATACTGAAAAGATAACAAGGCCTTTTAAACATACTTCCTTTGTGTTCTTACAATATTTATCCTTCCATCCTAATAAACTCCACTCAGAATTTCCAGCTTTTGTGGTCCAGTAAAACTTAATATGTTCTCATCCTGCAGCATAACTATTATAACTATTATAACTGTTAACTAATTAAATGGGATTTTAATAGCTTTTTTTTGCTGCACTAACTGCTCTTTAATCCTCACCTGCTCAACATCCTCCCCCACAGAACGGCCTCACCCCACTCCATGTTGCAGCACATTATGATAACCAGAAGGTGGCGCTCCTGCTTTTGGATAAAGGGGCGTCCCCACACACCATGGCCAAGGTGAGAGTCTGCAGTGACTCAGCATTCTGTCTGCTTTCTGTCCTGGAGAGACAGAGAGGAGAGCTGAGAGAGCTGAAGAACAAGGTTAATGTGATGCAAGCCATCAAGAGCTCTGCAGAGCTTAAATGATTATTCTGAGGTGTAGAAGTACTAACAGGGAGCCACAGTTTTAAAGCAAAATGTACTTTATGTGTGCACTAAGAGTCATTTGGGAGAATTGAAACATCAAATTTGACATCCAGCATGTGGCTGGACATGTTTGTATTTCTTGAAGCACCACCTGTTATCCTGTAAATATGGCTCTATTAGGAACGAGTTCCTTTCGTTTGGGATCATACCTGTGTCTTTTGAGAAAAGATTGGTTTATTTTGGGAAACTTAAGTTTTTTATTTCAGCAAACTGAACTACAGTGTCGTCTTTCATTGTATATGTGCAGGTTCTCAGGTCATGATTATGTGAGCTCTCTTTTGATATAGCTTGATAAGGCTTCTTCAGTTTTGAAAAGGACCTTGAGATGAGACATAAAGGTTGACTGTGGATATGCAGCTGAGGGGTGGTATTCCTGGTATGAGGACGTGATTGAGAACACCAAATAATCTGTTCTATCTGGGTGCTTCTTGTTGTCACATGATGAATGCTGCATGACAAGTCACTTACTTGATACAGTGTGTCTCCTGTCCTCGCTTCTCTCTCGGACTGGAAGTAGTTTCCCACCAGATATGATAAGGACTGTCCCACGTCTCTAAACCTTCATGTAGGACAGTGAGTCGAGGACAGAAGACCTTTGTCTGTGGACCAGTAAGCAAGGACACAAAAAGCAGATGTCAGATTTTGACAAACCTGCCACCTTACAGGACATCACTCACTGACTTGATGCTTTAGTAACACAGTGGACTACAACTCTGGGGGACTTTATAACGCACAAACAGACATTTATACTGATAATAACCTCAATAAGTCTTCACTGTCTGTGAGGAGCTGCAATAATATCGAATGATGACTGGTATATTAAGAAACAATAATAGTATCAGTCTCATTTTCTTATTTATATCTAGTTTATTACAACATGTATTTGTTGAATTAACAATCAGCTGTTTATCAAGACAGTCAGCTGATGATGATCAGTTCTTACTGTCATCATAAAAAACATTTTTACCTGATGCTGTAGAGGCAAATACCTCTTATGTATTTTAGGTTTCCCGCCACTTTGTTTCCTGTGTGTTGTTTATGCGTCTATGGTGGGAGAGACTTAGACAAAAGACAAGACTAAACTGAAGACTCATAGACTCAATTTAAGGATTTAGGGTGTAGTGAATGGTCCTGGCCCTTTCTGAGTTCTTGTCACATGATATAGAAACTGCATCATAGATTAATGATAAATTTGCCTAAATCCATGTCCAAATCATCCCTCCTGCCCACGACACATCTGGACAGGGACAAGCCCTCCCGGCGTTGGCCACCCCATGTGCCAGTCCAAAATTCTAGGATGTGATTTCTCTTGTTTGAGGAGGCATATAAAAAAATCAATGTGTAACAGCTGGCTGCTGCTCTCGAGTTTGTTTACTGTTCTGTTACATCATATTTTTATTTACTATTTGACCTTTCATTATGTTACTTTAATATTTAATAAATCAGTCTTAAACTTGTCATCGCAGGTTAAATAGAGAGCTTTTCTTTCACTTCTTTGTTGATGATGATGAATGTGAATCTTACATTTGTTAGACCTCTAAACTGTGAAGTGGAATTTAAAGATATATATTTTTTAAATATTATCTGAAATAGTGTGAGTTGCCATAATTGTTTTATACTTTTCAAGACAGCACAGAGTTAGAATATCATTTAATATTTGTGCAGATCGTGGTTGGGAGGAAGTGGAGCATGAATTTAAGTCTCAAAGCGGGGCCCGACAGAAATAAATTGAGAACCACTGCACTACACAAACTTTACTGTCTTTAAAAGAGTTTACAGTTACCTCAGACTTTAGTAACCAGCAGGGTGATGACCTGAAGAGTTGGCTGTCCTGTGTTGCGACATAAAGTCATGATAGGTTGTTTGGTTTCCCATAGAAATACATTTTTGTCTTCATTAAACTCATAAAAGTCAAGTTGACACTTTCAAGGATACCTGAAATTTGCTTTCAGTGTTACATACTTACTAATATCTTCTTTTAAATAAACAAGTGATACTTAAATAAATGAAGACATGGCCTTTTCAGTCTCTCTTCTGTCCCGTTGTTTCAGAACGGCTACACCCCCCTCCACATCGCTGCGAAGAAGAACCAGATGGAAATTGCGACGGTGCTCCTGCAGTACGGAGCTGAGACAAACATCCTGACGAAGCAGGGCGTCACCCCGCTCCACCTGGCCTCTCAGGAGGGACACGCTGACATGGCCGCCCTGCTCATCAGCAAGGGGGCGCAGATCAACGTCGCCACAAAGGTACTAAACCCACAATTAGTCTGGGAAATAATGCAACTTAAATACAAAAATAAATGCATTTTTAGCCAGCCTAAGAATGGAGACAATAACCTAACATGTTTTTAAGCTTCATAATGACACATGATCAAATCCAAGCTCACTGTCTAAAATACCCCAAGCACTAATAATCAGTCATGAAACTTTGAAAAGATTTGAAACATTTATTATTATTAAAATACATTAGTTCATGATGTGTCTATAATTTTGATGTTTTCTCCACGTACCGTCGAGTTGTGCTGCTTCTGTACCTCCTGTTTCTGCACGGTTTTCTCCTCAGCAGTATTTGTGCTTCTATTGAATGCCTGTTTACCTTCTTACTCTTCTTTGTTCATTTTTATTGCACCACACAAACTCCTCTTAATTGTAAACCTGCTTGCAGATAAACCCATGTCTGACTCCTAGAGGAGTGGGGACGCTGTGGCCTGAGTGTGTTTTCAGTATCTGTTGTGTGTTTCCTCCTGCAGAGCGGCCTGACTGCTCTCCATCTGGCAGCTCAGGAGGATAAAGTGTCGGTTGCAGAGATTCTGGCGAGGAACGGAGCCAACCTCGACCAGCAGACCAAAGTATGAGCCGTCGTCACGTTTTCCTCTTTCTGCCTTTAGCGTCACAGCTTCTGCACATTTAGAGTGTGTCTCTGTCATGATAATGTTTGTTCCTGCTGTTATGAAGGTTAAGTTCTCATAGCTCTGTGGTTGTTTTGCAGTTGGGATACACCCCGCTTATTGTAGCATGTCACTATGGAAACGCCAAGATGGTCAACTTCCTGCTTCAGAACGGAGCGAGTGTGAACTCCAAGACCAAGGTACTGAATATGCTGTGTTTTTATTATTTCAGTAATATTTGGTGGTATTTAGGACAGTTTTTCTCTCCAATTCAATAGTTTTTATTATTTATTATCAAGAATGTTTTATCTTTTTTTAATATAAATTGGAAATGGGCGTACTCTGAATCCCTGAGGGCACTTCTCTGTCATTATTGTAGCCAGAGGGCCAAAATTGTGGCAATCATGGGACGCTCTCATTTACAGTTAAAGTTATATATAATGAAGCTAGAGGAATTAAAAAGCCACAAAAAGAAAGTATAACATTAAAATGACTTTTGACTAAAATAAATGTTGCAACAATTACATTTAATGAGCTAAAAACAAACTAAAGGCCAGTTCCAGCAACTTTTCAAACTAGTGACAGTTTTTTACGTTAACTATGTTGTCCTCACAAACGGATTTTGTAAGCACTGAAAAGTGTTAGAGAAATAATTACAGCCAGTTACGGCTCTGTCTTCTCTGAAATACCTTGATTTATTTTTTCCCCAGAAGATATTGTGACATTTCTTTTTGAATAAAAACTGTTTCATAGTTGAATTGATTGTCAGGCCGCAATTGTTAGTAGGGTGACCTGCATGTTTCCCCCAGGCCCCCAGTATCCCACCTCTTATATACAGTAAGCTTTGTGCCTTAAAGACTATTCGTCTTTTCTGGACAAAATAAACTTCTATTATTTTGGGATCTTTTTGTTCAATAAGAAAATAAAGAAAATCTGTTCTGTTAAAAATGTGGATGCATGATTTGTATTTTTGCTGATTTTGTATATGCGGATATTCCTTATGCAATGTTGCCAAGACCAATGCCAATATTTTTCATCAGGAGCTAAGAGTCTTAACATTATGAAAATTGACTTAGTACTTGGAACAGATTTAAAACAAGTAAAATAACATAACATTTACTTTTTAAAAAAATCTGAACTTTAAAATGTACCCATGCAGTGATTATGAGGTGAAGCAATACGGTATGTATGTATACTTTCATAGCATGACTGACAATATAGGGGATACATACAGCTGATATGTATGGCAGATATGTAGTCTGTAAATATCTGCAAAAAATTCAATAACAGCCAATGCGATATTCTTCTTTTTAGGCTAATATCTGCTAATACCATTATCATGCTCCTATTGTGCATCTCTTGCATTTACTCCAAAGTTTGACTCAATCTTTTCTATTTCTGTGTTGGAATGAGAAAGTAAAGCCAATAGAGCAAAAAGAAAAATTTCTATTTTTTTTCCTAGTGCATGAAATATGCTTCCATTCAGTTACGTAAAGAAAAATCAGCCTGTTTTGTTTGATTCAGGAATGTGTAATGATCTACAGTTAGGGCTGGAAAATGTGGCCTCATAACAAAATCCCTGGTATTATACACAGAACTAAATTTTACTTTTTTTTTTCTTCAAGAAAATATACTACATATAAGGCAGAAATGACATGAAAAAGTCTGACCTTCATGCATCAAAACATATCACAGAACTAAACTGAATATAATTGAAGTGCAGACCCTGATTTTGTCACCAAAGGTTCATTATGTAGTTTGTAAGTAGGCAGACTTGTCTCCACATCCTGAAACTGAACTACATTCAGATTTCTTACCAAAAATACAAATAGAAGCCTTCAAATGTACCTGTGCAAAGAGTAGCAGAACCATTGATCATAACATCATTTAACTTGCATGTTGTCCTTGTGCATCTGTTGGAAGGAAACATGAGAGAGGGTTTAAACTTTGAATTTTCAAGATGGCAAAACCAGCAATGAAGTTATTTGAGGAAAAAAAATCTGTAATTTTACTTTAAAGTTATTGCAATAAAAAAATAGTTCATTGATTCCATGGATATATAATCTGGCGCTATCTACAAGACGAAACAATGAAAGATCTTCTTTATATTTTCAGTAAAGATTTTAACTTCACCCTCTTGATTCATTTCTTTCCAGAACGGGTACACTCCTCTTCACCAGGCCGCCCAGCAGGGAAACACTCACATCATCAACGTTCTGCTGCAGAACGGAGCCAAGCCCAACGCCATCACTGTGGTACATGAACGCTCTCCTAAAAGATATTAAAACAACAAACATGCTTAAACAGACACATACATAACTTTTTTTTAAAATGCAGAATGGAAACACAGCTCTGGGCATCGCTCGGCGGCTCGGTTACATCTCTGTGGTCGACACGCTGAGGGTCGTCACGGAGGAGATCATCACCACGACAACAGTGCGTCACACATCCTGCAGCATTCAGAGATCATCAAATTAAGTCCCTTTAACATTTTACACTACATATTATGAAATATAAAACTACCCAGTGATGGACTTTATACAGCATCAATCAAAGTGATCAAACATACAAGTCAACCAGACGTTATCTGTCTAACCCCGAGATTTTATTGCCAAATGGAAGGTTGCCCTCCATTTAAGCCTCTGATTCAGTGTTTGGGGATACCACTTAAGCTTCTGCAACAGAGCGTTGCAAAGATTTTGTTAAAGGGAACCTTTTTTAATCATTTCGTTTCCCATGACTCTTCTAACACAGTGGTTCTTAACCTTTCTAGGGTCCTGGATCCCTTGTATTTTCCAACACCTTCCTGCAGATGACTCACAGTAAAATCATTACTGAGAAATAGATGGCGTACGCCCACTAGAACAGTAGGGTGCTCATGTTGTGAAAATGCTGCAGATTGTGTAAAGTTTGTATTTTAAAAACTTAAATAAATAATTAAATAAGACTTGTGAAACATGTAATAAGAGGGAAAAAATCCTACCCTCTTAAGTTTAGGTAAATGTCTCTGTCACAATTAGGTAAAGTTATCCTATTTTTATGAATGTTATAGGATCTTCTTTTTTTTAATGTATTTTATTTTTAAGGACCCCTTGAACTCACACCATGGACATTGTTCTAGCAGGATTAAATAGCATCCATGTAAAATATAATCAGAAGGATCAAAACTTATGAATTAGAAAAATATTACTTTTGTATTGTAGGGAGTGCAAAGCTCAAATCTCTTCACCCTTTCATTGTCTTTTTAATTTTTTGATTTTTCTTAATTTTATTACTTTTATTTATGAAGGTACATTTTACAATCAACCAAGGGTGTAGGTTTGATTTTGACATTGGTGGGGACATAAAGTACACCAATGTCATGTAGAGCTAATCAAACAAACAAGCAAGGTATCATATTCAGAAAAAAGCTGTTCTATCGGTATATAATTTACCTCCAGCCTGTCCTCCTAAATTTCTACTGTCCGTTCCTTGACAAAAATAAGTTGATGCATGACATATGAACAGTGGGACGATTTGGGATCAATCAGAAATTTTGATGATATGGTAATAATCTGATAAATACAGTATATAACAAAAAGGACTACCGATAAGTGTATTCCCCAAAAATATGAATGTGTTATTGTTATTAATCTGAGGTTTTATTGTATTTTGTCCCCACAAACTTTTATTGTCGGTCTTAAACGGTTGCTGCCTTTCAATACAAAAAAATACATGGGTAATAAACAACATAATCAAAACATATATCTCTTTGGCATTAAATATCAGCATTGTTTAGTTATGAAGTTATATACTATGCTTGTGGTTTATGTTAGGGACCATACAGTAGTGGCATAATATTGATAGGGACATGTTCCTAGCGTCCCTACCCAATTCTACACCCCTGCAATCAACTACCAGTAAAGCGTAATTTACTGTTCTTTACAAACTACAGCCTACGAACCAATTTCAATTTACAAACCAGAGTATGTTGGCCTAACTGAGGTCCTAAAGCCTGCTTCTGTTTCCTCTTGTGCTGCCAGACGGTGACAGAGAAGCACAAGCTGAACGTGCCGGAGACGATGACCGAAGTGCTGGATGTGTCTGATGAAGAGGGTGAGTCATGAGCGTCACTATAGCCCGTCAACTGATGCAAAATATAATTGAATTATTTAAGGAAAGTGATATACTATCAGTCAAGAGATAAGAATGAAGAGAATGTTCATGACAGAGGATACAGCTCCGAGTGTGTTACATTATATTTCTGCAGCACATTAAAAAGTCCTAGATGTTCTGTTTACACCCAGTTAATGCATTTTAGGAATCAGCTTTTTAGTTTTTAAGTAGCCAAAGTTAACTCTGCGACAAGATGCCCAAATGTTGTTTTTTTGATAACGTAGAGCATCTGTTTACATTCCTGTCTGGGACTTAGAATATTAAGATAAAACTTTCTTTATTTTTAGGCCCACAGTCTGTCTCACTCCCTCTGCAGAACATGTCAGTGTGTATTTTAGCCATAAGCATCTTTCCAAAGTTCAGTAGTGAGCTGCTGTGCTGTCCGCCCACAGTATTAAGAGCCATTGATGATGATGTTATGTCAGACGACCCTCTGGATGATGAAGGTATACAGCTCCAGGATTTTGTGAGGACCTGCTGTGCTGATTTTAAAAGAGTGGGGTTAATGTGTTTGGCATGATAATAAAAAACCACTCATCTTCTGCTGTTGGAGCTACGACACTAACGCGTGATAGAAATGGAGATGAAGTGTTGATGTGATAAAAAGAGGGACTTCCTCTGGGAAGCTCCTCCACGGAGAAAGTCTGGATACTGTTTTAGCATCATCACACGTTTTTCTGATGTTGGAATATTTTTAGCTTTTCTTTTTTGTACTTTTTACCAGAATGCATCCTGAAAACATTTAGCTTAAAGTCGCAGGCTACTTCGATGTACAAAATTATAATCATTCTTTCAGCTCAGTTATATGAGGAGGATTAGCTCCACTGAAAAAAAATAAATTCAGAGGTGGAACTTTTTTTTAGAGGTTGAAAATTTTCTTGAGTCTGTTAAAAAGTCAGAATTGTGAGGTTAAAGTCTTAATACATACTTTTAAACAGATTTAATAGTGTTTTCAAGCTTTTAAAAAAACATTTCAGTATCCAGAATCCCCTTCTGTACGTTTGAGTTTCTTCTAAACATCCAAATTCTTGATCTCTTGAGCTGTTGAGTCATTCAGTTTAGGTAATAATAATCCAAATTGCTCTGAAATCAGACCCTCAAAATACAGATCCATGAGACTCAGTGACAGTAAACTTTGAGGGATTACTGATACAGCCGTCTTTTGGTGGATTAATCTTCTCTCTGCATGTGGTGACTTTTCAAACTGATTCTGAAGTGCAGTCCTAAGAAGAGGAAGTTTCTTGTGTTGGTTATGAATGAGTTTTGGATTGTTAGGAGTGGTCTTTCCTGGTTCAGGGTTTAAAACCTTTGAACAAGGAAAACATTAAATGTGTTATTCATGAATTGTCATGATCTGTTGTCCATTAATGAACTCAGGTTTGGGTAAATCTGTTTTAAGGACTTGAAACTTTTGAGAATGCATTTTAAAGTGCTTGAATTTGATTTTGTATTTGGTGTATGATCCCTAATGGTTACTAACTCCAGTGCTGTATACATGTGTGTGTAGGACACATTTGAATACCTCTATTTTTATCTAAAGCATAGGATGAGTTTATATACCAGAGTGAATAATATACCAGTGTTAGATTGCTAAGATGTAAGGTTTGTTTGATAAAAGTTTTCTCTCTCTTCTCGTGGTTACCATGAATTAAATGGCATCAAGGCCTCCCTGATTTGTTATTTAAAGCTGCTTCACAAATAAACATCCACCTCTCTGCCTGCTGTCCTCTAGGGCTGGGTATCGATTCAGATTTTCTGGATCGATTCGGTTCGATATTACCAGGTCTCAAATCGATTTGAATCATGATACAATAAGATATTTATTCAGTCTGGGATACCTCAGTTAAAATAATACTGTAAACTTAAAAAGTGACTTTTGACCTGGTGCATTATTAAAATTGTTTTTACATTAAGAAATGAACCCAAAGCAGTTACATTAATCTTATAATTATATACATTAATGCGTATTCTGCATATTACTTGTTTTCTGTCCAACTCCTCTTTTCCTTCGTGCTTGTAAAATCCGAAATACAACCATACGTCAGCCTTTAATATCGCCGGTGGTGCCCATATAGTGCTAGTTGCCTCTGCTGTGTTTGTTTGATTACTTGCAGTAACATCTCATCTTCTTCTCTGCACATCCAATGAAGAAATAACTACCCAAGTTAAAAGATCGATCTTTGGATTTTATGGATCGATTATGAACCATTTAAAGGGAAATCGATTAAAATCGATTAAATTGATTTTTTAAGCCCAGCCCTACTGTCCTCAGGTGATGACACGATGACAGGTGATGGAGGAGAATATCTGAGGGCCGAGGACTTGCGGGAGCTTGGAGATGACTCCCTGCCCGGTCAGTACCTGGATGGGATGAACTACCTCCGCTTCAGCCTGGAGGGAGGACGCACTGACAGGTACGTCACCTTCGAAGCAGTGAGCATAGCCAACAAATGAGATCAATCAGGAGTAATTAAAACTCATTTTAAATAATGGTCACCTCTTCTCTTACTCAAGGTAAAATAATAACAGCTTTAATCTCTGTGCACATACTTACATCCATCTCTATAAGGAACTAACTGTTTTAAACCCCACATTCACTTTAAAGTTACTCATGATGGTAATATTGGTACAGTTGTTTCTAACTGAATATTTAATCGTGTGATTACTCTTCTTGTCTTTGGTGACGATGTTTTTCTTTAATAATGGATATTTTCTGCTTGTTTAACTTGTTCATAAATCACTCTTTATGTTTACATGCACAGTTAAGTCAAACATTTAGGAAGATAAATTGGAGTTATTATTTGAACTGTTGACAGGTGTTCAGCCTGTCCCCTTTAAGCTAATTACTAGGAACTTTTTCTAGTAGAACTATGATAGCATGTTAGCAAGC
The DNA here is from genome assembly GCA_036419115.1 of Scarus forsteni. Taxonomy (NCBI): domain Eukaryota; kingdom Metazoa; phylum Chordata; class Actinopteri; order Labriformes; family Labridae; genus Scarus; species Scarus forsteni. The sequence continues at coordinate 32,325,106 of JAZDUH010000544.1, forward strand.
TGCTAAACAGTTGTTTTCTGAAAGGCAAAGATGAGATCCCTTCTGGGCTATAGTTCATAGGTGAACATTGCCAAATTTAGCGTTTGTATTATTTGACTTCCTGCTCAAAGTCCAACACTCTTTTCTTGTTTCTTAAAGACGTTTAATTTAGTATCTGTCTGATTTTGACTGACAAAACTCAGTGTTTCCAAATGCATGTAAACAAACTGAGTGTGTTTGCATCACTAACATCTTTCAGTAACCCTTTGTGTTTTATATTTATGTGTGTGTGTGTTTCTGTGTGTTCTGTAACCTCTCCTGCTCATTCTTCATCGTGGCCTTCCCCTCTCATGACTTCATAGTCGAGTGCGAAGGTACGTGCTGACACGGGCCTTATAAGAGGCTGTGTTACTGTTCAGCACCACAGAAATGAACTTTAGATCCTTCATCTAATCATCTTATCTATTTCAATAATAATATTTAAGTCATAATCCACATTTAGACTTCATGTTGTGTTTGGATATTCATAGATTCAAGAGGATAGATCGTAGTATCTGTGACTTTGTCTTTTTGTTCAAAGGTTTTATACAAATACAACATAATCAGAACTAACATATAATCCAATGCTGAATTTTTATTGCAGCCACATCAATACCCCTTCAGTCATATCAATGCAATTATGTGCATTTGGATATTTTTTATTTTACTAGAAGTCAGTATACTTTCTTTATGTGTGCATTTCATAGGTTTTCATATTGAGTTAGAATGAAAATGACAAATAAGATTAGTGATCTTTCATCTTCAAGAACTAAACTAATCACACAACATTTATGGCAGCAATACAAATTTCATATTTTTATAGAATAAATAAGCAAAGATTATTCACAATACAGAAATGGATTTAAATTCTTTTACAGTAAAGCCTATAATTATTTTATCTGATATGACTGTTATAAGTTTGACACTGGCGACTGTAGTAAGTCGCCTTCCTTGTTTTTACTACCTATCCCAGATGCAGCCACTTCAAACTTCCCCTTCCATCCTAATGCCTGCCCAGTTCCAGCTGATGTCCAGACCCCCCCTCACCTCTCTGAAGGGCCCCTAAATTCCACTAAAAACACTCATTAATGCAGTTGCTGGGTGTCCACATGAGATGACACCTCCTTCAAAAGAACATACCCAGTGGCTTCAACCTTTGCAACCTTAATTACTTTCTGTCTGGTCCCCCCTTTTAAAATTAAACATTTTTCGTGGCTCCCTCCGATCACCCACCTGCGAAGTCTTTTAGTGGATGAAGTTGTGATTAGTCTACACAAATCAAATTAAAGAAACACCAAATTCGTCATTAAGTGTCAACACAAATCAGTAGTTTTTATTTGGCATTTTTTATTTCCACACATAAATGATATTTTATGTTCTTAACTCAGGATTAAAAAGAAAAAAGAATGAACTTGTTTCTATATATTTTCACTGCTTATTGTAATGAGCTCTGCACTTTAATCCTCTTGCGCAATAACTACTGACCATGTTTATCACCGACCTCTTGCTTTTGTAAGTCTTCTTTTTATGTCGTCAGGTGGTTTTTATGTATATCATGCACTTAGCCAGCAGCACTGCTGTATAAGTCAAATTTAATGCAAGTGACAATAAAGTTTGGCCATCTATCTATCTAATGTGGCAACTCAAATACTTGTTTCTTTAGAGACTTAAAGGAAAGACTGAGTCCCAGAGACACAATTTCAATGTCTAACACAAAACAAACAAACTCCACTTTAAGCAACATTTACCAAGATGAACAATGTCAAAAGAAGTGCAAGAAATGGATGTTGTTTTATTGAAATGACAAGATAACAATTTAATAATGAATGTCAGAAAAACATTTTCTTTAGGAGATAAGGGAATCCCAAACTCTCAATTGATTGTTATTTTAGTTTTTGTTTTTTATTTATTTGTTTAACCTTTATTTAACCAGGAAAGTCCCATTGAGATTAAGAACCTCTTTTTCAAGGGAGTCCTTGCCAAGAGACAGCAATGATGTTTTGTAAAAAACTGTAAATGATTTAAAAAAGCATCAAATATGTTAACTAGATAAACCCAAGAGGAGTCAGTTGACGTACAGTCCACATTGATTCCTACATATTTTCAAGGCAAATAAGTCATGCCCCCCATGGGGGTTGCATCCCACTATTTGAGCAACACTGCATTAACCAGTCACTTTGTGTTTGTCACACCATCGCATAGATCTCATTACAGCAGCTGGGCAGGTGTCAGTCAAGGACAAGGGGGACTTTAGGTGGCTCCATCTGTACCCACATGACAGGATCCTAACTCAAACTGTGATTAGGAGTCACTATTGTAACTACTCATCAGCATGTTTACTTTGTCTGTTTATTTATGCTTTTAGCTCTAACTCTGTAGAATAGCAGTAGCTTGTAGTTTGCTTATGTGCAAATTGTCTGATCTTTTTCAGTAGAGTTACAAAAGTCCTCAGAAGTGTGAAAAACAAAAGTGCAATCCAGCATATTTAAGGTGGATGTTTCTCCTAAGAACGACTTCTTTGCCCCTGCAGCTCGGACAGGTCGTTCACTCCCACCCATCACAGCTACTACTCCCCCAAACATGAAGGAATCATGGACGAGATGCTCAGCTATCAGGTACAGCACATCAAAAACACACGGTTTCAACACTGTGACAGGACAACGCTTACCAGTCCCAGCTGTGATTTAATGTTCTTTATTTTGGGTGAAGCGAAGCACATGATAGCAGCACATTTTCTTATACTTGAGTTCTGTACTTGATCAACTCTTTGACACATTTTTACCTCCTGAGTTTACAACAAATATTTCTTTTTGTGTTTCAGGTTTCATCTCTTGCCAGAGAGAACGAGCGGGATTCGTACCGTCTGAGCTGGGGCACAGAGAACCTGGACAACATCGCTTTATCCTCCAGCCCCATTCACTCTGGGTGAGTGCTGTTACACAGAAAAGACAGAAACACTACAAATACGTTTCTCTCACAATCAAAGACAGTGTGGAGGCCTGTGAATAAATGAATGTGCATCAATGATTTACCAGTCAGGCAAAATCTTCTTAGTTGAGCTGTTATATGGTTAATTTTGTTTTTATTGAGTTTTAGATATTTATGTGGACAAGAACTGTTAAAACAAAATAAAGCTGAGACACAAAAGAAAGGCAAACAAAACAAACCCAGCCCAAAATAGCAGCAAGCGCTGCATAAATAATTACAAATAGATATGATACATAAATTACATCAAAATTCAATGTGGTCTATACAGAAAAAATAGATGACACTAACATTTGAGATTTATCATTTTCTGAATACTCCCATATTATTGACTTAATCTTGACTGCTATCGTATTTATTTTATTTTTATTTATTTATTTAATTTATTTACTTTTTGACTACTATCTAAAATTATTTTTATATTTGTATGTACAAGAGTAAGTCTTTATAAGATCATTATATAATCGTTTGATGGTACAGTAACATTGTTGTAGGGATGGGGCTCTGTTGAGCAGAAAGGGGGGAAATAGGGTTATATTGTATTCATGTGATTCCATCTGTAAACTCTTATTATGTATGATTTAAATATGTCAATAAAAAAATACTTTGAGCCAAAAAAAAAAAAAATTCAATGTGGTTATGTGCACACAAAAAGTTTTAGAGTGCATACATGGAATAGCTGAGTATAAAATAACAGTGCGGCAAAACAGAGTCAATCGGCAATGAAGGTGGATGATTGAAACTAAAAATATTGTCCTTACAGTTTTTGAAAGTGTGAGTCATGTGGGTTTTATAGTCTCCACAATTGGCTGGGTTTGTGATTAAGGTCATAAGTTAATTTCTCCAAAGGGAAAAAGAGCTGCAGTTTGTGTAATCCTCATATTAGCTGTTTGAACCTGTGGAGCAGAACAACACAGCAAGATGCACTTTTTTTCAAGAAATAAGAGAACAGTTAGCAGAGACTTTACGTCTCTACAAAAAGATTGTCAGGAGGACTATGATTTAACAAATAAAATGAAGAAGATAGTGGAAACAGTTTGCCAGTATTCTCCTGTATCAAAGAATAAACTTCTTTACAAAATGTCTGAATAAGATAACATGACCAAAACATATGAATATATGTACCTTTCATTTGAAACACATATTTAAAGTACTGGGAAACATTGTTATATTGTAAATGAAATCTTATTACAGCAGTCATATTTGGTTGATTAACTTCATTATAAACAAAATATCTGATTTGTCAGCTGTGTTTGTCATTTTCAGTATCTGCTAAGAAACTAAGTATAGATACTGATAGATAAAGATATAGATAAAGATACTGTAGGTTTCGTCAAAACAGTTTTAGCACAGCATTCTATAGAATCCCATGTTTTGTTTTACTGTATTATTTTGACTCAATGTCTTGACTTTAATGTGTAATATTGTGTAATATCATGGTTAACACTAAAGATGCATTTCCTTTGGTTACATTTCTGACCAGTGGGGTAAATGATAAGCTGCAAGCCAAAGAATTTTTCCAAAACCATAATACCAAAGACATTATTGCTTTAATATATGCTGGTACTGATGTAGCATTTGTGTTAAATAACCCCATAAAATATGATGAAGCAATACAAATAAGACAACATAAGAATGAGGAAACAGTATTCAAGAAAGCAACCAGGGGAAAACTGCTGCATTTATATAATCAAAAATATTTATTCATAAACATTACAGAAATGAATGGGGAAAAAATACAGATCATTCCAGATTAGCTAAATAGTGGTAGATGTCAGGTTAAAAAGCATAAAACTGAGACTTAAAAGGGGACAAATGAATTAAAGTAATGGATTTAGATGAGTATAGTTACAAAATTGAGCAATTTTCAGGGTAATATCTTTAAAATCACACAAAAAACTTGAAAATCAAACATGATTTATGATGAAACTGCTTCTTAGACATCGTGTTTAAAGCTACAGTTTGTCATTTTGATTCTGAAATACTGTGATGACCATGACTAAGGGCCAGGAAACATATTAATTCACCAACAGTCTCCAGAGTGATGCTGGATTGATGTTTTAATGGCATTACTCTGAATTTTCTGATTCTGTATTTCCTATCTGCTGTATTCTCCTCTGGACTTCTTCTTCTTCTTCTTCTTCTTCTTCTCTGAATTCTTAAATCTTGACTCTTGATTCCTCTCTGTCTGATATGGTTTATTGTTTTTAGCCAATCCTCTCCGTGCCATGATCATGGAGACCACAGCAGGTGACCGTCTGCACCTTGGTTTAATCACTCTCCTCCTCCTCCTCATCTTCATCGCTCTCTTCCTCCTCTCACAGTGTGCTCTCCTGGTGGAGAGGTGTACATGTCACTGTCCTCCACACACGTCACCTCATGAACCCTTAGCCATTTGTCAAGAAGCTTGATTTGAATTGTTACAAACATCTGACTTACGTTTAAGTCTTGAATCCCAGAGGCTTTTGTTTTGCATTTTGGGATCGAAGGACTTAAATGTACAAGAAATTGTGTGTGCTCCAGTAGATTTTTTTACTCTGCGGCAGTCAAACAGGCAGAAAAGCTGCAACTAAATCAAGAACACCCACAATAAGATCTTGTTTGGACTACATCTATTTTTTGTCTGAAAGAATTAACCAAGGATTTCACTTTTTTCTATTTTTCCTCATGAAGGCCTCAGATAAAGGTGAAGTCAGCAAGAGAACAATTAAACTATGATTTTATGATACACATTTAAAGCTTGTACATGCCTACATTGACTATGGATCTGAATTTATATGTCAATATAGAAAGCAGAAAAAATGATACTGCAAGAACTGTTCTTTCAGGCATTGTTTGGATTTATTATGGATGCACAAAATTGGATTTGTTCTTATCTGATTTGTTGATATTTACTGAATCATCCTGTTGATGTCAGTATTTTTTGTCAAGATTAGCCTTTACTTTACAAAACCTGACATTTTCTTTCAAGTTAACAGTCCATTTGTGTTAGAGAAATGGAGAAAAAGAAAACAACATTTTATTTTTTTATCAAGATATCATTTTGATTTACAAAAGTAGACCTTCAGTGATGATGAGGTAAACCATTACTGTGTTGATATCGCAGCTAATTTATATGAAATATTCATGGGAAATTCGTATGGCCAAAATATACAACTCAGCTGTTATAGATAATCAACTTTTTAGGCAACTATCTACTGATAACAATGTGTTCTGGTTATATCGTGCATCCTTCAATTTTCTAAGTTTTTGTTATTTCCTATAACAACAACAAAGTCTGACTGATTGGTACAAAAGTGAACCAGCATCTCCTGCGGCTCTGTGCTCTGTTGCTGCAAATTAAAAAGTGAATATTTATGTCTATGGACCCCGCCAGCAGTATCCTGATGATGGAAGAATAGCTGCTGTTTCAAGCATGAAGAAGCATGTTACTACTATTATTATTGTTGCTATTGTTGTGTAAGACAACAGAAGAAGAGCAATTCAGGCCTGTCAGAGATTAAATAGACCATTTTGGGCAGTTTTATAATTATCACCCACCAATCCCAAAATGAAGGTAAATTTTCCGTGTGCCAGGTGAACCTCAGAGAGTCATGCGCCTGATTAATGCTCATTTCCTGATCTGATAAAATGAGCCCATCAGTAGACCATTCAGCCAAATCAACTGCATTAAAACATACATATACATAAGATACATAAAACAACTTTTAATGTTGCTGGAAAAAATATCCTTTGCCATTGATTTTTTTTTGTGATCAACTTTTTATTTTGATTTTAACAATTTATGAAAGAGAAACAAAAAATATCAAAACAACAGAAAAAAACTCGTAAGCATTGAGGGGCAAGAATATCCTTGTACCAAAATACATATGCAAAAGTCCACAGTAGGTTCCCCTTGGATGATGGTACAAGAGTTAACAGGCAAGCAGAAAGTGTCCGTAGCACTATGCCGATCAATAGAAATATAAAATTGTACAAATGTTCAGAGAGCAATAAAAGAAAAGGAAAAAAGAAAATAACCCACCCAAACAACACCCAGGCCCCTATCTACATGAAAAAAAATTCCTAGAAAACCTAGTTATTCAAGCATTTATGAAGGTTACTTATTACAGTAGACCACATCTCAATGACAGAGCCCTTTGCTCCGTGGGTCCAGCCAAAACTGCCCATTGTTTGCAAACCTTGATACCAGTCAGTGGGAGGTCTTTAACATCAGAATTACAGGAGAGTAAGGTAGTACTATGTCAAATATTGTTGAGAGGTTAGAGGCAACTGAACTGCCGCCATTGATTTTTTTTATTTTATTCTGCAGCCAACTTAGCAAATAAATCAAAAAGTCAACATTGGCCTCTGTTTTAGTGGAAAAACTGATGGGGTTTTTGCTTTTGAGATTTACATTGCACCTTTTCCAGCGTGTTTCATGACTACCCAACAGTCACTCTTTCTACTGGAGCAATTAAAAAAAGGGAAATAAAAATTCAACATATTAAGACCCTGGGGGTGTAAAAACAACCCAATCCCAGATCTGATTGGCAGAAATAGCCCAGGATACAAACAACAAGGCAGTGTTTGCTGAGGACATGTTTGTGGACTTCATACAATGTGAATTGTGCCTTTTCACTAATGTACAAGCTGTTTTAAATGTCCCTGTAACTGTTGACTCTCATGGTCCAAGATTTAATGACAGTCTGATGTGCACCGTAGTATCTGAACCTGAGGAGTTGTTCACCAGTGGTGGACGCCTGTTGCTGTTCTGTTGAAGTGTGTTGCTGTTGTTCCTGAATTCACTAACACCTGTTTTTATGTCTCAGTGTGTTTCATAACTGGTATTGTTAAATTTGCAGAGATGAGGTTGGAAACAACATTGGAACTGAGCATGATATCGGCAGTGTTGTGCCAATGATTAGCATATTTTTGACGCGCTCATGCTTTGACCGTTCACGTGTCCACACTGTAAAAAAGGCTAGTTGTTTTAACTTAAAAAAGTTAGTGTCAGGGCTGCCTTAAAATTTTAAGTTTTCTGGATTTAGAATTTAAGTTCAGTTGAATTAAGGACGGTTCAGGTCAAGTGAACTTCTTAAGTTCAATAAACTTGCTATTAAGTCAGCTCTACTTGAATTGTTTAGTTTAATAAACTTCTAAAAGCAATCCAATTCCAATAGTATTGTTTTTTGCCAACACAGTAATTAAACTTCTTTAAACTACAGTTTTAAAGGTAAAACAGCTTGATCTGAAGTTCAGGTCACTGATGATTTTGAGCTAAATTGACTTATTGCGTCTGGATTTAACTTAATATTTCTCTTTAACTTTTACTCATTTTGTTCTGCTTTGACACAAGTTTATAAAATAAAGTTAATATTTGCTTTAAGAAAAACAATCTTAAAAGCAGAAAAAAAGGTCTAGTATTTAAAGGGTATTATTGCCAGACAAACCAAAACAACTTCTGTTCTTCATGCTTTAATAAAACAACTGGCAATTTTTGTCACATGTTCGATGTGGATAGCAAAACAGCTCTGAACAGATTCAAGATACATTTGACAAAAAAAGGGCTTGCTTGCGGGAAAAATTCATCCTCATCCACAAATGTTCTATAACTTTTACTAAAATTCGTCTGGCTTGCATGACAGCTCGTTTGGTGGAAAACGAGCTTTTAGCTCACATCTTTTACTGTTTTATTTCTTTTTTCACATTTGGGGATGAGGATCAGTGACCTGAACTTCAGATCAAGTTGTTTTACCTTTAAAACTGTAGTTTAAAGAAGTTTAATTACTGTGTTGGCATAAAAAAATACTATTGAAATTGGATTGCATTTAGAAGTTTGTTAAACTAAACAATTTAAGTAGAGCTGACTTAATAGCAAGTTTATTGAACTTAAGAAGTTCACTTGATCTGAATCATTCTTAATTCAACTGAACTCAAATTTCTATATTCAGATATCTTAAAATTTTAAGGCAGCCCTGACACTAACTTTTTTAAGTTAAAACAACTAGCCTTTTTAACAGTGCAGAGGCTGCAGATATTTAGAGCTCCGACTGCTAAGCTGAACTGATGAAGCTCTACAGTCTTTACCCTTTGTTAGGTCTCACTGAGAGCACTCATATCTAAAGTGTTTCTGGTTACATTAATAAGTGAATAATGGCAATCAACTCATCAGTTTAAACTAAACCGTTATACAGCCTCAACACAGTGAAAATTTGAAAACTGAAAGCCTTTTAAAGAATGTGAACCATTTAATTTTTATGTTTTAAAGTTCTTAACCATGATTGTGAGAATAAGTGCACTTAGAGATCGATGAACTGAAATCATTGTGAGCTCAGTTTAAGAGCCAACTGGCACAACACTGGATATCAAACAGACCAAAAACATTCATGCTCATAGGTTAGATTTGGATTCATGTACATACTGTAAATTGTCAGGTATCAAAGAGTTTGTGATTTGAAGCCATGACATTTGTTTTTAAAAAAAAGAAAATAATGGAGTCATATCATCGTGGTGACTTCTTTATGGGGAGAAAATAGACACCAAACTTTCCCCGTGGCCCTAGTTGGTCTGGATATTTAGTTAGTTAAATGACAGTAAATTCTTTAGGTCAAAGATTTTTGATACTACGAAATGACACTAAAATAATTCATAATGACATATTTCGAATAAAGCATCAGTTTTTATGGTCAGGCTTATGTTTGTCAGTTTATACACAGACCGTATGAGCTGACAAAGCCTTTGTAAAAACCCTCCTCAGTCACTTTGGTGTCTATTTTCTCCTCACAAAATGAGATGAGTTGATTTTAATCACGTTGTGAAAATGACCTCTTTTCTCTGCAGCTTCCTGGTCAGCTTCATGGTTGATGCGAGGGGCGGAGCCATGCGTGGTTGCCGGCACAACGGCCTGCGCATCATCATCCCGCCAAGAAAGTGCAGCGCTCCAACGCGGGTGACGTGTCGGCTGGTGAAGAGGCACCGCCTGGCCACCATGCCCCCCATGGTGGAGGGCGAGGGTCTGGCTAGCAGGATCATCGAGGTGGGGCCGTCTGGAGCTCAGTTCCTCGGGTAAGACTGCAGGAGATGCTCCCTGATCGAATACAGAGGTTGAGAGAGAGGGTTAGAGAGAGGCAAGCTTTGGCAGAGGTGAAACCGTAAAGACATGAGGGGCTGTTTGAGATCAACAGTATGAAGGGGGTTTAATCTCTAAATGAAGCAATAATGTGATTTTTTTAATGTGTTAAAGATGGATTGTTCGTTTGAAGATGTGTTCAGACTAAAAGAAAAGGGTCTTCATGGTACCAGATTTTTAAAATTTGAAGTAAAAATACATTATTAATGTTTTTTTAAACTAAAGCAACAAACAAGAGCAGACACCTTAGGTAGTTTTTACATCTAGATCATTTGGGTGAGGTTTCCTATACAAATGAATATTCCTTGTACATCAGGGTTTGTTTGAGTAAAAGAAACACAGCTGTTGAGCTGTAGAGCCAAACTTGAGCTGGGCTCACCTGAAAGAGGTCACCTGGCTCGCTTCCAGTCGACCCCTGGCGTAAGGACTGTGTAATCCTTCAGGAGACATTTGACCTCTGCCATTACACAATGACTGGTTTTGTTGTAAGCTTAGCCTGCAAGCTTCCTCCCCATAATGAAGGACATGACTCGTAGTCCTGGCAATGCCAGTTGTGAAGTAATGATGTACGAACTGCTCGACCTTTTGTGAACATGAAACGATCCAAAGGAAATATACAAATTTGTGGAGTTTTTTTAACTGAATTGGTAAAAAGCAACTGACCTGTAGGTGAAAAGAACATCTTAGACGCCATATATAAGGTTTTGTCTTGTTTCCAATTACTAATAGCTACACTGAAGTTCGCCCGAAACTTTTGATGGGATCATTTCTCTTCTGAGAACCCGTCTCTAGAGTCTGAAGTAGTTTTATGATACTTCCATACTTGTGACTGTTTGTTCCATTAAAACAATAAAAAATGGTTCTGATATCAAACAGTATAAAGACCTTAACAACTGCAGTTACATGTAGAATAATAGTTGAGTCAAATAAACTAGACAAATCTTTAAAAACTTAAAAACATGAGGATCCCTTATGCTCTGAAAATGATATGATCGCTGATTAAGCTGGTTTGTAGCATGTCCTTTACCTTTGAATCATGTTTATATCAATGTCAGGAAAACCAGTTCTGGTGAAATGTTACCACCTTTGAGCCGTTGTGTCTTAAGCAAATGTTTGGGAAATCAGAATGGACCAAATGTCTTTAATTTTGGCATGTCTTTTTCTTTTTATTGCTGTTTTTTAACTCTTCCAAAAGCAGCCATGTTTAGTCAAAGTAAACCAACTCTCTCTTTTTGTCTGAACACAGTGATGTAGGGAATTGATATGAAGTCAAACCTGCAATACACTGCCCAATATTGATTTTTCTATTCCGTTTACTGAGAAGCTTCAACTTGCTGCCCTTTTTCTTTCAGATTAATTTAACCTCTGCTCTGCCGTACTAAACCTGTTTGTGTATCTGCTCTGGCTTTCTCCCAGCTCCAGGATCTGTTAGTCTCTGCTGTTCAGCATGCTCTGTTTTTGTTCTTACGACAGCTGCTGTCTAACTCTTTTTAACCCTAACCCGTTATAATAAAAAGCTTTTCTTATTAACTTCACCTGCAAAATAATGCACCATGATTGGTTTGATATGTGGCCCCAAAGCCTAATGGTCAAGTTTGAGATGTTGTACAGTAAAATACACAATTTGTCTAAGAGTTTGGTAAATTATCCAGTACTGAATAAAACCACTCTTAACCAAACTTTTTTTTTAATTTTAATACTTAGAGTTGGAGCATTAATTCTGCCACATTCTTTAAGACTAGCAGTAATAGATTAAGGATTATCAGTCAAGTTATGAATGACTTTATCAGTGTCTTAAACTGTGGGAATAAGTCTCTTCTCCTTTTTAAGAATCATAAAAAATAGTGAAAAATGGTGGTTCAATCCAAATATACAAAAGAAAAATAGTTCTGAATGAACTGTGATTAGTAAGACTTTTCCCAAAGTATTATATTTAAAATTTACTGCTTTAAGTCAAAGAACTACCAAGCACAAAACTGTCCAATTTAATTCTGATTATCAATGTAATATATCATAATCAAGTTTGTCGTGTGAGAAATTTCCACAGCTAGTTTCAGACTTAAGAAATCAGGGCTTAACACATGTTTTTTTTTTATTTCATAAAGTTACATGCAAGATGTGAAGTTTTTTTTTTCTTCAACTTTTTAAAATAAATTTATGTCCAAATATGTAACTAAGTTTCGGACATTGCTTCAGTATGACCTAAAATAATATAAAAAGAAATGTCTCACCATTGTTGAATTCTACTTTTCTATCTTTATAATTAAAGAATTACTAGTTTCCAAGTTGCCTTTATTATTTTTATTTCATATTAACCAGCCTAGAATCTCAAAAGACAAGCTGCTCAAATCGATCACACTGTCATTTATCCAACTTCGCTGTTTATCAGGCTAAAAGTTGCCAATTTGTCTTTGCTGACTGAATCAAAAACATGATTTTTGCTCTCTCTCCTTCACTGCTGCGTTTGGACGCTCTCACAGTAAACTCCACCTCCCCAGTGCCCCTCCTCCTCTTAACGAGGGCGAGAGTTTGGTTAGCAGAATCCTGCAGCTCGGCCCGCCGGGGACAAAATTCCTCGGGTAGGGTGGAGACAAAAATCTATGGTTATGCATATGAAACAATCCATGGATGCCATCGAAGTGTTTTCAGTTTCAAACCCTCCATTAGCATGTTTCATGACACTGTCTTGTCCCCTGGAAAGTCACATCCCATCACCGTGTCCTCCTCTTTCAATCCCTCTTTTTTGCTAAGCCTTTCCATCTCTGTGGTTTTTGTTTTAGAGCCTTTTGTTTCCTTCAGATGTCTTTTAGATCATGTGTTTTATCAAATGTATGTGATATTTCAAAGGTTTTGTGGCCTGTGAGTGGTGAGGATAACTTAAAGAGACTGTGACTCCTGTGCTCACCTGGTTTACTTAATCAGCTACTAACTTTTTAAAATACTGGTTCATGTGATTAATCAGTTTTGTGAGACTGTTAACTCAAAATATTCAGGAAAGAAAGATTTTTGCAGACAATTGCCCAAGTCCCTCCAATCCGAGTCTCAAGCAAGTCCCAAGTTTTTTCTGCTGTGGTCAAGTCAAGTTGAGTCGAGTCCCTCACCATTGTTCCCCAGTCCACCCAAAAAGCACTCAGATTTTTATCTTGAAGAGAGAAACCTTATCTTCCCACACATACAACACACGTACAATGTCTTTACTAATGTTAGCTTTGCTAGCTTCATATTGAGTACAGGTCGGGCTAACGTTCCTGCCATATTGACCTATGGCAGGAACGTTAGCTACCTGGCTAACATCTGCGGGTTTCACTTATTTGGCCTCATGTGACCTTAGGTGGCAGATAAAGTTCGATGCTGTGCCCTCTTTTTCGCTTATCGAAGCGTTGCAGGTCATGCACTTGGCGTGTCTTCGTTTTCCATCTGATTGAAATTCTTTATATGCAAAGAAAATAACTTGACTCAAGTCTGAGTCCCTATGACTCAAGTCCAATTGTCTGGATTTTAGTAATGCAGTGGGAAGCAACTCTGCCAAGAATGAGAAACAGAAAAAGCTATTTTTTAAAGCTAGTAATGAAGCTGAAGGCACTTCTGCAAAAAATCAGTAACACAACTCTGCTATCATTATGCCAAAAAGCAGTGTTTGTTCTCTGTTTGCGTAGAGCGGAATATTGTTGCAATTAAATAGTGTGTTACAGTGTTGGGATAAGCATGAGAACCAGCCGGAGCTCCAAATACACACACTGTCAGACACAGAGGGTGCTTTTCCATTTATGGTGTCTACTCAGCTACCTCTTTCAGGTAAACGGTGGTGATTATAGTGTGACTATGCAAAGCTCAGACCCTCACTGTATGCAACTTGATTTTTGGAAAGAGCTTTGCAACCCCCGCTTGGAGCCTTGCAGCCCCCACATTGAGAAATGCATTGATCATTATTTAAGAAAAGGCAAAAACCACCAAAAAGAACAGATGAAGAATAAACCGTGCACTTCCAGGCCACTGAACCCTTTAAATATCACATGTAAGAATAACATTTTAAATGAAATAGTCATGTCTGTCTCTTGTTCTATTGTAGCATGCTTTTATAAATATATGAATAAATCTTTTTGTTGTTTTGTAAACAAGGTAAGTTTTTAAGAAATTGTTTAATTTACATATTAAGTGGTACATTATCATGGCGATACAGTTTTAAAAATCCAAACCCTCCTTTAAAACTTCTGGTCTTATTGATCAACAGGAAAGACTTGTTTTTACTTCAGCTGGCAGGATTAAACCAGGCTGTAGCATTATTCCTTAGGGTAAAGTAGGACCACTGCATTAAGGAGAGGAACAGAAAATGACACATTTTTGTATGAATAGAATTTTTTTATTCACAAGCTTTGAACACAGCTCTCTAGTGAAAGACCACCAGACTTAATAAATCAAAATGTAGTTTTACCTTCCACAAAGGGGGTGTTCTTATGTAAACTGCTGCTTTGGTAGGTTAGTATGTGATTCCTTTACTCTAAATTTTGTCAGACTATTAAGTCAAAACATTCAGAAAACAAATATTTTAGTAATGCAGTGGTAAACAACTCTGCCAAGGAAGAGTGTTTCTTTCAACAATCATGTCTGACAATTTTGGCTTCAACCTTGAGCAGTTCACAAAAAAATGATCCTACATTAAAGAGACTTTTCAATTATTTTGTCCCTAAATCATAATCAGGATAACATTGGCCTTGTTCTGTCCATTGTTGACAGTTATGGTCTCATATTTCCATTGGACTTCATCATTTATTTATGTCACTCTTTACATGTTTATCTCATTTATTCATTATCCTTTTTCCTTTGCCTCTCCAGTCCTGTGATCGTGGAGATCCCTCACTTCGCTGCCCTGCGAGGTAAAGAGCGAGAGCTGGTGATCCTGAGGAGTGAGACGGGGGAGAGCTGGAAGGAGCATCACTGTGAGCACACGCAGGAGGAGCTCAACCAGATCCTCAACGGGATGGACGAAGGTCAGTCACTGAGAGGAGAGCACATTTATACTGTGAACTCCAAAGGGACATCTGTGAACGCCCTTCTCTTCTGCAGAGCTGGACACGCCAGAGGAGCTGGAGAGGAAACGCATCTGCAGGATCATCACCAGAGATTTCCCACAATACTTTGCAGTGGTGTCTCGTATTAAGCAGGACAGCAATCTGATTGGTCCAGAGGGAGGGATCCTGAGCAGTACTGTTGTCCCGCAAGTCCAGGCCGTGTTTCCAGAGGGGGCGCTAACCAAGAGGATCAGAGTCGGACTACAGGTAACTGAAAAAATAGCAATTTACATTAATTAACAAATCTTTTTTTCTAAAATGAATAAAATTGTCTGACAGATCATCTCCATCATCATTTAGGCTAAAATCAGAGGTGACCAAATTCTTTATCTTGTAAACACTTGTTCAGCCTTTGCTGGTTTATTTTAATTTTAGTGCTGATATATCCTGCATTTCCTGCTTTTTGAGCTTCATATGCACTTTGTTGTGTTTAATGTGTCTCTTTTGCATGATGGAGGACTTTTATAAAAAAGACAAAAAAGTCTGTGACGTGGATTTCTCCCTCTCCCCCACTTCATGGCTCCAGCAGCTGCCTAAAACATCCCATTCCCCTGTTTTCTCTTTAATTTAAGCTTGTCAGCTTACGTTAGCAAGCCCACTGCAGAATATAGACATGAGAATGAATGTAGAGTTGTTGACAACTTAACGCACAGCAGTGCTGAACTGACTAATCACCACAGAGCGGACCTGTAAACCAATCAGAGTGGAGCTCTAACAGAGCATCTCATACTGAGAGAGAATACGGAACTACCAGGACTACTCTATATAGGAGAACTAGATATTTTGAACATTAGTGATGTTACTGGAGCAGCCATCAAAAACGAATACATGAACCTGATTTAGAGCTAAATATGAGCACTTTAAATTACTTTCATACTTTTAAACATTTATTTTTTAGCCTCACATTTAAAACACTCAAAACCATTTTAGACAAAAAAAAACATTGTGTGAGGCAAACAACCAAACATTGTATTTGCATAAAGTTAGAAAAGAAAATAATAACAGTGAAGTTCTTAATAAGACTTGACTTTAGAATTGGCTGTTTTTCCAACTAACTAAAATGTACTAGGTTATGTACCTCAGTGACTCAGTGATTGAAACAGTATTGGCACAAAAAGAACTCCATAAAGTGGACAAAGCAAGTCCATGAGGAAAAATAAAAGATTTATTGTCATTCCAAAAGTCTGGTACACAAGAGGCAGGCAGAATCAGGCAGAAAGGCAAGGTCTAGGCAAAGTGGGTCGTGATCAGTCTATGGCTGTGATAAGAGCACTGGAAAGTGACTCTATGGTACAATCTGGCAACAAGACAGGGGAAGACACAAGAGTTAAATACATGAGGTGGTTGAGGGTGATGAGACACAGCTGGGGAAGAACAATCAGGTATCAGGTGCGACAGTGCCAGAGAGGAAATAAAACCCAAGGAAACAGGGAAAAACGGTTGAATTTCAAAATAAAACAGGAAACAAAAAGACAAGACATGGAACATGAACAAAGTGGGGAGCTTAACTGAAGTAAAGGACAAAACCATGCAGTGTAAGGTGAAGTGGTGGGACCAGATAAGTTTCGACTTCCTCCTACTCCTTTTGAACATGCAAATGACACATTTTGTCATTTTGCACTTTGGTTGCTGTTTTTACTTTGTTATGTTTAAAACATATTTTTGTTATGTTCAAATAAATGAATAAATGAATAAATAAAAATAGATGTTAAAAAATTATGAAAGTTCCACTTTATAAAAGCAGATGAATATCTATTCATCAGTTCACCAGACTAAACAAAGTTCCCTGTACATGCTCCACTGTTCTTGAGCTAAGCTTTGAAGGCATAACAAAGTAGTGGATGTATAGTTTCTGCCTGTAGATAAAGTTAAATTGTTTTTGTACCAAAAGAAAAGCATGTGGCATGAACAAAATGTCCAGAGCCAAGATTTTTCTGCATATATATTAGCAAGGTGAACTGGAAAAATGCTCAAGAGTAAGCACTAAGCAGCTTGAACAGAAAAGCATTCATCTTTCACTCAATCATTTTTATAATCTGCCTTATTGGGGTGCATCCTTGCTTGACTTTTCTGTGCATGTAAAGAAATGATAGAAACAGTGATTATGTTCTCTGTCTGCTCCCACAGACTCAACCTGTGATTGTCGACGTTGTGAGGAAGATCCTCGGGAATAAAGCCGCTTTCAGCCCCATCGTCACCCTGGAACCACGAAGGAGAAAGTTCCATAAACCCATCACCATGACCATCCCCGTCCCCAAGAGCAACACTGACCCCATCCTCAACGGCTTTGGAGGAGACACGCCCACCCTAAGACTGCTCTGTAGTATCACGGGTGAGAGAACAAAAGCTCAAACTAGACCACCCAGGCACAGTCTAGTTTACTAAATCTGTGTCTGTTTTCAGGCGGAACCACACCAGCTCAGTGGGAGGACATCACAGGGACGACTCCGCTCACGTTCATCAATGACTGTGTGTCCTTCACCACCAACGTGTCTGCCAGGTAACACAGAGAAACTCGAATTGATCCATAACTCAACTTGACCAGCAGACAGATGTAACATCTCTAGTTCTTTCCTTCTCAGATTCTGGCTCATCGACTGTCGACAGGTCCAGGAATCTGTCAACTTCTCTACCCAGGTGTACCGGGAGATCATCTGCGTCCCCTACATGGCAAAGTTTGTCATCTTCGCAAAGACACACGACCCCATCGAGGCCCGACTGCGCTGCTTCTGCATGACGGACGACAAGATCGACAAAACTCTGGAGCAGCAGGAGAACTTCACAGAAGTGGCTCGCAGCAGAGACGTAGAGGTGAGGGAGAGGCAAAGTAGATGACAAGATGTGGATTTGACCAGAATGAAGCCCATCAACGGGAAGGCTGTAATACTGACGGTTTGACAGAGGCTTAATCCAATCAGACCAAATTTCATCATGTAGAAGGTAGAGACAAGTCAGGAATATATCCAATCACAGCTACTTTGGTTGTGTGGAAAGGTTGGATGAGCTAAGAGAGACATCCAATCACAGCTGCTTTAGCTTGGCCTTGGTGTTAGGGAGCGATCCAATCAGAACTACTGTCTTTATGAATTGATATGTGCATGTAGAGCAGGTTCACTGATGATGTTCTGCCAGGTAGCCTAAATAAAGGCGACTGCATTTAGCACAAAAGCTAAATTTGAGAAATTAAGATATACATTCAAACTTTACACATTCAGTAAAGGCTTAACAGATGTTTCATTTTATCCAAGTGTAAAACATGACTTCAGAAATACAAAGAAATATAGAAAATGTCTTACATTTTCGTTTGTGGTGCAGTTGGATAGTTCGCTTGGTCAGTGATCAGGAGGCTGCAGGTTCAAGCCCAGCTCCATGCAACACATGGCGATGTGTCCTTGAGCAAGACACTCAACCCCAAGTTGCTCCCACTGCTGCGTCGGTGGTGTGTAAACGGGCATGAAAGGGTGTAAATGTGTTTGTTGATACTGATGGATAACTAAAGCCCCAGTCACACATTCCCGTTTCTCGTGGCGATTGTGCACAACTGTCATAATCCTGATGAAACGTGCTTTGGTCAAGGTGTATGTGCTACTTGGTCTGGATCAGCGTTGTATAGTCGTGGATGAATGGCGGGGTACGTGGAAGGGTCCGGACAGTTTTGAACTGTTCAAAATTGTCATGGAGGATCGCCGCTCTCAGTATAGCGGGATGGAAGCCTAATGCAGTCCTAATGCGAACAGTAGTAGTGTGGCATGTACAGAGCTCAGTCGGGCTGATCGTGGCTCAATCCTGAAAGCTTTATGAGGACGACTGACAAGGATGTATCCGTTTGTGCCCCGACTGTGTCCCATTCAAGACGGCGCAAGCGACGGGGCTCAGTCGGGGCTTACGTGACAGACATGCCTTATTGGGGACATGGAATTCTCGTCATATCGTTGTATTAACCTAACTGAAATGCCGTAGAAGCGCTGCTGACAGTGTGTTCACGGGGTGTGTCCAAGAGTGAGACAGTCATTTCATCTCATATCATAGCGATCACACCAGCCTTGCCAATAGTGTACGGTCGTGCACAATCGCTATGAGAAACGGGAATATGTGACTGTGGCATTACATAGAAACTCTGAACCATCAGAAAGTGAATGTGAGAGTGAATGGGTGTTAATGGGTAGGTGTGACCTGCGTTGTAAAGCAGCTTTGAGTAGTCAAAGACCAGAAAAGCACTATATAAGCTCAAGTCCATTTACCAAGTCCATATTTTAGTCACCTTAAATTTACAGTAGATTTTGTCGACTAAATTGTTGTGAGATTTCATCAGCTAAAACTATGCAAAGATTAAAACAATTTTAATGACTTATTATGATAAAATCTAAAAGCTATTTTAGACAAAAGACTATAAGTAAAACTAAATTAAAAAATTCTGTCAAAATGAACACTGATGCCAAGAGTTCTCACTTGTCCATCTGGTTTATGCCACAGGTGCTGGAGGGCAAACCGATCTATGCAGACTGCTTTGGAAACCTCGTCCCCCTCACCAAGAGCGGCCAACACCATCTCTTCAGCTTCTACGCCTTTAAGGAGAACAGGCTCGCGCTCTTCATCAAAGTGAGCTTCACTCTCCATCTACTGAGTCTGTCCCTCAGCAGCTGATTCACTGAGCTGAATTTAATCTTTCTTCTGTTTCAGATCCGAGACAACACTCAGGAGCCGTGTGGTCGTCTGTCGTTCATGAAAGAGCCCAGAAACTACCGCTCACTCACACAAAACGCCATCTGCAACCTCAACATCACACTCCCATCGTACTCTAAGGTAAGAAAGCTGGGCTGTGATCTTGCAGTTAGCAGTTTTTTCTTTAACCAGAAAGCTCAGCAATGAGATACTCTTAGTGTTCGTGTAAGTTTAGCTTCTCTTCAACCTTTTAGTCCATGCAAATCTCAAAGTTTTGTAACTCCTCTTTTTCGTTATCTAGCAGCCCACGTCTTACTGCTTTGTTGTTCTTAATTCAGACACCCCCTGTATTTGTTTATCTGAAGCCTGCAAAGCAAGCAGCAGACATTCAGGATTTAACAGGACCTGCCCCCTTTAAAATCAAACTTAAGCCTAACATGCCTCGTCTGCTTCACATATAAAAT
The DNA here is from genome assembly GCA_036419115.1 of Scarus forsteni. Classification (NCBI taxonomy): domain Eukaryota; kingdom Metazoa; phylum Chordata; class Actinopteri; order Labriformes; family Labridae; genus Scarus; species Scarus forsteni. Next base: position 32,345,415 of record JAZDUH010000544.1, read on the forward strand.
CTGCGTCCTTCTCCTCTTTATCCTTCCTTATGTTCACACTGACCTGTTGTCCTTGTTTGAATTGTAATGGCACATCACCTTGTTGTCTTAATTTCCTCCTTTTAATGTTGCTAAACATGGTTTCTGTCTGTACACCTTTCTGCTTCACGCTGCTTTTTGCTCCCCAAAGGATTCAGATTCAGACCAAGAGCAAGAGGACGAGGTAAAAGCAGCCTGCTCCCCCTCCCCTCCTACTAACTGGCTCTGCTCACATTTTCCTGTCTGCTGTTAAGTGACTTAAATCCAGTGGATGTATTTTCATATGGAGCCCCTGAAGAGACATGAAGGGAAATGAACTCAGGTTGATCCTGGAGACTTTAATGAGATCATGAATATGTGACTTTATGTCCATCCTTACTCAGATACTTGCAGGCTACACAGTGCAATAACATTGTGTCTTTTTTAATCTGAGATAGCTGTCAAGTCTCCTCAGTGATTTAAGATGATTTAAATATTTCTTAAGATATGAAACTATATAAAGGTCTAGAAAAACAGTCTGTTGATCTTAACTTTGAAGGGATCTCACAACAATTTCACTCAGAACCTAGATGAAAGTTTCAGATGATCTTTTAGTTAGTTAGTTTATTTTAGTTTATTTGTCCCCGTACAGAAATTAGGGTGTGGCAGGGATCACAGACATTTGACAACAAAATCAGTAGAAAAACATGAAAAAACAATGCATTCACAAAGAGGCGGGGAAAAAAAAGCAAAGGAAGCCATGTGGTTATGGACAGGCAGGCTGGTCTAGACCGGCTAGACCTATTTTAACTGTTCCTTATTGTTCATTTAAAAATGTAATCGCTTGTGGAACAAAGGGAAACTTGGATCTAGAAGTTTACTGTTACCTTTTCAGACTTGTGAAACATTGAAGAAGACATTGAAGACAAACTACAAACATTTCAAAGGTTTTTCAAGACTTAAGATAAAATTCTTGTCCCATTAAAGGTTCCACAATCTGATTTCAACAAGGTTTCTCTGAATGTTCCATTTAATTCAAAAGTTTCACATGATCTTGTAAACAGTTTCTTTGGATTGTTCATTACCTATTTGTATATAGAGTACAGGCCAAAAGTTTGGACACACCTTCTCTTTCAAGGCATTTTCTTTATTTTCATCACTAATTCATTGTAGATTCTTACTGAAGTAATGATGGCCACTCATTTCTCTTAAAGCTGGGGTTGGTGATTTTGGAAAACTAGCATGAATTTGACAGTAGCATCTCCTCAGGGCTCCACCAACGGATATATCAGCCGCTCACATGCACGCGCACGGCTGATATATCCAGAAGACTGATTCAACTCCAAACCCTCACACAACGTGACAAACAAAACATGTAAAGTTAGTTAGCACTCACAGCCGATGTTGATCGGGGTATAGGTAGTTCCTCTGACATTCTCCACATAGCTGTCAAATCTCCCGTTTTGGCCATGAAACTACCGTATTTTCCGTATTTTCTCCTCTTTCCGCCGTCCTTCTGTATCAGTATTCTCCCGTAAATCCCCCGTGTGAGCCAACAGCAGAACAAACTTAGAAAAACGAAGAGTTTATTTTAGATTTCTTGTACTTCTGTCTTAAAATGTGAGGGATACTGGAGCTTGGTTGGGGTTGTCGGCCAGCTCACGGCGGGCTTCCCTTTTTTTCAGAGACAAAACTTGAAAGGTTAGCATTCTCCGGCGGACTCTGATACGTATGAGCACGGCTACATGCACCGAGTCTGTGCACACTGGGAAAATGCACGCCCAGGAGGCGGGCAGAATGGCGACGGGATTTGATTGGTTTAAAAACAGGTATCCCGGCAAGATTATTGGTTGGGGTTTTCCCTGTTTTACTCCTGCTGTAGATAGTGGGTATTTTTCACTCTGTTTTAAGAACACATTATGAGTTGATTACCATTGGGGCATAAAGACCATTTTAACCAGTATTACAAAAAGTGTATCTAAATCAGATCGCCAACCCTAGCTTTAACTTAGCTGATTGGTTTTTGCCATAATAATAATTCTAACAGTTGTCTAATAGGGCTGTCAGCTGTGCATCAGCCTGACTTCTGAACAACACAAATGATGGTCTCAGCCACATTAAAAAGGCCCGAAATTCCATTAATTAACCCTGGAAAGGCACACCTGATAAGTGAAAACCATTTCAGGTGACTACCTCTTGAAGCTCATAAAGAGAATGACAAGAGTGTGCAAAGCAGTAATCGGAGCAAAGGGTGGCTACTTTGAAGAAACTTGAATATAAGACTTTCATGTTAAGTACATAATTCCACACGTGTTCATTCATAGTTTTGATACCTTCAGTGAGAATCTACAATGTAAATAGTGATGAAAATGAAGAAAAAACACATTGAATGAGAAGATGTGTCCAAACTTTTGGCCTGTACTGTACCTCAACATTCAGGAGAAGTTGCGGAAGTTTTTAGTTCTACCTTTTTTGATCTTGCAAAAGGTTCTCAAGATCCCCGAAAAGTTTCTAAAATCTTGGAAGGTTTCACTCCTTGAAAAAGCTTCCATGGTCCTCCAAATTTCTCCAAAACTCTCCTGAGTTTCTCAACATCTCTGAATTTTTTTTTGTGGTCTTACAGACATCTTTTGGGATTGTAAAAATGTCACCAAAGCTTCTAAAAGTTTCTTGAAATCTTCCAAATGTTTACTAATCGCAACAGGATCTAGTTTTTCAGTATAATTCATAATCTTGCAAAGGTCCAACTCCAAACTTTCCCTGAAGAGTTCACAACAATAAATTGATCTTAAACTTATTTTATCCTTTGTGTCCTCTGAGGGACTCCATATGTTCACTGTTTTTGAATGTTATGTTTGATGCATATTTTGTTAAGTAATAGAATCTAATTTTTAGTTGCATAGTCCATTGTTTGCACTTATTTCATTTGATTTTGGGTTGTTTTTCTAGTTTAGACGTTGAATTTAGTTTGAAAACATGTGGCAGCATGTCAATTGAATGATTCATGACTAACTGAAGCTTTTTTAATTTTGTCTCACAGGCCAACAGAACGCAGGAGAAATGTAAGACATTTTTGCTTTTTTAATTTTCTTTATAACATTCACTAAAACTGCTATTCTATATTAACACTGTTTAGCTGCATGTCTACAGTATCCAGACTAATGAGACATTAGCATTAATACTGTTTGAATAAGTTTGTGCAGAGGAATAACTAGCTATAGCTAACAGCTTAGCTTTCCGCTGTATCACAGACCACATACATCTTCTCAAAGCCCTTTAAGCTTCATGTATTTTTGTCTTTTTGTCAGACCTGCATCCTCCCATGTCCATGTTCTGTTTCTCCAGAGGCTTAACTTCACCCTCTTACTTTATCTCTTTTTTTCTGAATTTTACACCTGCCTCCACTCTCCTCTTTTTCACTTCACTATTGAGGTCGAACACACGGAGAAAGATCTAGACATCTACGTATGTACACAGAATAATTACTCATTCATACTGTGGTGACGTTAATGTGGCAGTGGCCTCTGATTTAGCTCTGGTCATAAAGCTGGTAGTGACCCCAAAATAGTCACAGTGCCATTAATTGTTGCTCTTGTTCCAGTTTGGCAGATCAGTAGTTCCCTCGTTGGTTGAAGTGACAGATCCCCTTATAGTTGGAATAAAGGTGCAAAATGAGTCTGCCTATAAATGACGACTTGCCTCTCTGACTAATTTTTACATTTTTTGCCTCTATAATTGTTAATTGAGAACATCAGACTTGTAGTTAAAAATATTTAACCTTATATTTACATTTGCAATTACGGGTGCACAATATCAGCGCAGTATATGTTTTAGATAATAACTTTAAATGTTCATAACTAAATAGGCAGAGATTTTTGACTTGATTTACAGATGATATTTTGGCCACATTTATAAAAACTTTATAAATATTGCATCTATATTTTCTCTTTCTCTTATTGTGGCCATTTGTATGATGTACCATAATTCTCCACCTACTAAAGATGATCAACTGGACAATTCCGTAAACAAATGTTTTGGACAAAGTTGCAATATTAGGTCAACTTTACTGTTGAAATTTCACATTCATACTTTTATAAGTGTTCCTTAAAAAAAGTGTTTGATGAAATAAACTTATCAATTAAAAGAGTTTGGAAATATCCGCATGTTGAATATAATATTGTGCATCCCTACTTGCAATCAATTTTTTGTTAATATCCAACTCTGAACTCAAAAATGGCAACTTGCAACATTTATGATATCATCCTTGAAAATGTACTTTTGACTTTACAAGTTAGTCTTTGAATTTCTTAATGTGGCTCTAAAATTCAAATCTCTCAAAAAATATCAAACATATTACTTCATATATCCTCTGGTATCCTGCAGGCATTTATTGACATAAATCGAATGTCAAATCAAACAAAGAAATTGGAGAACTTTTAAGCCCCTTGTAATGATGAGATCCTAGAGCAGCTTTGAATGAGATTCAAGGAGATGATGCTGTTTCCTATCACTAATGCAAAGCATCTCATACAACCTTCCTCTCCATTCTACCTGCTGCAACCCTCCAGCTTGTGCTCTGCTTTTGTAGGATGATTATAAAACCTTGGGCCAACCATCTTTTAATCTTAGCGGCTTGCACTCATGCTTCTTGTGCACAGAGTTCCTTATACTGGATGGTTTTGTTTGCACAAGCATCCAATTTCAGGAAAATAGAGGCCTACATACTAGTATCCTTTAGTCTCAATCCTGCTGTTTGATAGAGTAGTCTCCCCAAACCAACCCTGTTCTTTAGAATTTGATTCTGTAATGAAGAACAGGGGAAAAGACCATGATGATCCGAGTGAACCTTCTAAACCAGGGTCTGTGTCCATTACAAGTGTTTTTCCAGTAAGTGCTTTTTGCTGGTGCTTAACAGTGCCAGGTAACAAGAGCTGCCTTTGTGTCTCTCAGTTACACCCTTAAGGCTGACTCATATCGCTCTGTGTTCATCACATTTCCTTAAATTCACTGAAATATCACCCGGGAAACATCAACACTAAGTCGAGGAATTGTCCTACCACTGATAGAGGCTGAAGACTAGAAAGTAGTTCCCCTGATAACACGCCACTCGTTTCACCTCTTGTCTTATTGTTTGAAAGCAGGAGTCCCACCTCTTCTTAGTTTTGATTGATCAGTGATGTAGAAGTGACACTCAGAAAAGTAACTTATTTTAACTTAGGGTATTGGGAGTAAAACATTAGCAGACACTAAAGGTGCGTACACACCGCACGCTACTTGTACTACCTCGGCGATCACTCTCCATGCAAAGTTAATGTACTGCCGCAATGGGGCGGGGCTAATCCTCCCGCGGTGCGACAGCCGCTTTTCACACTACCACGTAGCTTTTCGCGCGATGTCAAAGTAAAAAAAAGTTGATCAATCAGCAGGTGTGTGCGTGTGTGACGGTACCCTAGACTGACAGTTATTCATCCGGACTACAGAGTAACAATCCATGTCCGTGTGGGAAACATTAGTCAGTGAGGACAGTAGTTCCGCCTAGACGGACAGCGGGAAACTCACATATAACGTTGCAGGGCATCAGCTGCAGTGTTTTGTGGTTGATAAGAGAATGAAAAGAATACAGCTGGAATAATGTCCGCTTATACATCCTCTTATACGATATATGATATGATCATGGTGAAACTCGAGCGGACGTGACGTCAACAAGCGACGGCACCGATGACCAAAATGATGCTTATGCTTGCGGTGTGAACGCAGCATAAGAACGTTTTTCCACACCAAGCAGTGCTGACATTAGACTAAGTTGATTTTAAATTCTAAACAAGTACTTTCACTGGACACAGGTCATAAACCTCTAAATAAAACAAAATGTTCTACATACAAAGCCAATGTGTACGATGTAAGAGATACGTGAACATATTAATTCACTGGTGGCACCTGTTTTTGGTGTTGAACCAACAATGTGCTTCACCACATGGAAATATCAGGAACACGCTCTAACCAGATGGTCTTCATCATGAGCTCCTCTTAGGAGATTTAATCCGTTCCCTTATCCTTCCACTCACTCTTCACCCTCACCTACAGCAGCACTTCCCTTTGCTTTGCATGGAAATAACTTGGCTTACATTAACGTGTATGCGTGTGGCCGTTCGTCTGAGTGATTACATGTACTGTCTTGTCAATGAGTTGTTGATGTGCTAATACTTTATTCTTTCTTTAAAACGTTTACTCATGTTTTTATGTTTTTCAGTTTTCATTTCTGATTTTAAAAAAGCTAATTGGGGGGTTGAATATTATCCCTTCCTGCAAGATGTCTTATGTCTTTTTAGAGATATTGCTCTTTCTAGAATAAAAAAGCATGGCATGTCATGTTTAAAGTTATCACTGGCTTTCTTTGAAAGACTTAAATCACTTTTTTAGTTGTTTTCAGTCCATTTTTGCCTCTTATTTTATAGCATTTGTGTCACATCTGATCAATCTTGAGATGCTTCTTTATTTTGTTTCTCCTTCCATTGTTGTTGGTTCATTGGAAACTTTGTGCTGTTTATTTGTCGTTGGTTTTATTGTTTCATAGTTTGTCTTGTGAGTGTGGGTGCGCTGAATGTTCAGTATAAGCAAGTTATTTCCTGCTCATGTCATTTCCCATCAGCATTATTTAGCCTTTGCTTTACCGCAGATCCCTGAAAGACATGAAAGTATAAGCCCAAATCCTCTGCTATCCTGATGTAGAAACCCAATGTGAATCTGTTGCCCTGTTATCCCTGCAGTCTTTTCCAATCTTGTCCTGACCGTACTCTCCAATGTCTGTCTCCTTTGATTTGAATTTTTGATTTTCTTTACTCCTTACTTGTTCTTCTTCCATATGGAAGATGAAGAGACGGAGACATCAGTCCTGAAATCAGAGCTGATTCGAGAGCCAGACCTCCTATCCGACGTGTCAGAGATGAAACAGGACTTGATAAAAATGACTGCCATCTTGACTGCAGACTCCACAGAGAAAGCCCCACCTTTAAGAGGGTGTGGTCTAGAAAGAGGGACTGAGGATGTTTCTGGAGAGCCATTAGAGATAATGGAGAAGGACTTAGAGAAAGTTAAAGAGGACCTAGAGAAAGTCAGTGAAATACTGAGGAGTGGGACTTATGAGGGTGAGGCTGCGGCCCAGTTAGCAAAAGCAGCCAGAATGGCAGAGGAGTGGGTTCTCCTCTCTGACAGCGAGATAGAGGAGGCCAAAAGGATGGCAAAGCTAGAAACTCAAGAGCCCGTCTTGAGGGAAACTAGAGCTAACAGAGGGGCTCCTAGACCAAAAGCCATAAAGGACAGTGGTGACCTTAAAGAGTACCTCTTGGATGCACCAGCCAGCTCCAAAACGAAAGCCAAAAAAGAGCCAGCAGCTCAAGAAAGATTCACTGATGTTGTTCTGCGAAAGAGTACAAAACCAACCACACCAACTAAAGTGCAGGACAAAACAACTGGTGGTGATGTGAAAAAGCCGGTCAGAAAGAAGGGGAAGGAGCAGGTAGAGGAGACAACAGATTCAAGTGCTCTGCTCAGTGTGCCTACAGCCCCCGCCCCAACATCACCCGTGTCCCCGGTGGTTGAAGAAACTCCCATTGGGTCAATAAAGGACAAGGTCAAAGCCTTACAACAGAAAGTAGAAGCAGAGCAAAAGAGCAAAAAGGTCACTGGAAGCAAGCCTTCACAATTGCCTGTAATAAGCAAACCCTCTCCAAAAGCCAAAGAAAGCCCTAAATCAAAACAGGGCCCACCTAAATCCCCCAAAGCTGAATCTGAAAAACTTGAGGAGACCATGTCAGTCAAAGAACTGATGCAAGCCTTCCAAACGGGGCAGGACCCCTCAAAGAGAAAGTCGGGGCTGTTTGAGCTCAAAACGTCCACAACGTCAAAAACAGAGAAAACAACAAAATCAGAAACCGTCCAGTCGAAGTCCATGGCCAAGGCACCAGTAACCTCACGTGTCTCTACAGAACTCTCTCTGGATTCCAAACCCCCTAAGAAAGCTCCTGAGACCACTCAGAAAGACAAAGAGGCCAAATCAGCTGCTGGTGCCTCGTCTGAGCCAGCTGAAACTGTAGACTTTGGAACTTGTGGCCTTGACGACAGCTCTGACAGCTCCAAACACGAGGGCGTGGCAGAGTCACTAAGTGCCAGCTCTGGAGATGCAACTCCTCAAATAAGCTCTGAGGAAAGTTTCAAACACGAGGGTCTTGCCACTCCAGGCTCAAGCCCGGAAAGTCTTTCCCTATCACCCAAAAGTGGACAGCAGACGTCAACAACAGACATAAAAGAAAGTAAAGAGACAGAGAAGTCTGCAGACTCTGGTGTAGGGACCTCTGGTGACCAACAGTCTACAGAACTGACCCTCCCTGTCTCCTCCAGCGAAGCCACTGAAGACCACGCCACAAGTGAGTCCTTATCTGTTAAGAGGAGCGAGCCTAAGCCGTCAAAACCTCAAAAGCTTAAAAAGAGAGTTTCAGAGACTGTAGAAACTTTTCTTAGTGATGACGAGAGCCCTGATCGTCAGCTAGAGTTGCCTTTAGTTGGTTCTCCAACCTCTAGATCCTCTTTACAGCATCACGACAGCTTAGAGCTGGTCTTCAGGCATGACTCAGATAACCTCAGTCCTTTAGCCGATGACTCTTTGACAATCAGCCACAGAGACTCTCTAGATGGTAGCCCTCTCATGGAAGAGAACTCCTCCCATAAGTCCCCAGACTCTATCGAACCCAGTCCTACCAAGGAATCCCCCCCTCATGACTCATTAGAAAGCAGTCCTGTAGAGCAAAAAAGCCATCCATCCTTTCCATTCGCTCTAGGTCCATCTAGTAAACCCTCTAGCCATCCAGAACCCACCAAACCTCCAGAGTTTCCCCAAGATGCTTTGCGTAGTAGGCTGCTCCGAGACCATGAGGCTAGTGCTGATGATGACAGTTGTGAGCAGACGTCTCAGATGACAAGTTCTGGTAAGAGTCCCCTCTCTCCTGACACTCCTAGTTCTGAAGAGGTAAGTTATGAAGTTAACCCCAAACCCCCAGACCATTCATTCCTCACTGTTCCATCCAAACCCGCTGTCATCCCTGAAGATCCAGAAGAAGAGGATACATCAGACAGCTATGACGCTCAGAGAAAAATAACCCCAGAGGAGGAAATGTTTAAGATGGCAGCCAAAATAAAAACATTTGAAGAAATGGAGCAAGAGGCGTGGAGCAGAAATAACTCTAGAAAAGATTTTTGCCCCCCATCAGATGCCCAAGTAGGGGATGACAGCTCTGAGAAGTTAGACTCCACAAGTGAGAGGCTCTCACAAAGAGAATGTGGGCTCAGTAGACCCACAGAGGATTCAGAGTTAGCTCTTTGTGTTGATCCCCATATTAAAGCTCAACCTCCCTCTCCTTTTTCAGCAGGTTTGCATGACGGACCGCACAGCAAAGAGGTCAAGAGCACAACAACAGCCAGTATCACTTCAGAGGGACCTCACTCTGTCTCAGACCAGCATCAGTCAAAACTGGAAAGCTCACTTGAGGAAAGGACCGCACAGTCTGTGAAAACTGAAAAAGACAGCGTGGCAAAAAAGGCAGCTGTAACGTCAAGTGCTGCAAACAGGACTGATGAGCAAAAGGAGGAGAGTTTGAGAAAGTCAAGAGAAAGCAAAGGAGATGATCAAGAGTTAGGTAGCAATCAAGAAACTGGTGCACCTAAACAAGGTAATAATGTGACAGATGAAGTGAAAGGCGATAAAAAGGGGCAAACAGGAGCATCGGAGGCTGGACTCAGTGAAACCGTCACTGCTGGTAAAACAACGGGTAAGGTCAAACAGGAGACCAGCCCCTACGATGACACTGAGGAGGATGATGAGTCTCAAGAGCCTCCCAAGACTGAATCAAAAGGTGTCACTGCAAGGGTAGACACTGACTCATGGTCAGCCATGAGGGAGGATGATACTGCATTTGCAGCTCGTGTCAAAGAAGAAGAACAAAAGATTCTGAATCTAGTTGTGGACCGTCAGGCAACACCAGACACAACACCTGGTAGAACACCTACAGAAGAAAGCACACCGACAAGCGAGCCCAATCCTTTCTTGTTCCAGGAAGGCAAGCTCTTTGAGATGACCCGGAGTGGTGCCATTGACATGACTAAAAGAAGCTATGAGGAAGAGGGGGCTGGTTTTGCCTTTTTCCAAATAGGTGATCAGCCTGTAGAGGAGCCTCCTGTAGAAGAAGCTAGACAGGAAAGTGTTAGACCAGCAGCAGAACCTGAAGTTGGTCTCAATTTAACATTAGAGATTAAGAGTGAAGAGCCAGAGAAACCAAAAGAAAAACCTGATTCTCAGATTAAGTCCCCTCCTGAAGGTGATCAGCAGGCCTCTAAATCTGATACCTCCAAGTCTAAAATCCCTAAAATGGGCATTGCCGCTTCAGCAAAACCTTCAAAGAAAGATCAGAAATCCCCTGAAAATGCAGAAGCTAAACCAGAGGAAAAAATAAATGAAGCATGTTTAGACTTAGATACAGGGTCCTCGGAGCAGTTGATAACAAACGTGCAGACAGCAGAAAGTACAGTAACTAGACCAGTTTATCCAGAGCAGGGACAAGAGTCTTCTGATTCATCCCCAGAGGAACCACAATCTGTGATAGAAACCCCAAAACAAACCAGCAAGGCCAAACAAAGTGCTCCTAGTAGTGTTAAAAAGACCCCTGCAAAAACTCAAGCCAGGTCTTCTCAAGGTCGAGGTAAATCCACTATCCCCTCTCCATCTCCTTCTTCAACCACTCTAAAAAAAGAGCCTTCCTTCACATCAGAATCCAAATCCAGAATCCCCATCAAAGCTAGCATGCTAAAGCCTGACCCAAAGGTCAAACAAGCTGAATCTACCCAAGACAAAAAGCTCAAAGTCCCTGTCAAAAAGGACCCAAGAAGAAAATCTGAGACAGATGCAGGTCCCTCTGTTGATGTCAAAACCAAGACATCCTCTCCTAAAGCCAAAAGCTTCTGTGAGGGAGAGTCTACCAGGCCTTCTCCCAAAAAAGACAGTCGCCCATTGAGCACAGAGTCACCCAAGTCTAAAAGCTTCCAGTCCAGGTTGCCAGTGCGAGGGAGAAGCGGTCAGACATCTCCTGTAACGACACCAACTAAAGAGAAAGTCGAACTGCAGAAGCAGCCCATCGAGGGCTTTGACGAGATAGCCGATGAAGCAGCAAAGCTCGTGGCGAGGTTGGCTCAGGCAGAGACAGAGAAAGAAGCTGCGGCAGCCAACTCAGACGATGAGAGCAGTCTCATTGATCCATCGATCATAGAAAGAGAAACTTTCCCTGAGATGCAGTTCCCTCCCTCAGGAGACGTCTTTCCCATTAGACCACTGTGGGACGACCCTGTTGAGACACAGATGCAGCGAATCCCAGATGATAAAGTCCAAAGTCAAGGTATCCCCCCAGTTTAAGGGGCCATTCTCTATCTCTTTAGCCTCATTAGTGCACTGTAGATGTAAAGGTGCTGCCTCTCTGTCTCTTGTAGCTCAGTCCCATTGTAGTTGAAGAATCCATGTGGCTGTGTCACTTGAGCTGTGCTTGTGTTTGTAATGATGTCTCTCTTTCCTTCTATGTGTGCTGAATATCTCAAGATTGACTTAAAGGCTTTATGGAAACTGTAAAACAACCTACCAACACAAGTCTGTAAGGATAAAGAGTTAACAATTAGCCTCAAAGTGCTATGTAATTTAAAATAAGTTCTACTTGTTTTTTTGAATGTCTAGACTAAGATCTATAGAGGGTGTTTTTCATATGTTATAATGTTTTAATTGAGGTTGTTTGTATTAAATTAAACAATCAGTACCTATAGACCAAGAAAGCCAGTGAAGACTTTATTATCTGTAAATGTGCCTGAATTTCTTGTACATGCGGGGTCGACTGCTCACGGCTGTCTGGTGGTATTTACAGTAGATCCACAGGACGAAGCAGAGAGAAAAGAGCAACGCTTGGCCATTATAGCCGACCACCTTGGGTTCAGCTGGACAGGTCAGTCAAGCTATCAAACAGATTTCCATGCTACTGGGAAACACTGTTTTATCCAGTGTTCATCTTTTTCATCATGTTTTATTTGTCCAAACAGAGCTGGCTCGAGAGCTGGAGTTCAGTGAGGAGAGGATTAACCTGATAAGGATTGAGAACCCAAACTCACTTCAAGACCAAAGCCATGCCCTGCTGAAACTCTGGGCAGAGAAGGAGGGAAAACACGGTACAGGTTAGTGGTTGTTTGACCCTATGCCACGCCCCACCCTCCCTGGTTTCTGCTACAGTGTTAAACACATAGACAGTAGAAAGAACTGCACCAAGCCATGTGATGTCAGATATTTAATTCTCAAAGGAGCATTTGTTACATTGTTGATGCCAATCTGTGGATGCTGCTATACTCTGAGTGCCTTCTCTACCAAATTTTAGATCCATCTACTCAAAGACTGAAAGTCTAAGCAGATTCAGGACCCAACGCCATCTGACCAATAGCAGCTCCTTGTAGAATGGTAGCCATGACAATCATGTTTCCCATTTGTGAAAGGGACATTTCCTGTCAGAAAAGAGCCTTTAAATTAGTATTTAGACTTAAGTTTGCTCTTTACCAGGCTGTAAATGTATTTATTTAGGTGTTAAAAATAAATTCCTGCCAACACACAACCTTTCAACTTACAGATCTCCTGCAGCCAGCCTAAAGTGTATATTTAAGGAACATTTCAACATTGGCTTCATTTTTTATCTCTGGAGGTTGCTGCTTGGTCAAACAACATCTTTTATCATAGGATTTCTCCTGTTTCACACACATGAAAATAATAATAATAATAATAATAACAATAATAGTAATAATAAACATTATATGTATAGCCCTTTTGAAAACATTGGTTTACATTGGCTTTGACAGAAATCAGGAACATAAGGCAACAAAGCACAAGAATTTAAACTCAAGGAATAAAGAAAAACTGAACCATGCTCCTCAGTTTAACAAACCTTTGTTCATATTTTATTGATTGCGTCTTTCATACAAACTAATATAAACTTGGCCTTATTGAAAGAAAATAGACAAGGCTACATGATGACAATGGTTCCCAAACTTTTTTTAAAGGACAAAGTTGGCTGTCACTGGAGAGCAGTGGTACATTACACAGCTCATCCTAAGAGAGGATCAGGGAGACATGGGCTTATTTCTTAACCAAAACAAAGACATTAAAGGGACTCACTTTGTTTCCATCAGCTACTTGGCAATGATGTTTAACAACATAGTCAGCAATTGACACAAATTTTACCACTACACAAACACTAACTACATTTACTCTTAGACATGCTAATGTTACACAATCAAGGTCATTTTTATCACAATGTACTGAAATAACTTATTAAATTATTCCCTTTGAAAACAAGTGTGAATTTGAGTAGGTTTTAAAATGTATAATCTACATTTTTCACAGAAACAACGCTGATAAAAAGACTAACAAAGATCAACCGAATGGACATTGTTCACCTCATTGAAACCAAGTTCATCAAATCCCATGAGGATGAGACATCTTCACATACCTATGCAGAAATAGAGCGAACCATCGCACTGGATCATAGTGAAGGTAATCAAATAAGTCTGAACCCTTTTTTTAATACATAAAGTTTTAATTCACGGAACTATCTATATACTTCAGCTCTGTGTTTATGCCGCACCTTTTCTCAGGTTTCTCAGCCCTCCATGAGGACATCGACAGCCCCAGGCCAGGCAGGCGCACAGAGACCACGCGTAGGAGTCCGGGATCAGGACAAGATGTTCCTATGGTGTCAGCAGAGGAACTATCCTCCAGTTTGTCGTCACTTCCTGAGACACCCGGGCGAACAGAGACGGATTCCACTGCGGGTGGTCTCCTGAGGAACGCCCAGAAAGAGAAACTACAGAAGGAAATGGAGACAGCATAGTAAGTCTTGCTACCATTTAAATCCTGCAACCTTGCTCTTACTCTGTCTCAAGAAGTGGCTGTGGCTTTGGTTCCCTGCTCTGTGTTCTAATGTTTACTGAGGCAACAAATACTTGGTATGACAGATGCAGATAAAGATTCTGTATGTTACCTGTAATTTGGACCACATGTGGGCTGAACAAACACCTGGCTCAGAGAGTGTCTCCCATTTGGCATATCCCCTCGTATTTTTCACTAAGGGAAAAATATTAATGTTCAGGGTACACATTTCTGGAAGGTAGAGCAAACAATGGATAGGTTGTTTTCTCCTCATCTGGTAGTGTGAGCAGACAGGCCATGGGGGCATATTTTTGTTTAAAACCCAACAAACAATCCTTTTTGTATAATACTGCATTTAAACTTAAAATTCTTGTCAGGAATGTTACATTTGTTTACCAGGTTTTGCTGATTAGTCAAAATGCACATCTTATTTCTAGATGTGACACACAAAAACCTTCATTGCTGTTAATTATTAAAATGAAAATACCCACCAATGTGACAAGGCAAATCAGTAAGACAGATTGTTTTTACACCTGACATGTTTGATCAGGAACAAACAAAATTTGTTGTTTTATATATTTTGTGGAAAGTTCTACTGATTTTGTGCAGACTAAAGACCCAAACTCTGGTCCCCCTGAAAACAGGGCATCTTGGTTCACTTTCAAGAGAAGCAGAGTAAGATTTGTGGAAAGGAGACAAACCAAAGAGCATTTGTCAAGTCCAATGATTGTACGCAAGCTAATATTATGTTGCTTGACACTATAAAGCGAAGTGAGGCCAATATCGGCAGGGCAAGGGTACACGTTGCTCTGATCAATATGTAAGTGCCACCTGGTGCAGCCTAAATGCAGCTATATCCTGATTTTAAGAAATGGCACTGTATATTTCCAAAGTGCTTTCAGCTATGCTGTTACTCCAAGCCTGTTTGTATTCCTGGGTTGCAGTGAAACAGTTGGCTGCATGGCAGGAACAAGGATTGCTGCCACAGCCCCATCTAGTGGCAGGTGGCTTTATTATTATACAACATAAAGATGAACCAACTAATCTTTGAATGTTTTGCTAGATCAGTCAGCATATCTCATCTCATTTCAAGGCACTTTTAAGATACATTTGCACACCCCATCAGCAGACATTTTTAGATATTGCAAGCAATGCAGGCATCAAGAGGCATTTCTTTTGTATTTTCAGCAAAGATACTTACATGGACTTAACAGATGACCATTGCTTAAAACTACAGCAACAAAACATCTCATAAGTAAAGATCAGAGAAATACACCTGTCAAGATTTGAGTGTTTTAGATACTGTTGAGTTGAGGGCTAAGACAACATTGAAGATATCCTTATGAAAAAGTATTTTATTTTATCAAGAAAGGATAGTTTTGTTTTTTCAGCATTCTTGGTGACCATTCTTTTTGATTGTTACAAGATTAAAATTTTGAGTGTTTGGTAAAGTTTTAATGTTCCAATTTTGTATTATGTTTTCCATTTTCTTTGTTTAAAATTATCACCAGTGACATTGTTTTTGTTTGTTCTACAGCTCATCACAAAGAGTATATGAGGAGCTGACAGACACGGTACACACTGGCAGTTATAAACAAGTAAGTCCTTTCTTCACACTGTACCGAACCTCTCCCTACAACCTTCGATCCCATGTGATAGACCCTGTGTACAAAGGGGGACCCAAGCTAGGTGCCGTTCCGCCATACCCCAGTGTTGAACCCTGTGATGATGATAATGAGGGGGCTGTTGGATACGAGGGGGCAGAGGGGGGAGAGGAGTGGAGCTTGGAGTGCCTACAAACCAACCCCTCTGGTTATGATGCTAATTCTCTGTCACCGGAACCTTGGCGGGAGTTTTCGAATAGATCACGAACAGGCGTGTGCGAGAGTCGACCGTTATCAATGACCTATTTTGAGGAAAGCCTGATCGAGTGTGATCAAGCTGAGCAAGACTTTAGGAAACTCTCTGTGGAGCTTTTGGAGGTCTCAGGAAAGACCTCAGCAAGCAGAGAGAGGCTTCATACCCTCGGGTCTGCTTCCAGTGCTGTTGAAGAAACAACAGAATTCATGAAGACCAAACAAATATCAGGGAAACACATGGATGAAGTCTCAAGTCGTCTCTACAAAGTCCTTTATGGATTTGATGTTGATCAGGCAGATTCAAAAAGCATAAATGTGCCAGTTGTTTCCACAATGTTGTCCATTAAAGAGGAGATGCGAATTAAGGAGAAAAGAAGTGAAGAAGACCTTATGACTGATGTTGACAAGGACTCAGCTGCAACCAACCTTGATGATTCTGCCGCTCAGACAATGGCAGGCCTCTCTGAAGACTTTTCCACAATTTCACTCCACAAAACCGAATTCTTGAGCTCAGCCAGCTTTGTTCAGGTGTCCCATGACTCAACTTTAAGACTGATAGATGATGAGGTAGGTGATGCTGTGCCCGTTGTACACAGAGTAGAGTACGCACTCAAACCCATGCAGTCTTTCAGTGAAGGCAAAACTGAAAATGAAGTTGATGTATCTGCAGAGTCCTCTTTTGAAACAGGCACAACATTTGGATCAAGATTGCCAGAATCTCAATCTGAGACCATTAGTGAACCTCATTACTTTGTTTATGATAGATCACCTTCACCTGAATATGTCACAGATACATTAGTGTTGCTGACAGAGAGCAGGGCCTCCTCTCCTGAATCAATGTCCTCGGTTAATGAACTGAATTTTCTCTCCCCTGATTCTCCAGTTCCCCAGTTTAGGCCTTTGTCTCCTCTTCCGCCTCCAGCTTTAATTTGGGAAACTGCCGCTGGAGCATCTGTCCATCCTTTCCTGAGTGCATCAGGAGCCACCTCTCTGCTGTTAACAGCTGAAACAGAGGAAAGGCCATTAACCCCAATGATTTCAAACAAGAGGCCATTTGGAAGGCCATTATCTCAGAGCAGTGATTACAGCGGGGAGAGATCAATATCCCCTCGGTCATTAACCTTCGATATGGATGACAGAGCGTTGTCACCAGAGTCTGTCATTTTAGAAACAGGTCAGTGGTTTTTTACATCCTCTGACCAAGTTTCGTATGATTATCATGAGGTTATTCCTTCTGCAGTTGAACCATTTGGGTCCATCACTGAACTAAACCAGCTTCCATTTGATTTTGGACAGTTCTCAGAGTCACGAACTACATCCCCAGAATCTGCAGCGTCTGTTAACCAATACAGAGCTCTGTCTCCAGATTCCCCTGTACCTGAATTCAGGTACAACTGGACTGATTCTGCAGTTGTAATGATGGGTGAAAGATCTTCCTCACCTGTATCTTTGTGCTCTGATGTTGAATATGGTGCCATATCTCTAGAATCCCTAAACTATGATGATAGAGCTTTATCACCTGATTCAGTTGCATCTGGAGTTGAAGATGAATGTTTCAAATCTGAGGAGGTATTGTGCGATTTGCTACCTGCTGACATTAGAACAAAACTACCTGAAAAATTGGAAACTTGTCCTGAGGAGAAATCTCCAACACACGAGGAATCAGTTTCTGACTTTGGTGATGATTGGGTTCTTATTTCCTTTTCTGATATTGAAGATAGACCACCATCGCCCCAGACAGAAGTTGACGACACACTAAAGCCACATGAGTCAGATAAACCCAAAGAGGTGTCTCCAGATTCCACAACACCAAAACTGTCATCAACAGATGAAACCATAAAACATGAGGCTGTATCATTTAATGAGGATATATTATTGTCAGATCCATGCATTTCTTCAAGCTATGGTGATCAGTTACCTGAACCTTTAATTGAACAGCCTCAACAGAAAGTCACATCACTTGAGCCAAAGCAAGCAGCAGATTTAGAAAAAGAGGCATTTGTGGGAAAGCATTTTGAAACAACAACAAACATAATGTCCAATGTAGAGAAGTCACAGATCAGAGATGAGGTCTCAATCAAGGTTTTGCCAAGTAATGTGAGCTCTGAGGAGGTATCTCATGAGCCTCATGGAGACTCCAAGGAGGAAGTTCAGAAAACTGGGAGAACAAAATCTGAAAGAAAGAAAAAATCGACGAAATCATTCAAGACTGAACAGATACAAGAAGTAACAGTAAGCCTGATGAAATCTTCTGATATTGCAACTACAAAATTTAAAGAAACAAAAGAACTTGTGAAAGAAAGCTCAATGGTTTGGTCTTCAGAATCAGTAACCCAAGAAGTACAGGAAATTACAGAGTATCAAACAGCAATATCACAACAGTTTACAACAACAGTATCTGAAGAAACAAAAGAACCTCATAAAGATCCCCCATCTGATTTGTTCCTAAAATCAGCACCCAAGGAGCTACAGACAGTCACAGAGCACCTAACAGAAATATCACAACACTTTACAACAACAGTATGTGAAGAGAGTCAACAACCTGACGAACGTCCATCACCTCAGGAGACCCCTTTATCGTTAGAAGAAATTCCTTCACCAGGTTACAGCGAAGCATATGATACAGAGCTCTGGAAACTCATATCTCAAATTAATGACCCTCAGTATGTTGGAGAAACGTTCGTGAGCAAAACAGCAATGTTTCAGTTTAATGGAGCAAAGACTGAGACTTATCAGACAGAGTTATATAGACCACATGAGGAGGAAGCTGCTGCTTTAGAGTCCGACATTTATCAAAGACCACTTTCACCAGACTCAGAAGCTGAATATAGACCAATGTCACCAAATTCCTTATTGATGCTAAGCACACTGAGACCAGATTCCTCTTTTTCAGAGAGATCAATTGATAGCTGTCAAGCCTTAACACCAGATTCTCCCATTCCTCAGTTCTTTACCTATTCCTCAGAGCCATCTTTTACATACCATAGATCAGAATCAACAGAGTCAGTTTTATCAGATCTAGAGACTGATGAAAACATAACATTTATTCAAGATGAACGACCAGTATCTCCTGATTCAGTTGCATCTCTAAACATGTACAGAACTCTCTCCCCAGACTCACCTATTCCTGAGTTTAGTTTAATTTTACAAGAACCAGTATCCATTGCAAGATTAGATCGTTCTTCATCATTTGAATCAATTACATCTGATGTAGAGCATGGATCTGTATCTTCATTAATATTCACTGAGACCAGACCATCATCTCCAGAGTCCATTGATGGTGACAAGCCTCTTTTAGAGAAGCCCATGACCCAGGTAGGACAGTCTTTGTTAGAGTTTTCAGCTTGGCAAAAGGAGGAAAGGTCTTGGTCACCGGTTTCAGTTTGTTCTGATTATGATTGTGGAGCAGAAGACCAAAGTAAATCAAGACCAACATCTCCGGATTCAGTGGCATCTCTAAACATGTACAGAGAACTGTCTCCAGACTCACCCATTCCTGATTTTAGACTCTTTTCAGAAGAACCGGTTCAATATGCCAGGATTGATCGATCTTCATCTTTTGAATCTGTAACATCTGATCTAGAGTGTGGATCTGTCTCCTCATTACCACTTGCTCAGAGCAGACCATCATCACCGGAGTCCACTGATGGAAACAGGGGACTTTCACCTGATTCCCCCATTCCCCAACATGGACAGGCTTTTCCAGAGTTTACATCCTGGTCAACAGAGGAGAGGTCTTGGTCCCCAGTTTCAGCTTGTTCAGACTTTGATTATTTGGCAACAGTTATCTCTGACCAGTCTTTTGAATTGAGACCAAAATCTCCTGATTCAGTAGCATCTCTAGACATGCACAGAGAACTGTCTCCTGACTCACCTATCCCAGATTTTAGACTCTTCTCAGAGGAACCAGTTAACAATTCCAGATTGGATCGAACTTCATCACATGAATCTGTAACATCTGATGTGGAAAGTGGGTCAGCCTCATTTGGTGAGAGTAGACCATTATCTCCAGAGTCCATTGATGGAAACAGGGTACTTTCACCTGATTCACCCATTCCTCTATTTGGACAGGCTTTGCCAGGGTTGCCAGGTTGGCCGACAGAGGAAAGGTCCTGGTCACCTGTTTCAGCCTGTTCTGATTTAGAATATGGCAGTATGTCTTTCCAAGAACATTTAGCTGAATCTAGACCATCCTCTCCAGCCTCAGTAGTTTCTGGAGAAGACTACAGAACTGAATCACCAATACCAGACTTTAAAACGGGACTGACTGAATCAGTTGCCACTAATTATTATAGGTCATGTTCTCCAGATCACCTTGAGTCAGGATCCTCTGATGTTGAATACACACCATCAAGTGTTGATGTATGGATTTGTGAGCAGAGACCTGACTCGCCAGAACCACAAGAATCAGAGCTTACGGTGCAACCAATGGGTGGTAGTAAACAAAGATCAACCCTGAAGGCAGTAAGAGTGCCAGTGTATAAACTTGTTTATGATGCCGAACTTTGGAAGCTCATTTCTCAAATACGTGATCCCCACTATGTTGGGGAGACATTTTCAAGCAAAACTGGTGTTTTTGAGTATGCTGGAACAAGAATTGAGTATGTTGAGGAAGAATCAGATATAAAAGAGAAAGAGTTAGAGGATGATGTGAAGCCTAATGCTGTTGAATCAGCTTGTGCAAAGGGTCTGCAAGAAATGCCAACAAAGATTGAAGGGGAATCAGATGTCCTTATGGATAAAGAGAGGCGACCAGTTGTTGGTGAAGGCTTTAAAATGAACCATCTGATTGGTCAAGTGTATGACCCCCAGTATGTAGGCCAAGAGGTTGGCAGAATGGAAGTGTTGGAAGATGTTGAGACTTGCAAAGAAAATATTTGGCCTGCTTCAGAGGCAGAACACGTGGGTAGGTCTTTGTCACCAGACTCTGAGGCAGAATATGTTCCACTATCAAATGATGATCTGAAGTTACTGAATGCTCTGACATCTGATTCTCCAGAGGTAAGAGACTCAGGAGATGAACACAGATCTTTAAGTCCAGACTCCCCCATTCCACAATTTTCTGCTCTGATTTCAGAACCTTTAATGGGGTATCTAAGGGCACCATCATCCGAACCAGAGTCAGAATCAGAAGTTGAGCAGTTTGATGTTAGTTTTTCAACTGAATCCAGGTTATCTCCTGACAGCCCCGTAAGTAGGAATGGATCTCTCGCCCCTGACTCACCAGTGCCCGACTTTGGATCAGAGTTGCAGCACCCTCTTACATCAGTCATTGCTAATAGATCATCCTCACCTGAATCAGGCACCTCAGACCTTGAAGACTCATCAGAATTTCAGACCTTTGAATTTGATATTGATGGGAGACCAGCTTCCCCTGATTCAGTGACTTCAGAAGCCAGTGTAAGGCCTCTCTCACCAGATTCAGAGGCTGAATGTAGGCCTATGTCACCCAAGTCACTCATGACATTGTCAGAATTAAGAACATCATCTCCTGATTCAACTATATCAGTTAATGAGTTCAGGACCTTATCTGCAGATTCTCCTGTACCACAGTTTGGATATTACATAGAATCAGACTTGTTTGTACCAGTAAGCAGGTCAGCCTCACCTTTATCTCTATGGTCAGACAATGAAATGGATGTAGTGGACATAGAAGTGTTTGAGGAGCAGGAGAGATACTTTACACCTGATTCTGAAATTGGATACAGGGCACTGTCTCCAGATTCTCCTATACCTGAATTCAGACAGGATTTCTCCAATCAAACTATTCCAAGCACTGGATACAGATCCACCTCACCTGATTCAGTTTGTTTTTCAGATATTGATTATATGGATGAGTTGTTTGAATTAGAATCGAGCTTTAAAAGACCTTCATCTCCAGATTCAGTAGCCAGTGAAGATGATCATAGAGCTTTGCCACCAGATTCACCTGTGCCGCAGTTCAGGCCTAAAGAAGTGGAACGTTTTCCTTCTTTTGTTGGCTTTAAGTCATCATCTCCAATATCAACAACATCCGATGTTGACTATTCACCTTTGGTTAGCTCCCCATTTGATTCTGAAGCTAGACTAGATTCTCCAGACTCTTTAGAACTTAAAAACGAAGAAAGACCACTGTCACCTGATTCTGAAGCAGAGTATAGGCCTTTCTCGCCAACATCACTGATGATTCTGTCGAAATTAAGATCATCCTCGCCTGAATCAACTGGATCTGTTGATAGATTTAGATCTCTTTCACCAGACTCTCCTATTCCAGAGTTTAGGCAGGTATCACAGGATTACCTAAGCACAAACATAAGACAGAGATCTTCTTCACCAGAGTCAGTTTGCTCAGGATGGGAAACAGATGAAGAAATATATTTCTCTGCATCTGAGGATCGACCATCATCTCCTGAATCAGTAGTATCTACGAGTAAATATAGACTTTCTCTTGATTCTCCAATACCAGACTTTAGACAGGCTTTGCTAGAGATACTTCCTAATTTTAATGATTACAGATCGTCATCACCTGAATCTGAGACCTCAGACATAGAATATGCACCTCTAATTTCACAAACATTTGATCCTGATGACAGAGTGGACTCCCCTCAATCAGGGATGTCTGATTTTGAGCAAAGATGTTTGTCGCCAGACTCGCCAATACCTGAATACTTTATTAGTTTACCTACAGTAGAAAGGGCAAGATTTAGATCAGTGTCACCTGAATCAGAGTATGAAGATGAAGATTTAGAGACAGATTTGTGTATTCCCTGGCTCTTTGAGGACAGAGCATCATCTCCTGGGTCAGTTGTGTCCGATGAAGAGTGTAGACCACTTTCTCCAGACTCACCTGTTCCTTTATTTGCACAAGCACTGCATGACCCCAACATTTCTCACATGACTTCAAGGTCTTCCTCTCCCGAATCAGACCCCTCCGACATAGAGTATGCTCCTCTGTTTTCCCAGATGTTTGACTTTCAGGACAGGACCTCATCCCCACAATCTGAGATGTCTGACTTTGATAGTAGATGTTTGTCTCCAGACTCTCCAATTCCTAGCTTTACTACAAGTTTACCCAATGAGACACGAACAAGATTTAGATCAGTGTCACCTGAATCAGAGTATGAAGATGAAGATTTAGAGACTGATTTGTGTATTCCCTGGCTCTTTGAGGACAGAGCTTCATCTCCTGGATCAGTTGTGTCTAATGAGGAACGTAGACCACTTTCACCAGACTCACCTATTCCTTCATTTATGAGTAAACAACCTGACATCACCATTTTCCACTTTGCTTCAAGGTCTTCCTCACCGAAATTACTTTTCTCAGTAACTGAGTTTGATTCCTTACTAACCCAGACATTTGACTTTGAGGACAGAGCACTGTCTCCTCAATCATATGTGTCTGATCTTGAACGTAGGTGTTTGTCACCAGATTCTCCCCTTCCTAACTTCACCATGACTTTGCCAACTATGGAAAGGATAGGATATAGATCCACCTCACCTGAATCAGAATATAGTGTAGATGAGGAATTAGAGACAGACTTATGTATCCCCTGGCTATTTGAAGACCGAGCATCATCTCCTGGGTCTGTCGTACCAGGTGAAGATTATAGTCCACTTTTACCAGACTCTCCCATACCCGAGTTTACAAGGGAGCTACCTGGTTTCAGTATTTCTCACTCGCACCTAAGGTCCACTTCACCAGAGTCAGTGTTGTCAGATTGGGATATGGATTCATCTTATCCACCATTCATGGAAAGCAGAGCTACATCTTCAGATTCATTAACATCAACCAGACTTTCACCTGATTCTCCCATACCTTACTTTTTCCAACCAGTTCTTGAACTTCCTCACACAGTTTTTGAATGCAGATCAGCATCACCGGACTCTGTGTGCTCAGATGTAGAGTTTATCGTCCTAAGTCTGGGATCATCGGTTTGTGACCATAGGTACTCCTCTCCTGGTTCAGGAGGATCTTTGAATGAGTTTGAATCTTTGTCAGCAGATTCACCTATTCCTGATTTCACACCTGGAAATGTTGTTGTTAATGTTGGGTTTAGATCATCATCTCCTGAATCGATTGAATCGGACATTGAGTATGCTTTGAGTGAGCTTCTGATGTCAACGACTTATGATGGTATTGACAGACCAGACTCTCCAGAATCAGTAAGATCAGAAGTACAAGAAGGGAGGCCACTTTCGGTTGAGTCTCTGCCAGAATACAAACCCATGTCCCCTGCAGCACTGAAGGTACTTCAGGACATCAGATCAGTTTCCCCAGAATCCACTGTGTCTCTTGATAAATATAAGAGGCTGTCTCCAGATTCTCCTCTCCCTTGGTTTACACAGAATGTTCTTGAGACTAAAAATTATGAAGCGTGGTTTAGATGTTTGTCCCCTGAATCAATAATTTCAGAAAAAAGCAGCTTAGATCCATATGACATAGAGGAAATTGACATAAGACCATTATCCCCTCAGTCAGAGAGATCAGATGATGAACCAAAAGCTTTACCTTCAAAATCACCAATACCTGATTGTACAATGACTGTTCTCGAAAAAGTCATGAGTTGGAGAGACTTGTCAAAAATGGAATCTTCAGATTCAGGCAATTTGCCCCCAACATCTGAACCATTGTGCCCAGGAGATAGACCAGCATCACTAGTGTCTATGGATGTAGATGAGGAAACAGCATACTTGGTTTCAAAACCAACAATGACTGAAATTGAAGTTTCATACCCAACTGAAGCAGCCAGTGAGAGATCAGGACTATTAACAGCATCAGCACCAGAATCAACAGAGGAATCAGTTTTTATGGTTGCTGAGTATAATCTCATTTATGAGGCAGAGCTCTGGAAGCTCATCTCTCAAGTGCGTGATCCCCAGTATGCAGGAGAAACATATGCAAGTAAGACAGGATTTATGCAGTATATTGGCACCACTGTAGCTAGTGATGACCTTGACGTTGACATGAAAGAGTTTGAAGAGCATGATACATATGCCACAGTGGTGACTTCAGAGGTGACAGTACCATCCACTAGAACAGACACAGAGACAGTTGACACTGTGGACAGTTTTCAGGAGGAAGTCACATGCACTGAGCCAGTTTTAGAATCACCTCCACCAATGATTGAACATGACCTGCCTTCTGGGGAAACTCCATACAGACAGGTGGAGTACACATTCGAAGAGCCTGCCCTTGATAAACAAACACAGTCTGATAATGATTGGTCGGTTGCACCAGTATCTGACTTCGTAGATGATGACATATGCTGCTCACCAGATTCCATGGTAGAGTATAGACCCATGTCTCCTTCTTCTTTAATGATATTTGAAGCAAGAGCATCATCTCCTGAATCTGTAACCTCCATCAACAAGTTTAGGCGACTCTCCCCGGATTCCCCTATTCCAAATTTTACAGGATTATTGCCAGAGTATGTCACTTTCTTAAGATCATCTTCATCTTCACCTGCAAGTTGTGCAGAAGATATAGAATACATGCCAGATACGGGCAGTGTTGAGTCTTTTAGGAGAGCATCATCTCCAGAATCTGTCAATGAGTTCACACGACTCTCTCCAGATTCCCCCTTACCTCACTTTACAGGGGCATTGACAGAATGTGTAAGGTTCTTGAAATCTACTTCATCTTCACTTGAAAGTCTGGAATCAGATATAGCATACATGGCAGATTTGGATGATTTACAATCAGAAAATGTAGAGTCTGTCAAAAGAGCATCATCTCCAGAATCTGTCAATGAGTTCACACGACTCTCTCCAGATTCCCCCCTACCTCAGTTTACAGGGGCATTGACAGAATGTGTAAGGTTCTTGAAATCTACTTCATCTTCACTTGAAAGTCTGGAATCAGATATAGCATACATGGCAGATTTGGATGATTTACAATCAGAAAATGTAGAGTCTGTCAAAAGAGCATCATCTCCTGAATCTATCAATGAGTTCAGGAGACTCTCACCAGATTCCCCCCTACCTCAGTTTACAGCGGTATTACCAGAAAGTGTACGTTTCCTGAGATCAGCCTCATCTTCTCTTGATAGTCTGACATCAGATGTAGAATTCATGTTAGATGTGGATGATTTACAATCAAAAAATGTAGAGTCTGTCAAAACAGCATCATCTCCTGAATCTATCAACGATTTCAGGAGACTCTCTCCAGATTCCCCCCTACCTCAGTTTACAGCGGTATTACCAGAAAGTGTACATTTGCTGAGGTCAGCCTCATCTTCTCTTGATAGTCTGGCATCAGATGCAGAATTCATGTTAGATGTGGATGATTTTAAAGCGGGAAGTGTAGACTTTGTCAAAAGAGCATCATCTCCAGAATCAGCACCATCAGTCAACGAGTTCAGGCAACTCTCTCCAGATTCCCCCTTACCTCAGTTTGCAGCAGTATTACCAGAAAGTGTACATTTGCTGAGGTCAGCCTCATCTTCTCTTGATAGTCTGGCATCAGATGTAGAATTCATGTTAGATGTGGATGATTTTAAAGTGGGAAGTGTAGACTTTGTCAAAAGAGCAACATCTCCCGAATCTATCAACGAGTTCAGGAGACTCTCACCAGATTCCCCCCTACCTCAGTTTGCAGCGGTATTACCAGAAAGTGTACATTTGCTGAGGTCAGCCTTGTCTTCTCTTGATAGTCTGGCATCAGATGTAGAATTCATGTTAGATGTGGATGATTTTAAAGCGGGAAGTGTAGACTTTGTCAAAAGAGCATCATCTCCAGAATCAGCACCATCAGTTGATGAGTTCAGGCGACTCTCTCCAGATTCCCCCTTACCTCAGTTCACAGTGGCATTGCCAGAATGTGTAACAGTGCTGAGATCCTCCTCACCTTCACTTCAAAGTCTGGCATCAGATGTAGAGTACATGCCAGATTTAGATGATTTACAACCCGGAAATGTCGAGTCTATCAAAAGAGAATCATCTCCAGAGTCCATGCCTGAGTTCAGTAAGAGTAGATCATTGTCTCCAGACTCTCCCATCCCACAGTTTTCAGTATCACTGGATGAGTACACAATTACACTTAGATCATCACCACTTGAGTCATTTGATTCAGATTCAGAGTGTGAGCTGATGGTCACATCATCAAGAGTACCTGATGATGATAGACCATCCTCACCTGAATCCATATCGTCTGTCAATGAGTTCAGGCATCTGCTGCCTGACTCTCCAGTGCCCCAGTTTATGAGAATACTGTCATCGTATTTTATGGACACTTCCTATGCAGATAGATCATCCTCCCCAGTTTCATTTTCTTCTGACTCGGAGTTTGTCGCCTTACCGATTGATTGTTGGATAGATGACAGCCCAAGGCCAATTAGTCCCCAGAGTGTTGACTCAGAGGATGAGTTAAGCTTTTGTGCTGAGAGGATTGACACATTTGTCACAAAACAAGAACTGTTGAGTCATGAGACACCTGCTGTATTGTCTGATCTGTCATCATCATTAGCAAAGGGAAAGTCATTCGCTGAAGCACCAGTTCTATCTCAAGCTAGTGAAGCAGACATAAGAGAAGAAACTCTCCATCCAGACCAGCAAGAATTAACCCAACCACAGCTGGATGGTTTGTCATGCAATGAACGAGTCCACCAGAGCTTGGAAGTGGGAAGTATCTCCACTTTGCAAACCACTATTTGTGAGGAAGAGCTTCCAGTTGAGCTGCCATCAGATCAAGATGCCAAAATGACGGAAAAGGAGATCCTGGGCACCAGTGCTGATGAGATGAAAAGCACATCAGATCCACAAAGGGTAAGGCCGAGAGCATGGCAATCAACCAAAGACTCACTTGTTTGGGATGGATTCTTCTAACTTGCACATGGATGATGGAAATATCTGTTTCTCACACTGAGCTAATAACATAGTGGACTGCTGCTAATGCTGTAAACTTTATAGAATTTGGTTTTAACACTGTTTGATTTTGTGTTGTTACACTATGGTCTCTAATTTCCTGGTGCAGCGCAGGGTGGGGGAGTGTGCACCCCCCGCAGTGGTAATTTTATCTGGCCAACCACCATGCACAACCAATTTGGCAATTTGGTAGACCGGCTGTGCCAAGATGGGTGTGGCAGCGCACCAGGGGGAGGTGTCAACAGATTCTAGGAGACACGATTACCTCTGCTAAGCTCATCATGAGGCTGGTGAAGGGGCCACCCCCAGTGGCCACCGTGTGCCTTCTTTGATCTGACAGCTTTCTTTTGGCCCTTCTCCTTACATTGTTAAAACTGTGTTTTGTTTTTTTTTATATTGGACAGCAGTTCTCCAGAATGTCTGGCAAAATTGATTCACAATATTAGTAACTTCCTCCCAGGCTGTTTCTGCATCATTAGCCGATGGAGGTCTGTTCACATTACAATTTATTCTGGTACTGTGAGCTTGGACCAGCACATCAGTTTCCTCCTGGGAGAAGTTTGGCTACCTTGAGCTGCTGCCTGGAGCTGCTGCTGTCTTCATCCATGATGAGGTGAAATTGGCACTGCGCCTCACCCACAATGCATTTAAAGGCAAGGAGAGGCGTTCATTTGATTGGTTAAGATTACACTCAGCTGTGTTAAACCCACTCACGCCTTCTCTCCAACCTTTTTGCCACTTTTACCGGTGGGAGGGACGGAGGCTTGGGTGTGCCTCGCTGCACAGGACTGTGCCAAGCACGAAAGTTGCAAAATGCCCTGGACACACTTCGTTGGTGGGGTGCAGGCACCATTTGACAGGAAGTAAGGAACACTTTTGTCCACCATTGCTGTTTTGTCAGGACATCATGACAGTTTTGTACTGCTGGGCAGTGATGCCCTCAGTGTCACTGAGGTCCGATTGCAATGAAGTGTTTCCACAGAGAACAATTGACAGGTTAAAAATACCCATAAAAGCACAAAGATGTATTTTTATCTTCATTTCTGCAGTCGTGGGGGAATTTGAAGTTGACTGGCGAGCCACATCATTAATAAAGAGGCCTCATATAACCCCTGCGCTACCATATGCCAACCCCTGCCTGAAATTGGTTGGACAGTAGATATAGTCTGACAGAGAGGAAGAGAGAGTGTGAAGAATAACATGCTTACTTTTTGTAGCTATGATCATGATTCACAATGCTTGGTAGTAAAAAAAAAGATTCAAGTCTTAAACCAACCTTGCTCAATAATTGGATATATATGTATGATGTTTTTTTTTGTTTTGTTTTTGGCATTGCATGTCGTTACCTCACGTTTTTCGTAACCCAATATCGTGTTGGAGGTTCTTGTTGCTGCTGGTAAACTAGTGGCATGAAGTCTAATGATGGTGCATACCAACCAGAACAGCCTTTATGTGGATATTTTCATGTGGACTTATTTGGATCCTGTCATTTGCTTACAGGCTCCTCTTCAGCAACCAGACGAAATGCAGATTAACACAACCATTGATATTCAAACTGACTTGTTGTCTAGTGCAGCAGCAGCAGCACAAAGTGCAAGTGAAACAGATGAATCAGATTCTGCAGATCAGCAGATGAGATCAATGCTTCTTCAGCTTCCTGTTACTGCAGTTCTTCCATCACCTGAGAGCTCACCAAGCCAAGCTGAGTCCACTGAGCTCTTCTCACCCATGTCATCCCAGTTTCTGGTTCCTCCAGACTATGAGGCAGTGTTCTCTGGACATCAAACCTTCAGAGTTTCTGAATGCAGCCAAGCCTCCTTGAATGATTTGAGTCCGTTGTCTCCAGTGTTCAGCGAGTCTGTTTCAGCCCAGGCCATGACTGAAGCCAAGGAGGAGTCTGAAAACCCTGAGGACTTTGAGTTTTCCCCTGGCTTCAGGAAAGTTCTCACAGAGTTTGAGAAAACAGTCTCTGAATTTGAAGCAGATGATTCGACAAAGAAACGCAGTATAGAATCAGAGTCTCCACAGCTGTCAGAGTCAGACGTAGAATTCTTTGACTGCAGACAAGCCCTCTCTGACTTCTCCGACCCTGAGGATGTAAAACTGGATCATGAGATGACGTATCATATCTCTGAGCCCCCATCTCCGTTACCTGGAAGCAGCCTTGATTTGAGCCTCCTGAGGAAGAAGACTCAGTTATCTACCCATCCTTTCCTCCGAGTTGAAGACTACAAGCGCTTCTCTTCCGGCAGTGAGAGTCTCGGTGACTTAGCGTATGATTCAGAGAGTTCCCGGGAGGGTCGTGCAGAGAGGGACCTCGCTGTTTGCGAGGAGCTTCCATCCCGAGATCAGGCAGGGTATTACGATGATGATGACTTCCTGGGAAGGGTAAGAGGTCGAGCATGGGCGCGTTGCTGCTCTGGCTGGTGGATTGCCTGGCCAGGCTGGTTGCTGTGGTGCTGCATTCAAGACTGACAAAATGAATTGACATAAAATTTTGCACTTTTTGTACTAATTTGGCAGATGAGTGTGCATGAGAGCCTAAACTTGAGAATGTAGCCAGAGCTATAAACTATAATGGGTGGCTGTTTTTGATTCTTACATCACAGTTACTGAACTCTTGTTTTTACATTGGTGTGCAGATTATTCTACAGTTTTATTGGGCATCCATGATGCTGAAGAAACAATAACGTACTAGCCCTTGTTCACGTGTGCACTTATGCATTCCTGGATTTGGTTGCTCATTGGTTCATTGGTCAGTGTGCGAAATACCTGAACATAAGACGGTGCACTTAAGCTGCTGTATGAAGGAAATTTAACATGTTATCTCAAGTTTAAGGTAGCAGGAATCATAGGAGCCTCTTGTATTTCGTACACTGGTCTTTATCCTTGCATGTTTATTTGATTTAAATATGTTTGCATTTTTTTTTACCTTCCCTTCATCTCACTTCGCTGTCGAGTTAAACCATATTTAGTTGTTGTCTTTCACTCCTTTTGTGTGTACATGAAACTTCCTATAAACTAAACAAATGTAAGTGAGGTAAAGGGAAAAGAAGGATCAGTGTTTGTCTGCAGGATTGTGATGAAGTTTATAGCATCACACCAACTTCGTGAATTGACCCCTGCTGGTTGTGTTGCCATCTCTCAGGAGATAGAGGAGGAGCTAGGGTGTCTGTCCTCTGATAGCTCAGAGGAGGAGGTGGTGACCACCAGGGTGGTCCGACGACGAGTGATCATTCAGGTAAACAAGCATGAAGCAGCCGCGCAGCTTGGTGCAGTGTGGAGGGATGCTGGGCTGGTGGGAGGCTGTGGTTTGGTTTTGGATTTGACTCTATCGTATTCTAAAACTGAGCTTCACTTGCTTTTTACGTTTGTTTGCATTGGAATTATTTTCTTAAATGTTGGGACCAGTAGTGTTGGTTTTAGTTTCTATCAAAATTCAGGTTTTTGTTTGTTGCTTAGTTGTTTTTTAGACAATTTTGCTGATTTTATAGCTGATGCACAATCACTTTATGTTTTAAAAACAGAAGTTTACAGAGAAAACAAAGACAAATCCAGGGAACAGCAAAGTAAAGGTCAAACAAGAGGACAGGAACAAAATACAAACAAAAGTTAAAGGAAATTAAAGCAGATTGAAGGACTGAAACTCAAAGTACTGTATGAGAATACTCCATCAGTTTGATTAAAATGTCTGAATCAGAGTAGTTTTAATAAAGAAGATTATCAAAAATGCTTATAATAATGATAGTAAAATGTCAATAACTCAGTGAATAGATGGAGTCACTGTATCGGGGAGATCTGAAGATTGAAGTGAATAAAGATAAAAAGGGAATAAATAAAAACCTGAAAGAAGGTTAAAACCTCCCATCCTTTTCTCATGGCCATTGAACCAGTTAAGGGAGTAAGATCAGCAGATCTTAAAAGTAAATCACCAAAGAACTTTGAAGTAACTGAAAAAATAAAAAACTTGCAAAATAAATTAAAAGTATGTCTATAAAAAGTAGTATTAAGAAGTGATTTAAAGATGTTACTTATATAGCATGCTGTATCTCTCCAGCTTATTTGGGACATGAATGACCAGTACACTCTGCTCATACAATATGTTGGCAGAATTTTCAGTATAATTATTTACTTATTAGGCCAATATCTGCCAACATGATATCATCCCAGTAATATTGTACAACGCTAGGTCTTTGCTAAGGCTCACAATGTGGTGATGAAACAATTGTTGCTCTAGAAGAAGTATTTTCAAATATTTATCTTTGTAAGTCTAAGTTTAAATTAAGAAAATGGTAGGCTTTTTTAATGTTAGGTAAAAGAAAAAGTTGACAGAACAATGTCTTAATTTTCATCTTTTTCACACCATGTGAATAAAAACATACAAGTAATCGGTTTTTAAAGTGCATTTTGACTTTGCATTACTTGTTTGTTTATGTGCAAGCACCATTGGGAAGTTTTGTATCTTTGAAACAAAACTGCCACCTTTAATTGTAGTTGTGAATTAAATTAGTGTGTGTGCATATGTGCTCATATTTATCTATATGACTATGGATCTTATTATTTAAGACCAATCAATCAGTCAGTCTTTATTTGTGTAGTGCCATTTCATAACAAATGTTATTTCACAACACTTGTAGAGCAAATGAAGCCATAATCTCCATTTTACAGATGCACATATATGCATATATACATTTACACCACCATGAGCATATCATCATATTTATGTATGTCATTATTTTAAGATTTCACCAAACAGTCTAATGGGTCAAAATGTTGCTTTGGTATAAACTTTTTGTCATGAGGTTTCAAGCTTGTCTTCTGTTTCTGCTGCTGTTGCTCGACCTCGATAAAGAATGAGAACATCTTTGTCTGGACTCAATCAAATATGAGGAGTTTTGTCATAAGAATAATTTATAATATTTTATTTTTGCACTAAGGTCACACGATAACTCGCTTAAAAAAAAATTGGAATTGGGTGCTTCTGTTCGTTTGCTGCTTGTAACTTGATTTCTGCTTTAACAAAATAGTGCAGTCTGTGTGCTCGCATGTTTTCTGATTTGAGTTTGTGTTTTGTGTGTTTACAGGCGGATAATCTGCCAGATATCCCACCACAGACTGTCACAGAGGAGAAGTACACAGACGAGCACGGCAACATGGTCGTAAAGAAGGTAGGGAACATTTGGAGAAGTAAGCTACAGTAAAATCAAACCAAACTGACTCTTAAAGAAGTTCTGCCTCATATTTACTTCTGTTCTGTGTCTTTGTCCAGATCACACGGAAGGTGATCCGTAAATACGTGTCACCTGATGGACTGGAGACGCAGGAAGTGACCATTGAAGGTTCCCATCAAGAGTCGGTGCAGATCGAGGAGGGTGACGCTGTCTCCAGGGTGGTGAAGAGAACTGTGCTGCACAGTGGGGGAGACCAGAAAGAGGTCAGTGTCACTGAGCTGCTGCTTTTATCAGTTTGATTAAACAAAGAAAGGATGTGAGGCCCAAACAGCAACAACACAGATAAAGGGGTTACACTAATGGACATAATTACAGCCTCCAGGCCAACTCATGCAGGGAGACATGTTAGAAGTACAATGATGGCAATATTGAACTGTTGGTGGCTTTCTTGAACAGCTGTGGCTTTGCAGATGCCTTTCCTTAGATAAGAGTTATAGAAAGCTGAAATACTGGTTTATTTATCCTTCGTCTTCTCTCCAGCTGACCTTCTCCGAGCCCCTGGCCCTCGGAGCAGCCACAGCATCAGAGTTTGAGGCGGAGCCAGTGCAAGGTCGAAAGGTCAGCAAGGTAGTCAAGACGACGGTGGTGAGAGGAGAGAGGATGGAGAAGCAGATGGGAGACCCCTCGCTCGCTGCAGATCTGCCCTCCGCCAGAGAGGACTTTGAGAAGGTCAGTGTGTCCCGACAAGATTAAAAACAAACTCCATCTTGTTCAGTGATCTCTGTAGAGGAGTTTTAGGTTTTAGTGCTCTCTCCCTCTGACCCCCATCTCCCCCCTCATTCTGCCCTCAGGCGTTGAGTTACGCTGGAGGTTTTGGGAAAGTGCTGGTGCCTCATGTTGTAGAGAAAGAGATTGTTCAGGACGACGGTTCAGTGGTTAAAAGGTTGGAGCGGCAGCATGAGCGTGTGCACAAATGAGAGATAAAAAGCGTGTGTTTTTAAGTGTGGTGTGATTCCTTTAACATTTCAGAAAAGTTTACTAACTTGAATTTGACTCAAATAATTTGAATCTTCTTTGAAGAAAAGTTGTCCATTTATCCAGCAGATACTTGAGCAGATATAGATCATGATTTCCAATTCTAAAACTTTAGTCCCAGTACTTTTGCTACGATCCGGTGGATGCGGCTACAACTGGATAAAATCATTTACAAGAATTATTTTTCTTTGTGTAAATCTTTAAAGGATCTGTTATCATTTTAACATCATCATTTTCTATTTGTCCATAATTTCCCAAAGAAAAACAGGTCAGACTTGGTTCAATTCCTTAAGTTTTAATGCTCATTTAAGCCTGCTTCAGTATTCTCGATGAAAATGAGTTGGGGTCCTCCTTATGTCATTCTAAAATTTTCCACTGGAGGTCACTAGAGTCCTAAATTTTTCAAATCGAGCTGGGATTTTGATTTATAGTCTGTGTGTGTTTTCCCCTTAGCGTCACAGTAACTGTATGGTACTTATTCATCTTCCTTTATAGTACTAGTTTACCCTAACAGTAAATAAAAAAATCAACTAAAACTGTGATAACCTTAAAATGGAGTTTAAAAAAGTACAGATTCAAGCACTGAATGTGTAAATGTACGATACATTGAGAGCAAATGTCAGAATTTGTACTTTTTGATATAGGACTGCCAACTTAGCTCCTTTAAATGACAGTTTCTGGACTCAAAGTTTTTTTTAAATGTCTTCAGTGTCCTTTATATCATATTCTGAACAATTAGCACAAAATTGTACATAGCAGTTTTAAATTATTATAACTATACAAACTCAAAAAAAAAGAGATGTATTTCACATTCATTTTCCCGCCCCTACAACCTTCTGTTTCTCTCTTCAGTGTTTGATAATGCACATAAGCTCTTTTGATGTTCTAAGACCACATGTAACACACAATTTGAATAAAATAATTTTGCGTCTGAAAACAAATCACACATATAAACAGATAAACAGGAAAAAATCTAATTAGGCAAAAATGTTCTGAGATGTTAGAATCTTTTTCTGGACTGTATCTCTGTAACTTTTTATTTTTTTAATATGAAATCCCAATTCTTTTCCTGTAGAAGCTTACCTATATTTCCATTTTTTATAAAGTCTATAAATGACCCCATATTTCCTCACAAACCTGTAACTTGTCTTTCAGGGTATTTCAGGGTTATTCTTTCATTTTATGTACTGTATGACTTATTTTTGATCCAGGCAGAAGGTTTCTCGAGCAAAGTTTAATCTAAAAGTTGGGTCACAATAGCATGGAGACATATCAGCAGCATGGAGTGAAGCGTTGAGAATTACTGCTAACACTTAACTGTGTGTTGTTATGTTGACTCAATCAGATTGAAATGTAAAATACTCTGCATGTAACTGTTACTTTACTTTATGTATGCAAGTATTATGAAGCAGTATTGCACACAACTATTTAGAGGCTTGGTGTGCTGTTATTTTACAGTTTGCACTGTATCAGTTTTTATGACTTAAAGCTGTGGTCTACGATTTGAAACCGCAGCCTGCCCCCCCTTCCCTCACCTCTCCCCCTCCCGTGTTCCAAGATCCCGCCCCCAGCTCGTGTCGCCTCATAAAGCCCCCTCTGACTGAGCTATGAGCGACTAGCACAATATATCAGCAGCAAACTCAATCAAAAACAGCTCAGCTCAACTGAAAGTATCAAACACGACAGACATCCCCCTTGTAACACACAGCAGTAGCCATTTCAATTGGACCGGCGGCAATGCGGGTCTGGCGCCGCCAGAGCGGAGCCGAGTGTGGGGGAGGATTTATCTTTCTCAGCCTGTCCTCCCCAGCTCAGCTTACAGTGCAAACGATTAGCGGCTAACAGGCTAACCCGCTCCCCTACAAGTTATTAGCCCGTGCAGGCACAAACTAACCAGAGTTATTCAGCAGACATCTCCCACTGTAGTAAACAAAGCCATTACCTGATCAACCAGGGGCGAAACGGTCGATGCTGATGGTCTGACGGCCGGCTGAGGCTATTCGTTAGCCGTTAGCCGTTAGCCCGCTAACAGGCCTCAACCCGCGGGCAGAGCTCCGTTGGGCCCCGCGGGAGAGGCGGCCGGTCTCGGCGCTAGGCTTTTCCGGCTCCATGATAGTTCAGTAGCTAACGCTGCTAGCTGCTCACCGGAGGTAGAGGGGAGGAGACGGGACCATGACGCACTACGCATGACGCTGCGTAGTGAGAGAGACAGGGGATTGGATGGACTCATGGACCAACTCACGGACCAATCAATAGTCGCAGGTTCTTAGGTTTGATTGGTCAGCTAGTATGCAGCTTTTCAGCGGATATACTGAATGGATTTTTTTCGTTCTTTTTGGTCTTTATACTGTGTAGGTAGGACCATAGGACCATAACAGCCTTATAAACGGTGTTATTAATATGTACAAAGCTTTCAAATCGTAGACCATAGCTTTAAGACATAATTTGCTGAATTTTCAGAGTATTGGAAACAGTTATATTTTTATCTACATACTGTTTGTCAGTCTGTATCTGGGACAGACTGACAAACAGGAAATGGTGAACTTAGTGCCTTTTATAATATTTATCTTAACTAATGCTCATTCACTCTTCATTCTAAGCCATAATGTGTGACCGTGCACATTTCTTATCTTTATTTTCCACTATTTACCTCTTACATTGTATTTATTTTTTTGTAATTGTTTTTTATCATTTGCTCCTTGATTTTGTCCTTTTTTTCATTTTGTTATTTTTTCATGTACACTAAAATTTGAAGGGAAAGAAGTTTTTAATGTTTCTGTATTTCCTGGACACATGGCAGTAATTAACAGTAAAGGAGACTTTGACATAATTGAAGTGGACAAACAAGAGAATGGTAAATGAACTTACATAACACTTTTCTAGTTTTTGACTACTCAAAGCTGCTTTACACCGCAGGTCACACCTACCCATTCACACCCATTCACTCACTAATGGCTCTGAGTTTCTATGTTAGTTATCCATCAGTATCTCTAACACATTCACGCCCTTTCATGCCCATTTACACGCCACAGTGGGAGAAAATTAGGATTAAGTGTCTTGCTCAAGGACACATCACAATGTGTCGCCCAGAGCCGGGCCTGAACCTACAACCTCCCGATCACTGACCAAGCGCACTATCCAACTGCACCACCGACACAGAAGAAGGCAGAGGTGATAGATGTTAGAAATCCAAGAGACAGATACATCCAGGAAAGGAGCAAGAGAAGCTTGAGAAACACCAGGGTTTAAAAGAGGAACTGCAGAAACTGTGGGGTTGAAGTGGTCCATGTGGTCATAGGAGCACTGGGGGCTCCAACAGGTTCAGAGATCTCTGTCCAGAAGAGCGCAGTCCTAACAGCTAAGATACTGCA
This sequence comes from Scarus forsteni, assembly GCA_036419115.1. Classification (NCBI taxonomy): domain Eukaryota; kingdom Metazoa; phylum Chordata; class Actinopteri; order Labriformes; family Labridae; genus Scarus; species Scarus forsteni. Next base: position 32,382,682 of record JAZDUH010000544.1, read on the forward strand.
CAGAACCATCAGGCTCCCAGGCCTCCCAGACCAATGGCAAGGGCCAGTGAGGGATTATTTATTTATATAAACTTGGGGACAAAAGTTGGTAAATTAGTTTCTGATGAATTATGTTGTTGTAGCAACTCGAGCTGAAACGATTCCTCGAATATTTGCGAGTACTCGAGTACAAAATATCCTCAAATTAAATTTTGTGCCTTGAAGCCTCGTTTAATATATGATTATACATATAAATATATGTCTGGACTACTATACAGTGCACGGTGTTTGACACGGACGGTCATTTCTGTGGCACAGCGCGCCTGCTACCTCCGCTGCTGCACGGCTTGTAAAATCATGAAGGAAGAAAAAAGAGAGGGACAGAAAGGAGAGAGTCCGCAGAGAGTGTCCCAAGTGTGTGGTCACTACAAGAAGGGACGAAAAGAAAACTCAGTGCAGTGTGTCTGATGTCAAACAGAGTTAGCTTAGCATGATAGCACGTCGTTAGGGCTGCAACTATTACTATTACAGCATTTTAAATATGCTCATCACAGACATGCGTCCTCTTTCCATGGTGGAGGACACAGGATTTAAGAACATGATCAAGGATTTCAATCCAAACTACACAATGCCCTCCAGAACACACTTCACAAATATAATTGTAGAATTATATTACTGCTTTGTAAATCAGTATTGTATTGGCTTTGTTTTAAGCCAGTACTGGTTTAAACTTTGAGAGTTGTTAAAATAAAAACCCTTTTCTGAGGAATAAACGGCATTTGGTTGCTCATTTTGAAAGCCCTAACATGTTGCATTGTATACAATTGATTTATTTGTTTAAAAACAAAAAAGTATATTTTGTTAGAGTACTCGAGTACTCGAAGAAATAATTGACAGAGTACTCGATTCCAAAAATACTCGATAGTTGCAGCTCTAGTAGCAACAATGTTTCATGGTAATGATTCTTATACTTTTAGAAAGATCTGTTTATTTTTCTTTTAAATGGAGCCTCTTTTGTAGGATGAACAGAGCTGAGCATGCGAGTTGTGCCCGTGAAAAATCTGCCAGTGCCAAACAGCATTTTTTTTGCTGCTATTGACTCTTGTTTTGAGCTGACCAAGGGCTGCTTTGGCAACTCAGATCAGCTCAGCCTTTTTCAAAATACTGACCGAAAAATGTGAAACAATCCAAAGGAAATATGCTGATGTTAGGGCTGGTCGATATGGCCTAAAAATAAAATCCTGATCTTTTTTCACAAAACCCGAAGTACAATTTTATTTCCTTTTAAGGAATAAATCTACAAAAGTTAAGTTTTGCTTTTATGTTATTAAAAAATTCTGAAACTCAACAGAATTTACCTTGTATAGTTGAGTTGCATGCTGGTAATTTTTCATAAAATGTCGATTGTAGTTTAAACTTAGGCAGGTTTGTTTACATGAACACAAAATTTAAGCTATTTTACTGTACATTGAGAGGGAAATCCCTGATCAGTATTTAATCTCATTTGAAAAACAAATGTAAGTCTTAAAATGTGTTTGTGCAAAACAAGACAAGCCTACCAAATGAAAACTGTATTTTTTAGCATTAGTATTTAACTTATAGTAAGAGTAAGTGTAAGTCAAAATGTTGTTTTTATGTTTTTAAATCTTCTGTAAAAAATAATTTGAATTAATCATTTCAATCGATATATTATTCAGCCCCAGCTGATCTGAAGTGTTTTATTTAATCAAATCAGAACAAAATCATCAAGCTGAGCACTTTAGAGTCATGGTAGTCATCATCTATAAAACAGTCTGTGATGTACGACTAACAGAGGTTTTCTTTCTTTCTTTTTCTTTCTTTCTTTCTTTTTTTCCTTCTTTCTTTCCCTTTGTTTGCTCCCTCAGAAGCCAAATGCGTAAGTCTCGGACTCAGAAGAGGACTGTGGTGAGGGATGCCCAAGGGAAGCACGTGCACCTGGAGCGCCTGGACGACACCCCAGAGGCCCTGCAGCCCGACGCCCTGCAGCAGCACCTGCACCGACTGCTCCAGCGCTACTGTCAGGACGACCAGGAGGAGGTAGAGAAGGAGGAGGGAGAAGAGGAGGAGGAGGATGAGGAGGAGTTCTTTGACTGAGCAGCTGCTCCCTGCATCTTTCACTGAAGCCTTTGGTGTGGTACGCTCCCTCAGATCCAGATGTTCCCCGTCCTGTCGTCCTCGCTGATCACTGGGTTTTCACTTTTGTTGAGTAATGGAACAGTATTTTGTGCTCTTCCTCCACGTTGTGTTTCATTTGCTCTTTTTTGTGACCAAAGATAGCTCCCTTCATTTTTGTCAGATTATGTTTTTTTTTCTGTTTTGGCTGCTTGTGGTGTTTTTACGGTACGACGCACCAAAGGTCGATCCACGTCAAAGGGGGCATCTCGGACGTTTCACCTCACGCACGGGCCTCTTCTTGAAGAACTCTTGTACACATTTGTAAATACGGAAGATAAAAGAATCACGCTTGGGCTGTGGGGTAAAAAGTCCAAAAAAGTTGAAGCATTTAATACATTAGCCCACGTAAACCTGCTGTACATGCACCGATTCAGCTGGAGAATGGCCACCGTACAGAGAGATTAATGGAGGAGTGAATGTGTGCATCAGTGTGGACTCTTTCTACAGCCAAACATCGCCCTGCTGATCTGTTTACAGGCTGTGGGATCACACCGCTCGTCTTCCCATGATGCATCGGTCCTTACTTTTATTTATGTGTCTGTCTTTTTCAATGTGTGTCGTGCATTCACATTTTATCTGCCGCAGAGCTGCCACCTCCGCGGACATGTACATACGCTGTGTCTATAGATGAAGGAAGGATGTAGATGAGGAATGTTTGATGCAGATCGAGCACTTAACTCCGCCCACTGTCCACGTAGCTCCACCCACTACCTGTGCTGCTGAAGCTCACCGTCACTTCATGGTGTCTTCTGAAGGATTACTGGATTATTTTTACCCTGGTTACAAACTCCAAATGAAGAGCCAAGCCAGCAGTGAGTCACAACTATTAACACGTGATTTGAGTGTTTAAAGTCTACAACGTTTCAGGATTGGAATACTCTTTGTCCCAAATTTGATTTGATTTATACCGAAATATTCATACAAATGTGCTGCCTAAGGTGGTGCACCCAGAAACAAAAAGATTGAAGATCACTGAAAAAACTAACAAATTATGGCAAAATCATCCTATTAAGTTAATAACATGAATTAAATACCACAGATAAAGATTTTTATAATGCACAACCTTAAAACCTAAACCATGTTTGACTTAGACTGAAATAAATGAAGCCTGACAATAATATTGTAAAAAATCTGACATTTAACTCCCAGCTGTGATTTAAATTTGATCTGAAAGGAAAAATAACACCACAATGTCTTTTTATGCTGATTTTAAACAGGCAAGTTCATGCATGGCCGCCCACAAATGCAAAATACAACAACAAAAAAAGAAAAAAAAATGCAGAGAGGTTGAGATCATGACTAATTTTCAGAAAAATACAGCAACATGAGCTTGACAGATTAAAATATAAAGTCAATAAGAATATCAACAAATAAAAAAACCTATAACAACTGCCAAAGCACAACATTTTCAACACAACAACAAATAACAGAAACATTCTTCGGTGTTGAATTTGATGTTTTGTTTTGTTTTTAGTGCCGTTTTTTAATATGTTTTTGTTACACAATGCCATTTTCAGCCAGCTCTAGTTTCAGATTTTATTGTCTCATCCCCTAAAAAGAGTTCACTTTAACTGTACGGTGTAAAATAATTAAAACGTCAGCAGCTGAATCTCCAAAACACAAAACTGATTTTGATAGCGAACACGGGTGTCAAAGAAAACTGTGCTTAAGATTATGAATTGTACACAGCAGTCAGCAATTGCACACTCTTAACAGTTAGCTCAGACACTCAAACCATTAGCGTAGCATTAAGTAGCTTCTCAGCAAAAGGTCGTTTATTAGCATTAAACCGGGTCAAACCGTGAGCCTGAAATTTAATTTCCAGAGTTTCCAAACTTGTTAGCTTGTGTGAATTTCCTGTTGTATGTAATAATTTCAAGTCACAAGAAGTCACAAGAGGCCCCAAACTTTTTCACAGCAAATGTTGCCTTCACAGACTTTTTTTTAAGCTTGTACTACTGCAAAATTAAGATTAGTTAACAGCCAATGTGTTTTTGTAAGCTACAGTTTTTCATTACAAACAGCTAAAAAGAACTAAAATCTGCAAAGATTTAATTGGCAATAATGTTTGCTAGCTTTTGCTGATACTGCCATTAGCATAAAACTAAGGCCTTTCCTAAGTTTTACATGATCCAAGAGCCATTTTAGGTGGTGGTTTCTAATGTTAGCTGCTGGCTAGTTCATCGTAATCTGTGGTTAAACTTAAGATTAATAATAGATTTTGTTTTTAACTAAAAATGTAAAGGTTGTCTACAGGTCACTTGCCTTTTTTGTTCTCTGCTAAATCAAGCATCATGTGTTGATTTAGGCCTTTTACAAGACATAACAAATGTTTTTATCTAACAAAATTTATGGGTTGTTTATTGAAGTTGGAGCCAAGAGCAACATCGTGAACACATTGAGTCACAAAGGACAGAAATGTGGACTCTTTTGTTGGTTTTGGTCTTTTTATGGAGTTTGCTGACCAGTAAAAAAGACCAGACTCGTCCTCTTTAGACGCTTCACTGAACATTAATACGCTTTGCTGTTGTTGATTTTTCATTTTTCTTGTAATCACAGCTATAGACCATTAGACCATCGACTTAAAGTCCAGAAACATTTTCAGTTGTTCTCACAAACACTCCTTATTTATTTATACCCGTCCATTTGTGGTCTGTGTCCTCTACAGCAGCTGAAGCTGAGAGAAGTGTGTCCGAGTGTGTGTTTGAATGTGTTTTAAAGCTTAAAATGAAATCAATGATTCTGTTTGCCATGGCAGAAAAGCAGGATCTGATTGACTTGTTGTACAGACTGAAAAAGTATGTTTGGTGTTCATCTACAGCCGAGACTTTATGTATGAAAAATGATCCTCACGCTGCCATTTTGTTTGATCCAATGGAAGAATTCAAGAAAAATCCATCGATTTGATAAATCAGCATCTTGTTTCCATTGTGATAACAATATATACATATTAACAGTGAAATATCTACGCGGGCATGTATGACTTTATCAAATTATGACTAAAAAAATGAACCTGAAACGCTAACCAGGCATAGCAGCTGCAGTGTGTACATGGCAGAACAATAAAACTGTTCATGTGTTCAGTGTGAGGTGGTGTCTTCATTTGTGCAGCAGCTGAAACAGGAGGAGATGATTACAGTCTGCAGGCTGAGCTTGTCACCATGAGGACAAACCCTGCTGTTACTCACACTCAACGAATCAATCCAAGTGAAACTGGAGCTTCATACAACAGCAGGAGTTTGAGAGAGGTAAAGTTTGAAGAAAGAAATTTCAGCAGGACGGCAAGTCTCAGTAATTTTTTTTTTTCTCCCCTTGTCTGCATTATCTTTACAGCTGAGCACTGTGTCTGGTGGCAGCGTTGGAAAGACCAATGCATTTTTTTCTAGCAGTGAGAGATATGTGAATATGATTCACTGCTATAGTGACCATCACCAGCCCTCCCTGTAGGCTACTCCATCATATAAAACTTTATTTAACCTGTGAGCTGAAGGGGAGGGCCGTGCCACACCACAGTGTGAAAGAAGGGGAAATAGTGACAGACAGGACGAGACACGACAAGACAACTGGGAGAAGGACAAACAGGTATTGTAGTTAGTTTAAGATAGTAGTCCAAGTGCTGTGCTGATCTAAGTCCATACAGGAAGTAAAGGCTGTAAGAAACCAGGGACACCAGAGATGTGGGGTCTTGATAAAAGGGGGTGGACCAATAGGGGTGAGATATGGAGGAGCAGGCATCACGGGACGTGAGAAGAGTCTCAGTGATTTGATCAGCACCAGCAAAAGGTAAATGGTAAATGGACTTGAGCTTATATAAGGCTTTTCTAGTCTTGGACTACTCAAAGCTGCTTCACACCGCAGGTCACACCTACCCATTCACTCACTGATGGTTCTGAGTTTCTATGTTAGTTATCCATCAGTATTTCTAACACATTCACGCTCTTTCATGCCCATTTACACACCACTGACGCAGCAGTGGGAGCAACTTGGGGTTAAGTGTCTTGCCCAAGGACACGTGTCGCCCGGAGCTGGGCTTGAACCTGCAACTTCCTGATCACTGACCAAGCGCACTATCCAACTGCACCCCTGATGCCCCAAGGTGAGTTACTGACTTGGTTACACTCACTGTAAAAAGTGACAACTCGTGAATTAAAGTTACATTCACTTTTTTTCCCCCAGTTTTGTAAAAAGATCTTATATTTTGACCATGATCTCATAATTATATTTGAGCATCTTGCTGCGTGCAGTACTCAACATCAGCAAGGATGCACATGTTCCCAACAAAATCCTGTACAAAGGAATTCCAAGGGTAAGCGACAAAGTAGCAGCCAGGAGGATGAGACTCGCAGGACACTGCCAAAGGCACAGAGAACTGCCAGCCTCCAAATTGGTTCTATGGGAACCAACACATGGGCAGTGGTCGCGAGGACGCCCCACATTAACCTATGTGGAGGTACTGAAGGAGGACACAGGAGCTCAAAGCACCAGCGAACTGGCTCAATGTATGGAAGACAGGGATGACTGGAATCAATGATGGAAGGCTCGTCTGAGGACGACCTAGTGAGATCTTGATTTTCTTTTTTGACTAAACTCAAAATTCAGTACAATGAGGTGTTTTTTTTTTAATCCATAACCTGGCATACTACCATTTAAATGTTTTTGATGTATCTCACCATAGTATTGCCATTCTGTGAGTTTTTGGTATTTTATCATGACCACAAAAGATATACTGATACATGGGCTTTAAAAGAAATTACTTTATGGCATATTTCCCCTAGGTCAAGTTTTGAAAAAGACAACATGCATATACGTGTGCCTTTTTTCTTCAATATATTTTTACGTTTCTGAGGTAGTCGAAAAATATGCTGATACATGACTTTGGGGCCTATATAAGACAAGGAAACATTTTTTAAGAAACCCAACATGCTATCAAATGACTTTTTAGTCAGTTCTGGGCCCATAGAAAATAGATAAATAATACATGACTTTTTGGGTCTTAAACAGGCAGGAAGGCATTTCCAGGCAATAGGTTGAGGTTTGGTCATGTTTCACAGCTGTTTTGCCATTTCAAAACCTGAAAAAAATGTCCTAAGACTTTATGTTTAGGGACCTTTACAGGCAGGAGAGCAATCTGTTGAAGAAGGTTTGCTCATATAAAACTGAGTTATGCGCATATTTCGCGCAAGTCAGATCTTGAAAAAAAACAACATGCTAACATATGACTATTTTTGCCATTTCGGACTCTGAAAAAAATGCGAAAACTTTACTTTTTTGGACCTTTACAGGCAGGAGAAAGGTCTGGTGCAGAAAGTTTGGTAATTTTTCACCTAAGAACAGTTATAGGCGGCTTCCCCACAGGTCTGATCTGGACAAAAAAAAAAAAAAAAACATGCTAACACGACTTTTTTTCTATTTCTGAACACAAAATAAAATGTATCTAATTGTTGACTTTTGAGATCATTATGATCATTACAGGCAGGAGAAGACTGTAAAGGAATGTTAGGTCATGTTTTGTTTAAAAACTGAGTTATGAGCATTTTTCGCACGTCAGATCTTGAAAAAACCAACATGCTAACATATGACTTATTCATCAGTTTTGTGCCCAGAAATATGCTCATACATGACTTTTAGGCACATTTCCACTCAGAAAACATGCTTTTGTAGAAGGTTTGGTCATATTTCACCTAAAAAATGAGTAATAGGTGTTTTACCCACAGGTATGATTTCTGAAAAAATGACATGCTAACAATATGGATTTTTAGTCGGTTCTGGGCCCTAAAAAAGATATGCTAATATATCTTAGACATTTCAGGCAGGAAACATGCCTTTATTGAAAGGTTAGTCATATTTCACCTAAAATGATTTATAAGCATGTTTCCCTCAAGTTAGAATAAAAAAAAAACATGCCAATACATTAGTTTTCGTCAGTTTTCATGACACCTAAAATTATGTAAAACATTACTTTTTTGGTGTTATGCCTCCAGGAAATCATTTTAGCACTTGTGGTTTTCAGCATTTTATCCTCAGGTCAGGATTTTGAAAAAACAAAAAACCTTAACACCTAAAATAATAGACCCCTAAAATAATGTTAATGCATTACTTTTTGGGTCTTGCACTGGCAGGAAACATGCCAGTGCAAAAGTTTTGCTCATGTTTGAGCCTAATAAACACTTAAGAATCTTTAATTTAAAATATAAAATATATATCCTGTGATTTTTTGACATGACCTACAATAGTATGGCATGCTAATCTGACTTTTTGGACATCATTTACAATAGCTTGACATGCAAGTCTAGACTATTTTGAAATTACTTAATACAAACCCAAAACCAGTGAAGTTGGCATGTTGTGTAAATCAAAAATAAATGGGGCATTGTTACCACTGTGTTACATCGCCTTTCCCATTCAAGGAGACATATCATGCTGATGAATGATTTAATACTTACATATAATATAATAAATTTGAAAACAAGACCTTACACCCCCTTAATTTTCCAAAAATGAGATATTGTATTTTTTCTGATATCCTAGAACGAGATTTGATGCCTCTGAAAATAGGTCATTGCGAGATGTCCACGAGATTTCAAACGTCGTGACATCACGAGGTACTTTCTTTTTATTGGAGTAATCTGATAAAACATTTCCTCCTCTGTGATGCCCGTCAGCCACAAAACCGTCACCGAGGAACACATCCACCAGCAGGGGTATATAGATCCCTAGCTCACATTCAGTCATTACCAGCTCTGGCCTGTAGGGGTACTCAATACGCGGTCGCTGCATTGAGCCTGCCGAAAAATACAATAGAAGAAGAAGGACAGGCTGGCTCAGCCCCCGATAGAACTGACCAATCAGAGCACAAAGGGCTGTGACGTTGCGAGGTAACTTTAGGTCATCCTCAGATCCGAGTGTTTCAAGGAGAGCTTGATAATGGCCTGAAATGAGGATATTGAGAACGCTATTGTGGGGCAATGAAGGAACTAAATGACTTGCACTGAGGGCAGAAATGCTTTACAGGCATCCTAGTAGTGAAAAGGAGAAACAAGCATGATATATCCTCTTTAACAACACTCAGTAAAAGTTTGGGAACTGAGGAGACCAGTTTTTGGAGTTTTCAGGTGGAATTTTTTCCCATTCTTGCTTGATGTACTGCTGAAGTTGTTCAACAGTCCGGGGTCTCCGTTGTTGTATTTTACGCTTCATAATGCGCCACACATTTTCAGTGGGGGACAGGTCTGGACTACAGGCAGGCCAGTCTAGTACCCGCACTCTTTTACTATGAAGCCACGCTGTTGTAACACGTGCAGAATGTGGCTTGGCATTGTCTTACTGAAATAAGCAGGGGCGTCCATGAAAAAGACGTTGCTTGGATGGCAACATATGTTGCTCCAAAACCTGTATGTACCTTTCAGCATTAATAGTGCCTTCCCAGATGTGTAAGTTACCCATGCCTTGGGCACTAATACACCCCCATACCATCACAGATGCTGGCTTTTGAACTTTGCGCCTTTAACAGTCCGGATGGTTCTTTTCCTCTTTGGTCCGGAGGACACGACGACCACAGTTTCCAAAAACAATTTGAAATGTGGACTCATCAGACCACAGAACACTTTTCCACTTTGCATCAGTCCATCTTAGATGAGCTCGGGCCCAGCGAAGCCGGTGGTGTTTCTGGGTGTTGTTGATAAATGGCTTTGGCTTTGCATAGTAGAGTTTTAACTTGCACTTACAGATGTAGACGAACTAGTTACTGACAGTGGTTTTCTGAAGTGTTCCTGAGCCCATGTGGTGATATCCTTTACACAGTGATGCCGGTTTTTGATGCAGTACGGCCTGAGGGATAGAAGGTCACGGGCATTCAGTGTTGGTTTTCAGCCTTGCCGCTTACGTGCAGTAATTTCTCCAGATTCTCTGAACCTTTTGATGATATTACAGACCGTAGATGATGAAATCCCTAAATTCCTTGCAATAGCTGGTTGAGAAATGTTGTTCTTAAACTGTTGGACAATTTGCTCACGCCCTTGTTCACCAAGTGGTGATCCTCGCCCCATCCTTGTTTGTGAATGACTGAGCATTTCAGTGAAGCTGCTTTTATACCCAATCATGGCACCCACCTGTTCCCAATTAGCCTGTTCACCTGTGGGATGTTCCAAATAAGTGTTTGATGAGCATTCCTCAACTTTCTCAGTCTTTTTTGCCACTTGTGCCAGCTTTTTTGAAACATGTTGCAGACATCAAATTCCAAATGAGCCAATATTTACAAAAAATAACAAAGTTTACCAGTTCGAACATAAAGTATCTTGTCTTTGCTGTGTATTCAATTGAATATAAGTTGAAAAGGATTTGCAAATCATTGTATTCTGTTTTTGTTTACAATTTACACAACGTGCCAACTTCACTGGTTTTGGGTTTGTACATGCAAATCTCTGTCTTCTTTTGATAAAATTTGCTATAGTATGACAAACTAATGAATGACTTTTTTGACATCACTTACTGTGGTTTGACATTACATCCTTGTGACTCCTGGTTTCTTGTTTCCACATTGTGGCGACCTCTCAAAACCATTATTCAAAAGTCATAGCACTTTATTTTATACATTAGCTGCTTAAGTCAGAAGGCCATTGTAGTGCATGCAACAGAATAGTCAGCCTTTTGATAAAGTCACACACAAAAGCATCTCCTCCTGGAGAACTGAGGGGAAGAAACTCATTTTATAACATACCACGTGAAAAAAAGGCCATAGTTTCACAGTATCAGTGTTTTTCCAACCAGTTTTGATATCAACAGTCACTTCACAAATAAGACATGCCAAAAACTTTGTTGTTGAACTGTAGACAAAATGGAAAAAAAGAGTGACAGATGTCCAGCTGCTTATTTGGCATAAATCACACATTTTATTTGATGTTACTTAAACATATATCAGACTTGTCCCATCATAGTAACGTTATAAACCAAATCCCATCATATATTTAACACCTCGTGCTATAATCAAATCAAACTGTGGCATATGATAAAAGGAAACAAAAAAGAATTCACTTTGTGATTGCTGTGAAAATTCTTAGTGCCCATTTTCTTTTTGAAAACTCTGACATGTAATATTCATCTTGGTGTAAACAATCCCAACGACCCCTTTATTGATCATTTACAGTAAAATAACACAATCGTGTCACATTTTGGTGATTTAACGCATGCTTAAATAAACTCTGAAACTCTCCAGCACTAATAGAGGTTCTTCTAGATTTGGTATTACAGTCAGTGTCAATCACGTGGTTTTTCTACAGTCCTGTCCAGTGTAAACCTGGTTCTGTTAAACATATCAGGGCTCAAAGGGCTTCAAGGGGAGAAATAATCATGTTAAGGGACAAGCATCAGTATCACGATATAAAAAGTAAACACATCAAAATAGAACAATTGATAAAATTCACATAGTTCACTCCTTATTGTATAAATATGATCTGAATGGAAGATATTGAAGATTTCATCATATTCACAGTGCGGCCATTTTACTCTGACATTGAACTCAGATTGGAAGCTTTAAATTTTGTCATAATGTCGTATACTGTGCACCAGAGTTCAAATCTTTATATGGAATCAACAAATCAATTTTGTTAATTATAACAACAGCTTAAAGAATATTAACAGGACAAATTCTTCAGTTAAAGACAAACAATTTATCATTATTTAGTGATATTTAAATCCTTTTATTCACTTGGCTAACATTGAAGCACCTCCAGATCAAATTTTCTCTTCGGAAGTTGGAAGATCTTCAGGTACCAAAGTTTATTGTGCCCTTGCTGGGACACGTTTAACTGGAATGTGACATTATTCCCATTGATGACACAAGTCGGGAGGTAAATGTCGTGTGCAACTGCAGTTGGTCATGGGTTATCAGAGTGGTGGGTTGTTAAAATTTATGTACTTCTATTATTTTAAAACTTAAAACCTTGAGCCTCCCGCTCGAACATGACGTCCAGAGGAAAATGGCAGCTTCATAAAGATGATGGATGTCCTTAAAGACTTCTATCTAAAGTTTACATTCTATCAAAGAAGACGGTGTGAATATGTAGGTCCAAAGTTTAAGATGTTTCCCTTTAAACATGAAGTTAAGATTCCTAGTAAACATAATTGGTGCAGATGTTACACCATAGAAGAAACAGATGTGTAGAGTTAGCACTCATGTTGGTACAGTTACTGCTGAAGATTAAGAGAGCGATTTACATCGAAAACCAAAATCTATACATCATCACCAAACACAAGCGCGCCTATGCCTGAGCTTCAATAGTTACCCTTCTGAAAAGTTACGAGTAAAAAGCAGATATGTGAGATATTACTGGTCAAAAATAAACATCACGAGAGTCGTCAACATGTGCAATATTTAAATGAAAAAACTGGCACTACATGATGACTGAAGTTCACATATTTCACCAGCCTGAATGAACCGGCTCCTGTGGAAACTGCTTCTATGTGGACGTCACGGATCTAAAAAACATGCTGCTGATGTTACTGTAATGAACACTCGCACTGTAAAATGAAATATATCATAAAGACTTTACTCCTGTGGTTTAAGGTTTTTCTTCCCAACATGTACAATAATCATCAGTCCAGCAGCGACAATATGTAAACAACACACTGGGTGGGCGGGGCTATAGCTATCATGGGTGGGGATTGGCTGAAGGATCTTGATGGACACTTGGCGGGCGGGGATCTGTTCAGCTGGCTGCTGTAGGCTGGAGGGTGTTTGTAGTCAAAAACGGTCCTCAACTGAAAACAAACCACAAAGGGATTATTTTATTATTGAAGTAGTTTACCTGCCACGCTGTTCTACACACTACAACCTTTAAAATGACGCCTGTTACCCATGAAAAGTCTAAAAATTGTGGCAAAGAGCCACACTGCAAAACTGCAGATGATATGATACCATCATTTGAGTGTTTTTCTTTTGATCCCCACATCATGATCATGAACATTTCTGAATTTTTAAATAGAAGTGGAGACTTAACATTCTATCATTGGAAGACCAGCTCAGAAATCTCAGAGAAACAATGCAATTAAAGTCATAGCAAAGCAAAGTAAAATAAATATATGAATTTCATCCCAACTAGGGCTTCCTGTGATTTACTTTACGCATTTTTTCTCTGGCACATACTTCTCAAACTCACTAAGAACTGCTCTGTGGCACGTTTGGGTCCTGACCCACTAATTTTGAGTCACAGACTTAAATCACTTAATTTGGCCCCAAGTCCTCAAAGTAATTTGTATTTCATCTTGAATGATTTGTCTTTCTGCTTTTTTTCCTTCAGAGTCCCTAAGAGGACCTTTTACTTAGCATTGGACAAAAAGATAAAGCAATACAGTCCCATCTTGGGTCATGTTTTTGCGCTGACTTAAAAAATGTGCATCCGTCTTTATTTCCTGCCTATTAGAAATTTCTCATTTCTAATAGGTCTCAAAACTATTTAGTTGTTTGACTAATTGTTGTTTTTGTCTCTCTCCCTTGCACCACAATTTCACTAAATGTCTGGGTTATAACCAATCTATGGATTTTAGTCTTCGGGGCCAAAATATGTACTCACAACTACGTACAGCAGGAAATCCTGAACTGAATAGACCCAGTGACACTCTCTTTAATAATATTTTTAAATGCTTAGCACATCTGGGGGCACAAGCTTGTTCAAGTAACCTCAATATAATAGACTCTTCCTAAAATGGATGGACAGAGCTGTCTCTAATCCTTTTTTTAAGTAGAAAAACATCCTAACAGCTTGATGACTCCAGGTTGTCTTGCACAATGAATTGTTGCATCAATCTAAAAAAGGCAGTCATGCAACACCACCCAAAGTTTTTAAGCCTTGAACCTGGTCTTTAACCTTATTTATTTATTTATTTATTCATTTATTTTTTGTCTTCTCTAGAGGAGAGACAGTTTACAGAGTCGGACCTTAGCCACCCACAAGGCAAAGGCAAGATTCGTCATTCATGGGATTGCTTAGATATTAGCTGTAAACTCCCTGTAACATTTCTAATGGACTACGGTCCAATACAATGCATAAAAAAAACAAAAGTAAAGATGGCATCAATTAATATAAATTCATAGTTTTAGATGATTTAAACCCAAATAAATGACGGTCTGACTTGATGCAGCTACATTAATCAACATCAGCATCTCCAGTTTATAATCATTTTAGATTTTAATGTAAATATTAGAATTATCTCTCTATCCATGTTTTTTATTTATTATATCATCATTACAAATACATTTACAACCATAAAGACATGAGGAACTACTAGAGAACCAGATGCCACATCTCAAGGGTCTAACCTTAAATAAATCAATATTCAGCAGAGACAGATACGATGAGGACAGATCTGTGATCTGGGTGTCCATGGGTTTGTTGCTATCATGATCTCTTATTTTTATTCCCCTTGTCTCTGCCTGGATGGATACATCTTTGGAAATATATACATTTATGTGTAGTTATAAGTGAAGAGTACGACTTCCGCCTGCTATATTGTTTACTGATAAATTGATGCTATACAAATAAAGATTGATTGACTGATTATCTACAGGAACAATACCATCTTAAGTGTTTTTTTTGGTGACTAATTATTAACTATTGGCAAAATATGTCATCACAGGTTTGACATTTGAGTTACCTCGCTTACGTCTCCTGCAAAAGGGGAAAGTTTCCATCCTTACTTGGTGGGCACAGTGGGTGATCCCGAGCGGTGGAAGTGGATGTTCTGCCACTTGCTATCCCGGCGGTGCCAGATGCGGGTCTCCTCTGACTGCATGGTGCGGGGCATGCCGTCTCTGTCGATGTACTGGGTGAGACGGATGTAGGCGATGCAGGCGGCCTCGTCCCCAATCAGGTGCACGTGAGGGTTGAGCAGGATGGTGTGGATGGGCAGCCTCCCTTTGGCCAGAGCTGCAAAAATTCCAACAATGAAGAATCTTTAAATCTTGGATTGTGTCAAAAATCAAACTTACGTCACTCTTTACTCAGTCATATTTACCATTCTCAAAGTAGAAGCGGTGGAAGTCGGTCCCTTCGACGAGGTTACCCAACGCCTCCGGCTCAAAGGACGTGAGGCCGGGGTCGCATATTTTCCTGTGATAATAAATATTAGAGTCAAACACAGATATGAGTGAAACATTTGAGCTAACAAACAAAGCCATTATACTGACGTGTAGGCCTCAAAGTCTCCATTGTTGATGGCCTCAATCAGCTGCTCAGTAACTTTAATGATCTCCTGCTTACGAGCTGAAACACAAAGAGAGAAAGATGAGAGAACAATTAAAGACAAAATCACGACTCAAGGTGAAAAGATGGAGTTCAAAGTGGGAAAATTTGGGTGTTTTTAAACTATGGGTTGGTTCCCTCTTGTTCTTTAGGGTCCAAACGACTACAAATATCAAGTGTGACTTCATCTATAAATAAATCTGATGTGTGAAGGCCTAGAGGGATGTGTCTACAGACTTAAAGGAAAAGAGGTCCCATTGTTGGAATAATTTGGAAAGATCTTTTGCGGCAAAATGAATGTAGAAATTATCCCTATGTTTTCTAAAACTACAGCTGAACAATATCAGGAAGAAATGACACTCAGGGTACATTCAATGGAAACCTTACAAATACATGTCCTTTTACATGCAACAAATCTGAATGGATCTTAAACCCCATGGTCCCATTTTTCCGCTGTGCACTAAAGTCTTCTCACTTTATCAGCACATTGCTTCACTGGCTTTACAAATAAACTCCAGGCTTGCAGCTGCATTAGAGAAGATACACATTAGTCAGAATTTCTGACCATGTCTAAAGTCCATGAGCAAACTGACCTTTAACAGTTCACCATGTTGTGTTGGTAAGGGTGGTTGTTGCAGTCAAGATAATTTTTTAAAGACTGAAAGTATGCTAACATTTGACTAAATGTTCATCAAAAACATTAAGAGCATTTTAGAAATACTTTTGAAGGAGAAGTGCCCTGTGCAAAGTTTGTTAGAGGCATCTGTCTCCATTTTGGCCTCTACAGGGGGCACAGTGAGGCTGGCATGCCATGAATCAAACCTGAATGTCACCTCTCACTCCCACTTAAAGGAAAAGTTCAGTTTCTACAGCTTTCACATTGTTTATAGAATGAAGTAGAACAATATACTCACCTAGAAGGCTTTCCTGATCCAAACAGTGCTTCGGGAGATATTTAGATCCAAAATCAAGCGGCGGACATCTGTATAATGGTAGCACATAGGGCATACAGCGCTGCTCCTAAAACTGCATTAATCGTCCAAAAACTCATTAGTTTCACCAATATTCCATCATGGTCTGCTTGGGCTACTCCTCCATTACAATCTGTGTTGCTCCAGACATGTCTTTGAGCCTCTGCTGACCTCTGAACTGAAGAAGAAGAATGTATGCCTCCGCGCCTGCGCAGTACTCTCTGGAGCGCTGCCTCCGCGTCCTCCTTTCGATGAGCTCCTCATCTGTAAACTCTGGCTCGAAACTGTAAGGACACCCATCATATTCAAAGTTCTCCTCCACAACATCTTCATCCGATAGATATTTGTACATTTTGCACAAAACACGAAGAAGAAAGTCGTTGCGTAGCCGGCGGTCTTCCCCTGAAACAATGAGCCGTACTGTGCATGCGCGGTACACTCCTTCTTCTTCAGCTCAGAAGTCAACAGAGGCTCAAAGACATGTCTGGAGTGACACAGACTGTAATGGAGGAGTAGCCCGAGTGGACCATGATGGAATGTTGGTGAAAAAAATGAGTTTTTGGACGATTAATGCAGTTTTAGGAGCGGCGCTGTATGCCCTATGTGCGACCATTATATGGATGTCCGCCGCTCGATTTTGGATCTAAATATCTCCCGAAGCTCTGTTTGGATCAGGAAAGCCTTCTGGGTGAGTATATTGTTCTACTTGATTCTATAAACAATGTGAAAGCTGTAGAAACCAAACTTACCCTTTACGAGTTGCACAGAAGGCATTTTCTTTTCACGATTTAATGGTATTAAATGTTCACACATTTGCTAGGATCCATTTGAGGTTACCTTATTCACATTTATCCATATCAAAACTCAAATACATTCAGCAATACTTAATCTAAACAGCTGAACACATTTAATGAGACAGTCTGCTTCTTTTTGATGCAAGTCACAGAACATTTATAGGTCATTCAAGTGTGTTTTACTTGGATTATTTTCTCTTCTGCCTAAAATGGGGTTTCACAGAAACATGTATGGCCAATTACAGCTCAAATGCCTTGAAAGTAAAGCCACATATTATTGTTGTCATGCCAGATTTTACTCATGTGCATGCATTATTTTAGATTCTACACATTCGGCCCCTGGGGCTCCAGTTACCCAACCCTGACTAGCAGACCAGAAGTTGCTCTTTGGGTGGGTAACTTTTTTGTTTTTTTTTATTTTTGATTCGACTGAAAATTGACCTAGTTTAAAACACTACTCTGTTACTTAATTCATGTGCAAAAATCTCATAATATGTCAAGTATTACAGATATTAGGGAAGATATTAGATAAGATTTGATAGTATTTTATTAATCCCTTTGGGAAAAACTACATCAGAAGAAAATTTAGGCTGAAGCAGTCTATTTGAGCGACCTCTGAACTTCTTGCCCATTTTAGTCTTTCAGACCCCAAACCATTAGGACAAAACTGTGGTTTAAAAACACCAGAATAACTCGATGTGATGTCAAAGTGTAACAGAAGCACAAACATAAACCACGACCTTCACACACATGAAAAAACATTATTCTCAGAAACAAACATAAAAACAGCGTCACAGAATCAGAAAAGTTCCAAAGACGGTCGGGTTAGTGTGCATGGATCAACACTGGACAACATCAACATTACCTTTCATGCTATTTAGGTAAGCTAGGAAACAATGGATGCAGAGAGTAAGTGCTGAGGCTTTTGAAGGTAAATATGTGACATAAACAGGACAGAGACCATGAAGGGGTGATGCAAACACACACAGAGCTGTGAGTCCGTTTACCTTTTACAGCTGGAGATTCGCTGCTGTTCCACGCAAACTGAGCGTGAACAGTCTGCTGCTGAGCCTGAGCTGCTGATCCCTCCATCCACAACAAAACTAACAAACTGACTGCAAACAAGTGAAGCATTCTCTTTACCATGTCAGCTCTGCTTCCAAATATCTGACTCCGACCGACTTTCTGACTAAATACAGAAAGACAGACGAGATAAACCATGATACCATCTTCTGATTGGCTACTAAAAACCCTGACTCAGCTAAAATAATGTTGAAACCTGTCCTTTGCACCAGCTTTGGACTTTACTTGGTAAACAAAGGAGTCAGTGATGAATATTATTTACAGAGAGGTGATCAGTTTGCACACACAGGCCCCTGAAGGGACCAGCGAGGCCTTAAAGGGATAGTTCAGATTTTTGAAGTGGGATTGTATGAGCTCCATATGATCACTAAGTACATTAGATGCTGTAGAAAGTTCTCTCCTTTCTCTTAGTAAGCCACAGACTGTAAGAGTCTGTTACGCAGAACTGGCCCCAAACAGGAAAGTATTGTACCAAGAACAAAGGGTATTTTCTCCGCCTACAAGAAGTCGAATCAAAAAGTAATACCTCAGTTCAAGAGTACGCTACATATTCATGTTTTTAAGTGCAATATCTTTTCAAAAATATCGAGTTTATCTGGACCTTGCCGGCTCACATCATGTATTTCTCCGCACAGCACCGCTGCGAGCTGCTGAATCACTCCACCTTACTCTCAGCTGTTGTAAACACAACAAGCTAGCAGCTTCAGACCCCAGATGTAGCCTCGTGTAACCTTTATCAAGTATTGTAATTCTTTAGTTCTGACCCGAGCGGTGTGAGGATGAGACAGTGTAGGGAATTAAAAACAAATGATTATGACGATAAAGTCCCATTCACTTTGGAGCCAAGAGGATATCTGTATGAACCTTGGATATCTGTATGATCCAGGAGACGAGCTGCTGCAGATGAAGACCAAACAGGCCTTACCCGAGTGCTACTGCTGCCAACTTCAGAATGTGTCTGAGTCAGAGGATACTGGTGACTCTCACATGAATAGCTCATCAAACAGATTTTCCTGCTCTTCTGACTCCTGGAGTTTTGGGGAAATTCTTCAATTTCCCAAAGATAAACTGGAAAACAGTTTATCCTCAAAGTAACTGATAATGATCTATCAAAAACAAGCAAGCAGAGTAGAGGAGACTGTTTACCATAAATACTACAGATTAAGTGTGTGTATATCTTTCTCTCTCACACACTCACAAACAATCCTGACAGTTCAAAACAATAAGGTCCGGACATGGAGTTTTATGAATTTCCAACTTCGAAATAAAATGCTTAGACATGACTTTATGGGTGTGAATAGGGCTGAAAAACACGCTGGCAAAGACGGATTTGTCCTATTTGGCTTAAAAATGGAGTTATGAGCCTTTTTCTCTCCAATCCTGACAGTTCAAAACAGTAAGGTCCGGACATGGAGTTTTATGAATTTCCGACTTCGAAAAAAAATGCTCAAACATGACTTTATGGGTGTGAATAGGGCCGAAAAACACACTGGCGAAGACGGATTTGTCCTATTTGGAGATATGAGCCGTTTTCTCTCAAATCCGGACCGTTCAAAACACTAAGGTCCGGACATGGAGTTTTATGTGAATTTTGGACTCAGAAAAAAAATATGCTCAAACATGACTTGTTGGGTGTGAATAGGGCCGAAAAACACGCTGGCACAGACAGATTTGTCCTATGTGGCTTACAAATGGATTTATGAGCCTTTGTCTCTTAGATCTGGACCGTTCAAAACAGTAAGGTCCGGACATGGAGTTTTATGAATTTCTGACTTCGAAAAAAAATTTGCTTAAACATGACTTTATGGGTGTAAAAGGGGCCGAAAAACATGCTGGCGCAGACAGATTTGTCCTATTTGGCTTAAAAATGGAGTTAGGAGCCTTTTTCTCTCAAATCTGGACCATTCAAAACAGTAAGGTCCAGATATGGTGTATTATCAATTTTGGACTTCGAGAAAAAATATACTCAAACATGACTTGTTGGGTGTGTAAAAGGGGCCGAAAAGCACGCTGGCACAGACGGATTTGTCCTACTTGGCTATGAAATGGAGTTATGAGCCTTTTTCTCTCAAATCCTGACAGCTCAAAACAGTAAGGTCCGGACATGGAGTTTTATGAATTTCCGACTTCGAAAAAAAAAATGCTCAAACATGACTTTATGGGTGTAAAAGGGGCCGAAAAACACGCTGGCACAGACGGATTTGTCCTATTTGGCTTAAAAATGGAGTTATGAGCCATTTTCTCTCAAATCCTGACAGTTCAAAACAGTAAGGTCTGGACATGAAGTTTTATGAATTTCCCACTTCGGAAAAAAAATGCTCAAACATGACTTTATGGGTGTAAAAGTGGCCGAAAAACACGCTGGCGCAGACGGATTTGTGCTATTTGGCTTAAAAATGGAGTTATGAGCCGTTTTCTCTCAAATCCTGACAGTTCAAAACCGTAAGGTCCGGACATGGAGTTTTATGAATTTCCGACTTCGAAAAAAAAATGCTCAAACATGACTTCATGGGTGTAAAAGGGGCCGAAAACACGCTGGCGCAAATGGATTTGTCCTATTTAGCTTAGAAATGGAGTTATGAGCCGTTTTCTCTCAAATCCTGACAGTTCAAAACACTAAGGTCCAGACATGGAGTTTTATGAATTTCTGACTTCGAAAAAAAAAAAACCTAAAACATGACTTTATGGGTGTAAAAGGGGCCGAAAAACACGCTGGCACAGACGGATTTGTCCTATTTGGCTTAGAAATGGAGTTATGAGCTGTTTTCTCTCAAATCCTGACAGTTCAAAACAGTAAGGTCCGGACATGGAGTTTTATGAATTTCCGACTTCGAAAAAAAAATGCTAAAACATGACTTTATGGGTGTAAAAGGGGCCGAAAAACACGCTGGCGCAGACGGATTTGTCCTATTTGGCTTAAAAATGGAGTTATGAGCCATTTTCTCTCAAATCCTGACAGTTCAAAACAGTAAGGTCCGGACATGGAGTTTTATGAATTTCCGACTTCGAAAAAAAAAATGCTCAAACATGACTTTATGGGTGTAAAAGGGGCCGAAAAACACGCTGGCGCAGACGGATTTGTCCTATTTGGCTTAAAAATGGAGTTATGAGCCGTTTTCTCTCAAATCCTGACAGTTCAAAACACTAAGGTCCGGACATGGAGTTTTATGAATTTCCGACTTTGAAAAAAAAAAAGCTAAACATGACATTATGGGTGTAAAAGGGAAGAAAAACACGGTGGAGCAGACAGATTTGACCTATTTGGCTTAAAATGGAGTTATGAGCAGTTTTCTCAAATCCTGACAGTTCAAACAGTAAGGTCCGGACATGGAGTTGAAAAAAAAAAAATGCTCAAACATGACTTTATGGGTGTAAAAGGGGCCGAAAACACGCTAAGAGACGGATTTGTGCTATTTGGCTTAAAAATGGAGTTATGAGCCGTCTTCTCTCAAATCCTGACAGTTCAAAACCGTAAGGTCCGGACATGGAGTTTTATGAATTTCCCACTTCGAAAAAAAAATGCTCAAACATGACTTCATGGGTGTAAAAGGGGCCGAAAACACGCTGGCGCAAATGGATTTGTCCTATTTAGCTTAGAAATGGAGTTATGAGCCGTTTTCTCTCAAATCCTGACAGTTCAAAACACTAAGGTCCAGACATGGAGTTTTATGAATTTCTGACTTCGAAAAAAAAAAAACCTAAAACATGACTTTATGGGTGTAAAAGGGGCCGAAAAACAAGCTGGCACAGATGGATTTGTCCTATTTGGCTTAGAAATGGAGTTATGAGCAGTTTTCTCTCAAATCCTGACAGTTCAAAACAGTAAGGTCCGGACATGGAGTTTTATGAATTTCCGACTTCGAAAAAAAAAATGCTAAAACATGACTTTATAGGTGTAAAAGGGGCCGAAAAACATGCTGGCGCAGACGGATTTGTCCTATTTGGCTTAAAAATGGAGTTATGAGCCATTTTCTCTCAAATCCTGACAGTTCAAAACAGTAAGGTCCGGACATGGAGTTTTATGAATTTCCGACTTCGAAAAAAAAAATGCTCAAACATGTCTTCATGGGTGTAAAAGGGGCCGAAAAACACACTGGCGCAGACGGATTTGTCCTATTTGGCTTAAAAATGGAGTTATGAGCCGTTTTTCTTCAAATCCTGACAGTTCAAAGCACTAAGGTCCGAACATGGAGTTTTATGAATTTCCGATTTCGAAAAAAAAAAAGCTAAAACATGACTTTATGGGTGTAAAAGGGGAAGAAAAACACGCTGGAGCAGACGGATTTGTCCTATTTGGCTTAAAAATTGAGTTATGAGCAGTTTTCTCTCAAATCCTGACAGTTCAAAACAGTAAGGTCCGGACATTGAGTTTTATGAATTTCCCACTTCGAAAAAAAAATGCTCAAACATGACTTTATGGGTGTAAAAGGGGCCGAAAAACACGCTGGCGCCGACGGATTTGTGCTATTTGGCTTAAAAATGGAGTTATGAGCCGTCTTCTCTCAAATCCTGACAGTTCAAAACCGTAAGGTCCGGACATGAAGTTTTATGAATTTCCGACTTCGAAAAAAAAATGCTCAAACATGACTTTATGGGTGTAAAAGGGGCCGAAAAACACGCTGGCGCAGACGGATTTGTGCTATTTGGCTTAAAAATGGAGTTATGAGCCATTTTCTCTCAAATCCTGACAGTTCAAAACAGTAAGGTCTGGACATGAAGTTTTATGAATTTCCGACTTCGAAAAAAAAACGCTCAAACATGAATTTATGGGTGTAAAAGGGGCCGAAAAACAGGCTGGCGCAGATGGATTTGTCGTATTTGGCTTAGAAATGGAGTTATGAGCCATTTTCTCTCAAATCCTGACAGTTCAAAGCACTAAGGTCCGAACATGGAGTTTTATGAATTTCCGACTTCGAAAAAAAAAAAACTAAAACATGACTTTTTGGGTGTAAAAGGGGCCGAAAAACACGCTGGCACAGACGGATTTGTCCTATTTGGCTAAAAAATGGAGTTATGAGCCGTTTTCTCTCAAATTCGACAGTTCAAAACAGTAAGGTCTGGACATGGAGTTTTATGAATTTCCGACTTCGAAAAAAAAATGCTAAAACATGACTTCATGGGTGTAAAAGGGGCAGAAAAACACGCTGGCACAGACGGATTTGTCCTATTTGGCTTAGAAATGGAGTTATGAGCCGTTTTCTCTCAAATCCTGACAGTTCAAAACACTAAGGTCCGGACATGGAGTTTTATGAATTTCCGACTTCGAAAAAAAAAATGCTCAAACATGAATTTATGGGTGTAAAAGGGGCCGAAAAACACGCTGGCGCAGACGGATTTGTCCTATTTGGCTTAAAAATGGAGTTATGAGCCGTTTTTCTTCAAATCCTGACAGTTCAAAGCACTAAGGTCCGAACATGGAGTTTTATGAATTTCCGACTTCGAAAAAAAAAAAGCTAAAACATGACTTTTTGGGTGTAAAAGGGGCCGAAAAACACGCTGGCGCAGACGGATTTGTCCTATTTGGCTTAAAAATGGAGTTATGAGCCGTTTTTCTTCCAATCCTGACAGTTCAAAACAGTAAGGTCTGGACATGGAGTTTTATGAATTTCCGACTTCGGAAAAAAAAATGCTCAAACATGACTCTATGGGTGTAAAAGGGGCCGAAAAACACGCTGGCACAGACGGATTTGTCCTATTTGGCTTAGAAATGGAGTTATGAGCCTTTTTCTCTCAAATTCTGACAGTTCAAAACAGTAAGGTCCGGACATGGAGTTTTATATGAATTTCCGACTTCGAAAAAAAAAATGCTCAAACATGACTTTATGGGTGTAAAAGGGGCCGAAAAACACGCTGGCGCAGACGGATTTGTCCTATTTGGCTTAAAAATGGAGTTATGAGCCGTTTTTCTTCAAATCCTGACAGTTCAAAGCACTAAGGTCTGAACATGGAGTTTTTATGAATTTCCGACTTCGAAAAAAAAAAAGCTAAAACATGACTTTATGGGTGTAAAAGGGGCCGAAAAACACGCTGGCGCAGACGGATTTGTCCTATTTGGCTTAAAAATTGAGTTATGAGCCGTTTTTCTTCCAATCCTGACAGTTCAAAACAGTAAGGTCCGGACATGGAGTTTTATGAATTTCCGACTTCGAAAAAAAAATGCTCAAACATGACTTTATGGGTGTAAAAGGGGCCGAAAAACACGCTGGCGCAGATGGATTTGTGCTATTTGGCTTAAAAATGGAGTTATGAGCCGTTTTCTCTCAAATCCTGACAGTTCAAAACCGTAAGGTCCAGACATGGAGTTTTATGAATTTCCGACTTCGAAAAAAAAATGCTCAAACATGACTTCATGGGTGTAAAATGGGCCGAAAACACGCTGGCGCAAATGGATTTGTCCTATTTAGCTTAAAAATGGAGTTATGAGCCATTTTCTCTCAAATCCTGACCGTTCAAAATACTAAGGTCCAGACATGGAGTTTTATGAATTTCCGACTTCGAAAAAAAAAAAAGGTAAAACATGACTTTATGGGTGTAAAAGGGGCCGAAAAACACGCTGGCGGAGACGGATTTGTCCTATTTGGCTTAAAAATGGAGTTATGAGCCTTTTTTCTCTCAAATCCTTACAGTTCAAAACAGTAAGGTCCGGACATGGAGTTTTATGAATTTCTGACTTCGAAAAAAACATGCTAAAACATGACTTTATGGGTGTAAAAGGGGCAGAAAAACACGCTGGCACAGACGGATTTGTCCTATTTGGCTTAGAAATGGAGTTATGAGCCTTTTTCTCTCAAATCCTGACAGTTCAAAACAGTAAGGTCCGGACATGGAGTTTTATGAATTTCCGACTTCGAAAAAAAAATGCTCAAACATGACTTTATGGGTGTAAAAGGGGCCGAAAAACACGCTGGCGCAGATGGATTTGTCCTATTTGGCTTAAAAATGGAGTTATGAGCCCATTACTGTTGTGTATTAGCAATGTGCAGCTAGCAGCAGAGCTGCGTGGAGGAATAGGTTCACATAGGTCCAGACAAAGTTTATATTTCTGAAAAGTTAATGCACTTAAAAACATGCATCTGAAGCATACTCTTAAACTGTGGGATTATTTTTTGATTTGAGTTCTTCTAGGCTGAGAAAATACCCTCAGTATTTGGTACAACACGTTCCTGTTTGCGACTGGTTCTGCATAACAAACTCTTACAGTCTGTCTTACTGAGGGGGAGGAGAGAACTTTCTGCTGTATCTAAAGTACTTAGTGGCCATATGGAGCTCATACAACCCCCCTTCAAAAACAATGAACTATCTCTTAAATAGAGCAATAATTTAGCTTCTTCTCTTAATATTCTTGTAAAGTCTTTAATGTGAAGAGGTCATGCACGGGGTAGTGATGTGGGTTCAGGACCAGAGTGTTCTCCTAACAACCCAAAAAGCTGCTCAGGCCTCTTCCTTCAGTTGGCAGAGAAATGACAGGTAACTACGACATCTACTGTAGCCATCTGAGATCAAGACAATTTGCTATACTTCCAAAGACAATTTGGCTTTTAGCTTTTACCTGGACAGGATAGTAACAAAATTAAGAAGGTCCATAGAGAGAGGACATTAGCTTCTGCCACCCTGTAAAGGACTTTAGTCACAACGAGAAGAGGCTTTTACTGCTAGTGGAAAAAAACTACGCAAGTAAAACCAGAATACACAGAACAAGGGGATAGATTAACGTCTAAAATAGGAGCTGCTTCTGCGTTGGATCCCATTTGGTCAAAAACATCCAAAGCGTTTCAAAAAAACATTAATAAAATGCTGGTTCTCAAAGCCCCAAGAGAAGCTCTTATTTAAGACATCTGAAGACAGAGAGGTGGAGAGATTAGGAGCATACTCCTCTTCTCCCATGGTACGCACACATCCCATTAGTCGGGAAATTTGTGAAAAAGGATCTTCCTTTAGTGCAGTCCTCTGTGATATGAAAGAAAGATAAAAACATCAAGTTCACTGATTTTAATCTTAAGGAGCAAACGATTGCTCAAAATGATGGGTTGTTGGATGGGTGGATGATGAAATAATAGGTGGAAAGTAGGACATGAGTGAATGATGATAATGAAATGGATGGAATGATAATATATATGGATCATCAGCTATACAGACAGCCAGATAGATAGATACTAAAAAGATGGGCAGATAAATTATGGTTGATGTACAAAAGATGGTCGCATGAGAGATGATTTGATGAATATATGGATTGATTGACGGAGAAGTAGATAAAAAGGTGTCAGAAAAGACAACATAACAACATACATTTTCATTTTTCAAAGAGCTATAAATGCAGTTCAGCTTGATGTTGTATCATTTAACATCAGTCCTCTCCAGTTTATTATCATTATAAATGTTAATGTTAATATTAGAATGATCTCTCTTTCCATGGTTGTTATTGATTATACCTCCATAATAAATATATTAACCTTTTCTTACTTTAGTCCCTTTGAACTTACTTTAGTTCCTTCTCTCAGACCCCCAACACAGCTTTTATGAACAGGGGACTGAATGCTCTTCAAGATCTCTGACTGCTAAATGGGTTTTTAGCCTCCTATCAATGCACAGCACTGTAGGTAGGCTCAGTGCTGTGCTCGTGATGGATTCATGTCGGGTTTGTATGTATGTATGTATTTATGCATATCTAGAAAATTAAGAGTATGGCTCGGTGAAACGCCAATACGTTCTTAATTTCTTATAAAACAGTAAACGCTGCTTGGTGCCCAAGCAGCGCAGAATGATGACGTTGTGGAACGCGGCGACTCGCATTGTTGAAGCGGCTCTTTGCTCTCAGCTGATGCTGTGTGTATGGATGATTCCCCTACACTCACACAGAGTTGTTCTTTCAAGTCTGACATGACAAGCAACTACAGTGGTGCACAATGTCCCGCTGCCGCTGCACACCAAGAGACCGCGGGGCTCTCTGCTAGGCTACAGATCAGCCTCACAGAAAGACCAGGCACCGCGGAACAGTTTTCCTGACCAACGCCACCTCTGTCGTTGTCCATACTGATGACTTGGACCTTCTAATGGCGGGGGATAAACTTATCAGTGACTGCTCTATTGTGTTTGTGACGGAAATCTGGCTTTATCCGCATGTTCCCGACACGGCAGCTAAGATAACTAGCTAGCAAGCTAAGTATGATAGCGTTAGCATAGCTCTTCGGAGCCCTACGTCATCATCAGCAGACTCATCCAGGGGAGACTTAATCGGAGCTGAGGACTTTAATCAGTCTCTTTAAATAAGTTTGTGAAATATGTGCAGTGTCACATAATATATTTTTAATTTCCTCACGCACATTACCTCATAGTTACTATAAAAAAGTGGTTCCAACTGAACTAAAACCTGCTTCTGATGCACTAATTAGAACTGAAAGGCAGATGTGACAAAGAGTTCATAAATAATCTATATATTTTCATTTTTAAAAAGGTAATCTGTTTTATTTTGCAGGAATTTGCAGCAGTTTTGCACACCATTTTATTTTGTGCTTGAAAGCTGCAAAGAAAAATAAAAATGCCTATGAAAAGAATTTTAACTTAGTGTCTTTGTTGCTTTCTCTCACAGTTATCTGTTTACAACTTTTCAAAAGTCGTTCTACCTTTATTTTAACCTACCTTTTGTGAACATCAACAAGAAGTACAACATACAGAGTGACTCTTTTTTAAGGTTATATAATTAATGTCCCAGAAGTTCAATGCTTTTTTTCCTGCATGTTATTGTACTGATGGACAAATGATAAGTTGATGGGAGAAAACATGGATGATTTGTTTTGTTGGATGGATGGTTGGATAATTAGAAGACCGATACACTGATGAGTGGATGGAAGATGCAAAGATGTGTGGATGCATGGCTTGATGGATGAAAAGCACAATAGATGGATTGTCTGATGAAGAAGAGCAGATGGATGATTGGATGGAGTGATGTATGAATGGACGGATCAAAAGGGGATGGATTAAGGATGAACAAATAAGAAGGGCGGGTGGATTGATTGATAGGTTAAGAGTCTATGAATGGCTAGATGTTTGGATGCTTGAATGCATGGATGGCGAAAATGGGTAGGAAGAACGGATGGGCGGCAAATGGAATATGGAATATATTGATGAGTTAGTTAGTTAGTTTAGTTTAGTTTATTTGTCCCCGTAGGGAAGTTAGGGTGTGGCAGGGATCACAGACATTTGGCAACAAAATCAGTAGAAAACATGAAAAAAAATGCATTCACAAAGAGGAAAAAAGCAAAGGAAGCCATGTGGTTATGGACAGGTAGGCTGGTCTAGACCGGCTAGACCTATTTTAACTGTTCCTTATTGTTCATTTAAAAATGTAATCGCTTGTGGAACAAAGGAAAACTTGGATCTGTATTTGGACAATAGATGGATTATATGAAGCAAACATTACTGTATGTGTCCTAAAAGATGTCTCTGAAGTTTTTTTTTCAACAAATATGGAAGTTTGACAACATTTTTTATCTCACAGAACCAAAGAAAGGTTCATTACCTCTCTGCTGCACCACCAAAAATAGTTTTATTCTAAACAAAAAGACAAACATTCTGGTTCTTAAAACTGCTTCCAAACAAATGTTCATGCCAACCACTTAGAGATATCATATGTTTAGAAGAATACGACTTTTCCACCAGGGCTCCAAAGTCAACAGTAAAAGTTTATATAGTCTCATTTCTATAATCATATTGCAGCTTAGATAATAAAACAGGTTTTCTTCCCATTACCTTTAATGATGCCAACAAAGAGAGGTAATATATCAGCTTAGACTTGTTTAATGATCTGAAACTAACACTACAAAACAGCTGGAGAAGACAGTAAACCTTGACTGATAGTGTTATGCATTAAAATTTAAGTCTTGATCATTTAATATGCACGTGTATTTCAGAGTTATAAACAGGAAGTGTCATCAGCTGAGCTCAGAGCCAGCACAGCTCTGAAATGACTTCTCAGTATGTGAAGCTGAAGTAATGCCCTTTGAGCTTCTGTCAGCTGTGTGATAAATAGTTTTTTCCTCCGGGAGCTCTTATTAGAGCGACACAGAGAGATGAGAGCTGCACGCACACAAGAACAGATAAAATCACACACAAAGACACACACAGCTGATAGTGGTGAATACAAAGAAGCTAAGCAGGTCACCGGATGCTTGTTAGAGATGAGTGTTGTGCCAAAAGACTCAAAGAGAAGAAGAAGCTTTTACTGTAAGTGGAGAGCAACTCCGTGGGTCAAACCAGGATACACAGAAAAAAGGATAAAATAAAGTCTCAAGTGAGACCTGGTTCTGTGTTGGATCACATCTGAGTAGACGATGTTGTTAAAGACACTTAAGCTATATATAGAAACAACATGTAACTTATTTCAAAACATTCATTTTTATCCAGCAATTTTATAATTTTCTGATTTTTCTACTAAAGAACATGAACCCATAAGATTTTTATTTATACAAATCTAGGTTTTCCATCAGGGCTCATCCTTTGCGTCTGGCACTATTTTTATTTCTGTGAAAGACATTTTGTTCATGTGTGTTTGTCTATCCATCTGGGAGCAAGAGAATTTAGAAAGTTTTCAACTTATTCTAATGACATTTTCAGATCACGGCACAAGGAAGAAATGATTAGAGTTTAGCAGTGGTCTAAGTTAGGATCCAGATCCAGGAACCTTTAACCTTTACACTAGTGAGATAGGGCAGCTTTCTGCATTTGACTAATCATTTGGTGAATGTCAGTTAGACTTTGAAAATATTCAAGCATGTGATCACATCTGGATATTTTTCTTAACTAAAAATTACCACATAAACTTTTTTTTGGTGATCCAAATCCAGATGTGGGTCAAGGACTTTTTTAAATGTATTGGTAATTATATGAGACTGGGCCGTTTTCCTCATTCTCAACAAACAACACTGAATGCCTTGTGAGTATATAAAGGACATTTTCACTCCGCTTTTGACATATTTTGGCGAATGCTTGTTCTACCAAGTTGTTCATATTTGTTTCTAACACCACAGCCAGCAGCACTCGCCTACTAGGCCTGTGCTCAAAATATCGATACAGCAAAATATCATCACACACTCGTTATGGATACATGTATCGATACGGATTCGACAGAATCGATACGGCCTCAGTGTTTTGACAGTTGTCGTCAATAGACTTTGGATAATTTTAACAATGGCGCAGCTCAAAGTAGAAGCCAAACTACATGATGAAGCACATGTTCAAAATTTGATTCGAGGTATACCATCTTTAAGGATCTGAATTTGATTTTTAAGTTACAGAATCATTTAACACTCATGCTTGTTATTTTTCGTCTTGTAATAAAAAAACAGAACTTGCCGAGTATTTTGTGAAAAGCACAGTCAATGTTCACAATTTACCGTGTATCGGCATAAATATCGTATCATGGCCTCAGTATCGGGATATGTATCGTATTGTGAGGTTGCTGGAAATACCCAGCCCTATCGCCTACTCTTGGCCTATAATGAATATGACTGAACAGAACAGAACAATTGTCCAATCACCTGCCAGACATGCAGCTCTTTCCATGAGCTGTTGCCCTGATGGATGATTATTCCATATTAACTTCTGGGACTGTTGTTGTCATTTTGCTATTCTAGTTATTTACTAACACCAAATGACACTTCCAAAGTGGGGTCCACACAAAAAATCTACACAAATAACATGCCATAAAATACCAAATAAACGCCCAGTCCCAAATAAACGCCGGGTGTCGCAGTACATTTTGACAAATAGACCCCCATTGCAAATAAACACCTGGTGTCATTTATTCACATTCTCCTCCCTCTGTATGTCAACAAATGTATGTTGGTGTGAGACGCTCTGTTTCATGACAGTTCAGTTACACTCAACGTCCACAGAGGGCACTAGAGCACAGCAAGACAGAATCTTACATACTAGGACTTTAAAAATTCAATAAAGAAGACGTTGCCACTGCCGCTGTTTGTTTTTTGTCCTTAACTAACATCAGGGAGGCCAGTCACGTCACTTAGCGGTACATTGCTGCTTATCTCCATGTCCCTGGTGCAACGAAAAAAAAAAGTACAACCTTAACTTAAATAGCAGTCATTCCTGCTCAGTATTAAGAGTGTTGAGAGAGTGCTGAGTTGAAAGAAGAAGAAAAGAGTATAACTACAGTACTGTAATCTTGCCTTGAAAATGTACAGGTGTTATTCATACAAGTGTAAATAAATAATTTGATTATATTTACCATATTTTTTCACTTTTTGCTAAGTAAAATTTTTGTGCAAAAGGAATTAAATGCCTGTCCCAAATAAACGCCTGGTCTGCTCAGTAATTAAAGCAAATAAACGCCCCGGCCATTATTTGGTATTTTACGGTGTTTACATCTCCAAAACATAATAAAGAAATACAAAAACATATGAAATCATTTAACCACAATTAAAGTAAGCCAGTAAATGTAAAATAGCAACAAAGAGGACTAAAATGAAAGTGCTTAATAAAGTGAAATTGTCTTACTTTATAATTGTACTCTGGATGAATCATTGCCTGTAATAACCAACTATACCTACATTATGTTTGAACTGCTGCCCTCAATGCTACACAATCAAAACAAGGACCAACACATTTAGAAACAGTTTCTATCCAACTACAGTCACCAAACTCAATACCACTAAAATCATCAGCATCATCATGACTGTGTTTGTTCTTGTTTGTGTGTAAACTCTAATTTTGATGCACTTGTTACAACAATAAAGATATCCTAAGATTCTATTGAGTAAATTTCTGCAAAATAGGTCAATTTTGAAGCCATTATTAAAATAACTCCCATCTCAAGTGTTTTGAGGGGTTGCTCTAATAACTGTAGAGACACCTTTAAAATATCTAAGTGGCCCTCTGGCTGATAGTTGGTGATCACTGTGTTGGGTTGTTGTGACCCCTTGTAGCCTGTGGAGGGTGCTGCTGGACAGCTGCCCTGCACTTGGGCCCACATCGGGGCGGTGTGGTTTGGTCTGATCAGAAAGTCTTTCACAAATATCTAAAGTGGTCCATTTAGGGACACTTGGACATTAAAAACAGAAAATAGAAGAAAGAGACTGAAAACAGAACCAAATACACAAACATGGACATCCTGGAGGAGTTGATGTTCAAAGTTTTCTGATGTGAGAGCCTAAGAAGTCTATTCCTGATGGTCCTGAGTGTTTGAAGTGAATAAGCAGCTCAAACACTCCAAAGATTTTCAACAAACCAAATCTAAACATTTTTATTACTGTGTAATGAATTCCAGACAGTCCTACAGCCCTCAGGTTTGTTTCAGTAAGTCTGCAGTGTCTTTTGGAGAACAGGGACATGGACTTACACTGGGAGTCGTTGGGGCCCAGGCTGGGCAGGGGCTCCCTGTGCTCGGGGTCGGCCCCCTGCGTGGGGGTGTGATGGGGGCCGCAGAGGCATGAGGTGGAACGGTCAGTGAAAAAGACCAGAAAGGAGGAGATGAAGAAGAGGAGCACGTAGGCGGCCACCAGAGCCCACAGGATGTAGTGACAGCACTCCTCGCCAGTGGGCCAAACGACAGGAGGGGACCAGCAGGAGGTGAAGGTGGAGGTAAAGGGGGAGGTGAAGAAGGTGGAGGATGAGGAAGAAGAAGAGGAGGAGGAGGAAGAGCGAGAGCGGGAGGGAGAGGCAGGGGGGTACGAGGAGGAGTGGTCTAACTGTCTGAGGTGGAAGATCTGTGGTCTGGAGCTGTGAGTGTGTGCTGGGGTGGATGAATGCACGGATGGATGGGTGGATGGATGAATGAATGGATTGTTAGACAACAGTTGTTTAGATAGATGGATGAATGGAGGGATGGATTCATAGGTAAACACACAGTAGAAGGGTGGATGGATGGATGGATGAATGAATAGACAGTAAACAGTTGTGTGAATGGATATTTTGGTAGATTTGGGATGCATGTATAGTTGAAAGGATGAATGGATGGATGGTTAGACAACAGTTGTGTAGACAGATAGATGGATTAATGGATGAAGGAATGGATGAGTAGGTAAAAAAACAGGATAAGGATGGATGGATGGATGGATGGATGATCAGATGGAAAGGTGAAAAAAACAATAGATAGATGGATGGACAGGTGAATAAACAGTAGATGGATG
This sequence comes from Scarus forsteni, assembly GCA_036419115.1. Lineage (NCBI taxonomy): Eukaryota > Metazoa > Chordata > Actinopteri > Labriformes > Labridae > Scarus > Scarus forsteni. The sequence continues at coordinate 32,416,080 of JAZDUH010000544.1, forward strand.
GATGAAAAGATAAATGAAAAGATACATTAATGCATACATGTAAGGCAGTTATTGTGTGGATGGATAGAAGGATTGGCGGATGGATGGTGGACAAACAGTGGATGATGGATGGATGGATCAATGCAAAGATGGAGAAGCAATTGTTTGGTGGATGGATAGATAAATAAATAGATGAACAGATGGATGGATGGTTGGATGGATGAATGATTGGACAGATGGATGGATGAATAGGTGGACAAACAGTAGATGATAGATGGATGAATGGATAGTTGGATGGATAGACCAATGAATAGATGGTAAAGCATTTGTTAAGTGGATGGACAGATATATTGATAGATAAAATAAATGGTTGGATAGGTCGACAAACAGTAGATTGATGGATGAATGGATGGATAAATGGGCAGATAGTTAATTGATGAATAGATGATCGGATGAAAAGGTGAAAAAAACAATAGATAAATGGATGTTTTGGTGATTAAATTGTAGATAGATGGATGAAAGGATAAATGAAAAGATACATGGTTGGATGGATACATAAATGCATGGATGGTAAGGCAATTATTATGTGGATGGATAGAAGGATTGATGGATGGGTAGGTGGACAAACAGTGGATGATAAATGGATGGATCAATGCAAAGATGGAGAAGCAATTGTTAAGTGGATGGATAGATAAATAGATGAACATATGGATGGATGGATAAATTAATTGGTGGACGGTTGAATGGATGAATGTTTGGGGGGATGGATGAGTACATAGATGGTTAGACCACAGTTGGTTAGATGGATGTAAAGGTTGATTGATTGATTGACGGATGGATGGATGTTCAGATAGGTGGACAAATGTAACACATGGATGGAAAGATGGATGAAGGAGCGTAATAATGAATGAGAGGTGGTTGAATGGGTTGGATGTAGCAGGGTTGCAGGTAGAGGAAAAAGCAAACATGAGATGAAGAGTGAATGAAAGCATGCAGATGACAGTTTGTTCCATCAGCTGAGAACAGGTGAGTTCAGAAAATGAGCATGAAAAAATGTTGAGGGGGGAAGCGGAGATGGATCAGAATCGTTTTTTCATGTTTCTCCTTGAAGAGATTCTGATAAAGGAGAGCACTGCAGGAAAACACCACAGTCTCAAGTGTTTGTCTCTGTCATTTGCTCTGCCAAGGATGAGATGTTTTTGCCGGCGTCTGCTTGTCTGTCTGTCTGTCTGTCTATGAGCACAAAAAATGAAAAAGTTTTCTGGAAAATGCTGCTCATGGCACATGACTGGGTTTTTGTTACGATCCAAGTATGTAGCATGATGCTGATTATTTTAGAAGGATTTGTCGACACTGCAAGATAGAGCAGCTTCACATTTTCATTAATAATAGCTTATAATGTCAGTAAATCTTTGGAATAATCAATGCAGATTAACGTCATGGTGCTGCTGGTAAACCACCGTTAAATGGTCTGAACCAGGGTGGGTAGACACTGAGCTAATGCCCTGGCAGTGTTTGTGTTCTCTGAGCACTTCTACTAGAGGATTATAACAAAATATGTGTATGGTCATTAGGGCTGAACGATTTGAGAAAATAATCTAATTGTGATATTTTTCCCCAATATTGCAATTGCGATTTACTCTGCGATTGTTTTAATGCTCCTCATCTTATGTATTCTTACACAAACACAAGCAGTAGATCTTTTTATAGTATAACCAATATGACATTAAATCAATCTAAGGATAAAAGATTTGAGAAAAAGTGGAGAAGAGAAGAACAGAAGCAAAATAGGTATGAAATTGTAAAAACTGGGTAAAAAAAAAAGGTACGAAAGCGGAAAAAAGTTAATAGGTCCAAAATAGGTATGAAATTGCAAAAAAGAAAAGGCAAAAAAATTCAAAAGTGACTAATGAAAATTGATTATAGCAGCAAAATTGGGATTAAATTTCAAAAACCATGTAAAAATTCCAAACATGGTCTGACAGTGGCCAAACAAAAAAAGATGAATGGGAGCAAGATAGGCATGAAGTTGTGAAAACTGGGTTGAAAAATGTTAAAATAGGCATGAAATTGCAAGACACTACATCATAACGCCAACATGTTCAACATATTTTGGGTTCAAAATATTGCACTGTCTGCGATTTGAAAATTGCAACAAGCCATATTGCGATTTAATCTAATTTGCAATTAATTGTCCAGCCCTAATGGTCATATGTTGGCCAGGGCCTTTGCTTGTTCCCCCCGTGCCTGAGTGGGTTCCCTCTGGGTGCTCCAGTTTCCTTCCACTGATATAAGGTTAACTTGTGATCCTAAACTCTCCATATGTGTGATTGTGTCTGCGAGGTGGTCTGCCCTGTATAGCCCGGTTTCCACCAGAGAATTCAGTTCAGTTTGTCTTGGTACGACTTGCTTTCTGTGGCGTTTCCATAGCCTAAAACTGGGACAGGACCCCTTATAAGCGAACCGTACCGTCCTACTTTATGGGCCCCTTCTGTTGGGATGCCAAGCATACCGATCCGACCCCAGAAGGTGGAGCTAGAAACACTGCAGTCAGTTGATTGGTTGAAGGAGACGTCACTTCCTGTGTGACAGCGGAACAACACATAACCCCGGCATGTTTAAATCTCCACTCGTCATCGTGAAGATAACTCTCACGGCACACAGCCTTCTCTGAAACAAAGCTTGGTTGTGCTTCTTAACAAAAATCCACATGCTGATCACAAAAAAGAAGAATTGCTGGATGTTTTCCATTGTTGCTCTTTGTTTACTGTGACGCATTTTCTTCTTCGTTGTATTTAAGGCTTTGTTTACATGGAAACTCCTGACTTGAAGACGCAAAGACTTTTCCTATGCATTTTCAAAGTCTTCTGCGTTCAGATGACGACGCTGGAGACGAGTTAATCTGCTGTAGTGTGCATGCTGGTTCAGTAGATGGCGGTGTAGGTCTGCAGAGAGGCATCGCTGCGACAACACATGAACGAAGAAGACAAACTTTTCACGAACAACAATAGCGAATAGACGCACAGAGATGCAGGAGTTTCTTTTCTGGTAAACAATATCACTACAAATCTGTCTGGATAGTTTTGTCTGGATAACAAACCGAGCACAGTAAGTAAACCGAGCAGCCTTCATGTGAAAGAGTGCTGCACATGCGGTGACGTCAGCACTTCGCCCTGGAACGCTCTGATACGGGTTTACATGGAGCTGAATGGAGAGCGTATTCAAAACTTTCCACTCTGGAGACCGTTTTCAGAAGTTTCTGTTTTGAGACGAAACGTAACGCGTTCTCATCTAAACGCAAGGCCAAAACGCAACGAAAACTTATCGGATCTGACCGTTTTCGGCGCCGTGTAAACGTAGCAGCCGGGTACACTGTGACACTATGACATCATGCTATCGGCATCCAGCTTATCCGGCGCCGACCAAGTACGGTTCGATTGGCTGTGGAAACACAAACAGGATCAGGCTTTACTGGTCCGGCCTGAGCCAAACCGTGCCGATCCATACCGGGCCACTTAGTGGAAATGGGGTTAAAGTGGTCCTCTGGACAGCTGGTGACTGGTTCAGGGTGGACTTAACCTCCAGCCCACACAATGGGGGTATGTCAAAAACTGTCAACATATCTTTTAAAACAGTCCTGGATCTGAAATCGCACAGGAGTCACTGCCAAAATCCAGTCATGTCTTTTTTGTGCCATGACCAACAGTCCCTGAAAATTTCATTAAATTCTGCATAGACTTTTTGAGTTCTGTCAAACAGACAGACAGATAAACGCTGGCAAAGACGCAAACGCCTTTGTAGGTCTGTAAGATCCTAAGGGTTATTAAAAAATGACTGTGTCCTCAAATGAAGATTTGCCCCTCAATGTGAAGACAGTTTGGGACTTTAAGTGTTAAATCGTCCTCCTTTCACATCAGTCAGACTGCGGAAAGAAAGGTAATAATTTCATCTTTTGTTTTGTTGCTCAGCACAGTCAGATTCTTCACAATTGGACTTCTGTCTGTCTCACAAGAGATGCCTCAATTACAGTCCTTTGTCTAAAACTCAATCCCAGGGCTGTTATTTGCACCATAGCAAACAGACAGAGGATGTATTATTGAGACATGTAAAAGGATAATGGCAGGAATAAAAAAACAGGGAAAATGTTTTCATGGTGGAAAATAAAGATATGCAGTTATATTCAGTTCTCTAACACAGTATGAAAGCTTTGAGGTTACCAGAATGAATAAGAATGAACATTTTAATGATCGTCTTTGTGTGCTTGAAGCATCAGAGCATTTATGCTGGCACAAAATTACACATGAGCTCAAGGAGCCTCTGAGAATAAAACTGCTGATCTGACAAATGAAAAGTACATTCAGATGCTGATTAGACTGGGGAAAAAAGTTCTGTCAGATTGTTCTGACGGGTTTTCTGTTCCAGCAAAGGTCACTGCTGCAGAGAACAACCACAAAACACATAAACACAACCACAAATCAATTCCACTCTCTGGACAACTGGAGCAAATGTCTCAATACTTTACTTCACTGAACTCAAACAGAAGTTCTTTCCTTTTTTAAGCCACTCTTTGCTTTTCTAGAGCCCTTGAAATACTCAGTGCAACATCTCTATTGGTTTATTTTTATCATGCTTATTATTGCTTCAAGGGGCAACCAACGTCAGCGCACTGACAATACTCTTCCTGAGGGTGGTTTAAGTTAAAGCACATGGTACAGGGACAAACATGGCATGAAGACGGACAGAGGTGGACCATTAGGAGTATAAATGTGGAATCATAGAAAAATATGCAACACATTCATGCAACTGGACGGAATGAGAAACAGAAATGATTCTGTGAAATAATAAAATCCAAGACTGTTCTCATTAAATGAGATTTTTTTAAGGGTCTTATGTGTTGTGATAACAGCAGAGGTGTGTGGTTGGTGTTCGTCTAAACCGCCCTACCTCTCACATCCTCATCTTCGATGGTGGTGTTAGCGCTCTCACTGGACTCCTGTTGATAAAATGAAAGACACATGTTAACAGGATGTAAGTAAAAAGTACAAGAATCAGCGAATATGTAAGACTGACATCCAAATGCTATTTCAAATGAGTATATTCCTCTAATATTAACATTCCATGATTCTCAAAAGTTATAAAAATCTATGTGTTCATTCAAAGGGAGCATCTTCTTTCATTGAAGCATCTAAAAATCACTTTTTGGGTCTTTGGTTCTATTATACCAAAAAAAAAAAAACTGAATTAATTAAAGTATTCTGTCTACTTAAACCCCTTCTAATGGGTTTTTATTCAACTTACAACCATATTTGGAATTATCAAATATTTTTTTGCCTTTTTGTGACAAGCATTTCAAAACTGGGGAACAAAACTGACTTCAAAAATGCAAATGAAACTGCAAAAACACATTTGCTACCATACCATTACAACACCATCATAACACTGCACGTAACCAAAGATGCAAGCATGCACATGTTAACCATTGTTGGATTATACATGATCATGTAGATCCAACATCTGCACAGTAAAACCACCTGAACACAGTCCATGGGTCACTCTGTAGAGGATTTGGCTCGAGTACATCTGAGATTGCATTATCTGATGCCTGCAGCATGCATAATCCCTCTGTCACACAACCATACAGACGGACCCTGACGTCTCCACAGCAGCAGCATCACATGCTGGTCGAGTATTTAAAAACTGGAGTTTAAGATGAAGCAGCTCCAATAGTACACAAAATTACAGCACGACAGATGAACATCAGTAAGTCGGAGAACATGCACAGAAGGTACCGGCATGCAGATTCTTGTGGTTTTAGAAGTTCAATGTTTAGTCACATCATGTAGATTTGATGACGTCCATCAGCACATAATCATCATCATCAGAAGAAAAAGCAACTATAAAGGGATATCTGCCTCTTCAAACCTGGGTCCTCTACTTAAACTCTGATGAATATGGCTCTGAAATGGTAAATGGACAAAAAAATTTGAGTTTTTTCCAAAAACATTGTTTTTAGTCATTGGAGAATGAAGAATGCAACAGCAGTATAGTCAAACTGAGTTGGCAGCAAGCTCCATAGGAATGTTTTGTCATTGTCTCAGCAACAAGGATGTTGTGCTTTTGCCGGCATATATTTGTTTGTTTGTTAGCAAGGTTATGCAAAATCTACAGGACAGATTTTTATGAAATTATCAGATGTTGGTTATGGTCCAACTTAAAAATGACCAGTCTCTTTTCTTCAAGGGCCATATTCTCAAAACAATTACAAGACTGACAGACCACCTTAATACACTCTACCCTCAGTACATGGAAGGCAATTAAGTTTCATTGGGCTGTTTACCTGAAGAACCACCGCCTACCCCCACGTAAGGGCAATAATGAAAAATAATGTTCAGTACAACAGAGGGGTGCCAACAGCTCATCTCCATATTAATACACCAAAAAAGAGAAACTGCACAGCTGCTGCAAACTTTGAATGAATCTTGGTTCTTCAAGATGGCTGTCACTAGATGTTTTGTACATAAAACCATGAGATGTTGCAGACAAAGTAAACATTACTATGCAGCCATTACAGTCTGCCTGGTGCAGGACGGGCACATTTGGTGATCAAGAGGGCCATGTGTAAAATATCCACATTGTCCGAAGGTTAAATTGTTGCAACTTCAAAATCAAGAACAATTCATCATTTAACAGATGAACAATCTGTATAGCTGCAATCAGCAGCTACTAATCAGCATTTATGGAATATACATGTACATTTAAACTCAAATACAAGCGCAACATGGAATATCATAAGCTAAAGACTCAATCCAAGCAAGAATCAGTCACTTTTTATGGATTTACAAAGTATTTACAGATTATTAAAGCAGACATCACAATTTTATTTCTGTATAAACCAATGCAAAAAAAGGGAATATCATATAAACTTTGTGTAGTTGTGCTTTCCTGAAAATACTGCAGTTTGAAAGGGACAATACTAACCGTTTTACGTAATTTACGGACTAAAAACAATGTCTGCATTCATAAATGTGTCCTCATTTGTGTCAAATGACCTCTGTCAACAATCTGACTTGTCCTCCTGAGGGAATATTTTCTTATCGGTATTTCTATAGAACAGGTAAGTCCTACAGAGGCTTCCATGTCCTTCAGGTCTATAATAACTATGAACAGCCATGAGGGACATAAAGCACTATGCAGTTCTGCTGGCTAACTCTAAAGACATTTTGCTCAGAACCAGCGTGACTGTAATGGAGAAGGAGCACAGCGAGACGCACTTGTCACTGCCAGGGCAAGCCTGCACTGACCTTTTCGTCCAGTTGCAACACACATTTGAAAAAGCAAGGTGCGAGACAGCTTGATTCAACTGAATGCAAAACACAGTTTCACCACCAGATGAGAGAAAAAATTACACAGTGTGGCTTTAATGCTGTCATAGTTACTTTTGCCAGCATTTCTTCAGGTGTACACATTTGTATTGATATTCTGAACTGGCAGGGGGGCTACACTGAGTGAGTAGGTGGGCTGGATGTGGACCCTGGGCTGCCAGATACGCCTAGTCCAGTGACTATAACCTGATGCACCAGATGGACCTTTCGATGTGTCTGAATGAATGTATACATGAAATTTATTTTGGTGCAGTTACAATAAATCAACTTGGAAGACCAAAGTAAAAAATTATAGTTTTCAAACTGACCAAAATCGTGTATGCAGAAACCAAAGCCCATTGAAGCCTACCCCTTCAACAAAACTTAACTATCACAGATGCATTGTTTAACCTAATAGATGTGTAGTACTGCCCTGATGTAAACATGAGCCACTTTGTCGAACACTGTTGATTGGAGCTTGGCAAGGTGGACCCGCCTGATTACAGACACTGAGTCAGGCGGATCCAACTGCACTGCAAGATTACCAGTGACTAAAGGCATTTGTGGTCCATTTATGGAGTCTCAAACCTTTTTTTTTTTTTTTTAAATGTATTTTTTGGGCATTTTGTGCCTTTATTGATAGGAGAGAGACAGTGGATAGGCTTGTGAAAGAGGGTGAGAGAGTAGGGGAAGACACTCCGCAAACTGGTCACAGGCTGGATTCGAACCTGGACCGGCAGAAGCAAGTACATGGGATGCCTGGTTGCTCACCACTCTGCCAAACCAGCACCCCAGTCTCAAAACTTTTGCCTCCATTTGTTGTTTGGACCATAAAATCCATAAGACATAAGAAGACCCAGGTTTTAAAAAAGGCAGAATCTCCCTTTAAATCTGCTCTAAACATGAACACATCAAGCAGCAGACTACAGATCCAGACTAACACGAGCCATCTCCAGCTGTGTACCTTGTTTCCATCAGCTGGGTTGTGGATTACAGTGGTTTGAGGCTCCTTCATTACAGAGGAACATCAGAGGACAGAGAAGGTCGGTGCAGAACAAGAGTGAGTTAGTGAGAGAAAGAGTGAGAGAGAGGTTTTTAAGGCATGACGGGAAGAAAATAAAAGCAAGGGAAGAAGTGAGGAAAATTAACAGAACGGCAATTTAGGGGAACAGACAGAATCACTAAGAACAGCGTCACTGACAGATGGGATTTTATGACACGTGAAGCCCTGAAAATGTTCAAGTTTATCAAATTTTATGGCACAGATGATTAATTTTTACCCTGCAGGGACAAAAAAGAGCGACACAGTCAAGACAGACACAATGAGGAATGATTAGTGCTCCTTGTAAACATCAAACAAATGAGCTAAAGCTACAACTTAGGAAAACTGTTTTGACTGAACACAAACCGGCATGCAAACAGACAGAAACACCAAAGAGAGGAAATCACTCAGAATAAATCAAAAATAATCCGATAATAGAGAAGTACAGAATCATTTCCTCACGTACAGTACTTCCTTCTTTCATGTCCAGTAAGTAAGTATGCAAAACTGTCAGAGGTTGCATCACTGTCCGTAATAACCAGCAGCCTGTTATGTTTGGGAGTTCATTTATGTAGAATTACTGTTTCCAGCAAACTAAAAAAGCTTCACCATTTATCATTTTAACCGAGACCTTGGTCTCTGAGTCCTCCTTGTTAAAGTGATCCCTGATTTTAAGTCCATATTTTACTTAAACTCTGATTCATATATACTTAGAATGTGAATTGATAAGATTTTATTGATACCGGTGTCAATAATGATTCTTCTTACCAATCACATTCTTTAACAATCCTTAAATAGATTTCTGTGAATTATCTGTGCGAACCTGCTTGGTTTTTCTTTTTTTTAAATGTATTTTTCGGGCATTTTGTGCCTTTATTGATAGGAGAGAGACAGTGGATAGGCCCGTGAAAGGGGGCGAGAGAGCAGGGGAAGACACTCCGCAAAAACCGGTCACAGGTGGGACTCGAACCCGGACTGGCAGAAGCAAATACATGGGGTGCCTGGTTGCCAACCACTCCACCAAACCAGCACCCCCCTGCTTGGTTTTTCAGTGTTATTTTGACCATTTCTGCTCCCTGTCATTCTTGATTTTTGACTTCTTGTCGTCATTTCTGCTGACTGCCTCAATGAGAGTGAGACATCCTTCATTTGCAAAGTATGCAGAACAAAGTGGAACGAATTAATAAACAAGAAGTCTGATGATAATGATTCCTTGAGATAGCAACCAAGCTATAGCTGTGAAAACCATCTAAACTGGAAAAAACTACAAATGCAGACAAGGGGGGGCAGACAATATCCATTACATTTATTTTAATGGGAAATATCTCAAATATGAAACTTAGGTTTATTCCGGTGCATTCCCGTTAATTACTGTGGGAAGTTTTAAACTTTGAAAATTCTCAGTATTTTACAACCCTTTTCAAAACTGCTCATGACAGCGGTATGATGTCCTCACATTTTTACTGAAAAAGAATTCTGCTTCAGGTGTTGAAAACAGTAAAAAGACAAACTATAAGTCAGTTAAGTAGGATCATGGAAAGGCTGTTATATCCCAGTCTTTTAGGGTTAGGTCAGGGACCTTTAGGCCTCCCCACAATTGCGTGCCTGGTTAATTGCAAACCATTGAGAAAATACAGGTTTAAGCATGTACCTGTAATATTCTCTTAGACTGAAAGGTGACAAAGATAACTATCTTCTTCTTTTCTAATTCATTTATTAACTGAAGTAGGGAGCATTTGCCAGGAAAGTGGCTCCGAAGCAGCAGCTGTAGAAGTTTTTTACAACAGAAGTTTGGATTAGTGGCTACATCATGTTAACCACAGCTGACATGTAATGGCTCCACCTGCCATTACAGCTGTTATCAACAACAAAGGAAAATGTAGCCCATGTACAGCAGCGTGTCAGTGCAAATAAAGCAAGCTAGAGGACATGTTAGACGATCCCTGAGTGTTGTAGAAGCAGAACTACAGAAGAAAAACAGACAGCGTCATGATAAGAAGTGACTCCACTGAGAGTCTGCACGGAGACAGAGAGAGACAGAGTCATGCAAACATGCAGCAGCAGCGAGCGGGCAGACAGTGTACCAGAGAAGGAGTGGGGACAGGCTCTTTGGGGCTGGTGACCACATTGGCCTTGTTGTTGATCTATAGAGGGACAGACAGACAGACGGGACAGTGACAGAAGTGACAGGCTTAGTGTTCAAAGTCGGATCTTCCAGGAGCAGCTGTGGAGGAAAAAAAGAGGAGCAGAGTGTTGGAGAGCTGCTGCCGGAGAGTGAGTGTTAGTGAGGCTTGTGTCCATGCAGGTCGCAGATCTTTGACCCATCCTGCTGATACCAGCACTCCTCAGAAACCAAAGAAGTTCACGAGAAATAAAGTTGTAACCAAACTGGAGAACATTGGAGTTTCTTGTTAAATCAGATCAAGAGCGACAGCCCGTCTGCAGGGAAACAGATCACCCAATTACTCTGAGAGGGAATGATTTATCACTGCACTAACTTCTCAGACCTGTTGATTAACTGCTGCTTTGAGAACAAACCTCAGCACAACAACATTAAAATCTGGATTTAATCTACCTTAAACACAATCAGAGCCAGAATCCTAAATTATAAGGCATCTTAACTTCAGGTGTAAACAGAGTGTCAGTCGTATCATCTGGTGATAAAAACAGAATCTCAGAAAAGCATTCACAAACAAGTGAATAATCTCCAAAACACACAAACAAGCTGGTTTAGACTAAATGAAGCAGGAGCAGGAAATGAATCACTGTCTTCTAAATTCTTTAAAACAAAACACTGGCCTGTTGCCACATCAGGAGTCTGTTTCTAGAGGCACAGAGCTACGTAACCTGAGGAGAGAGCAGCTACAAGGAAAAAGTAACCACACTGACAGTCGGCCTGAAAGGAGAGAGCTGTTCTTAACATAATAAGAGCTGAATTAGATCATATTTTTGGATGGAAAACTCATCAGATATGTCCTGAACTGAGGGAGACACAACATGACCAAACTTTGGACTCAACATTCTTAAAAGATGAATAAATGTTTCAATGTAGGTTCATTAGGAACATTTTTTTCAGCATTTTAAATGGATTTTTATCTACATTTAAAGACAACAAACAAACAAACTGATACTACTCAAATCCAGAATCCAATTAGATCAAAAGTTTCATCCTGATAAGATTGTAGATTTTGTTATCAACCTTTTTACTATACAGCATCAGGTAACTCAATATACTTAAGTTCTTACTTTAAAGGACTGGATCAGCCTGATTTAGATACAGACTTTTGGAGATCACCAGAGCTCTAACCCCAAATTTCCACAAAGCCCGCCTCTGTGGTGGCCCATCCAAGCTGTGGCTTTGCCAAAACTGCCTTTTTCCAAGAAAATACCAGAGTGACCTACCAAGAAAATTCCACACTGCTGGAATGTTTCTAGCACCTTAACAAATACATGCCAGGGAAAATAAAGGCAGCTCTGAAGGAAAAAGATTATCCAACTAGCCACCAGAAAAGTGTGCCTAATTAAGTGGCCAGTGAGTGCGGATGAATTTTAATAAATTACTACTGTTTGACAAATTTTGTCAGGCCAAGTGTTGACTTTGAAATGGAAACTACACTTTTTCCACTTAGGATTTCAAAACTCACATAAAGTAATTTTTTTAAAGGTTTGATTATTTGTTCTGTATTGACACCAAGAACTTTTTAACAACCCTAACGTCAACCTTTAGTCCAGAGCCTGATTTAAATGATTTAGGCCGAAGCACAAGCATAGGTCGACATGGCCTTGAACTGTTAAAGGTGCAGAAGAAGAATTTGGCATTTGAGCGATATCTAGCGTTCATATTCTAGAATGAGCCTAACCGTAACCAAAACGTCACGTCCCTGAGCAACGGAACACTGTGAAGACCTAAAGGGATCGTGAACATTGTACCATTTACTCAAGTGACAAGGTTTGAAACTATTATTTTTATAAATTATAGGTCAGTTGTTAGCTGCCGATTGTAGGTTTTGTAAACTTGTAGTAACACAAATAAACATTAGCGCATTAATGATAATCAGATCAAGCGTAATGCGGAGATAGAGAGTGAGTACAATATAGCAGAAAGCTGGGCCGGACGAATGAGAGTTTTGCAATATGATGAATGGAGTATTTATTTCCCACTGATTATGCGCTTTATTTACAGTACCGACACAATACAGGAGTTGTGTAGCAGCTCAGTGGTTTACAGTGTTGGTCTTCAGCAGTGTAACATGACTCTGACATTAACAGAAAAGCAGCAAAATATAGCAAAAAAATGTAATGTTTAAGTTTTTGACATATTGGGATAATATTATGACATAGACAATCTGTTGTGTTAAAAAAAATACGTAAATAACGTTGCTAAACATTAAAAGGCATTTGCTTTGTTAACGGTCGGCACTGTTGCTGAAATTGGGTTTCTTTCCAATAAACAATGGACATGACATACAACTCCTTAAAAGTGCCCATGTAAAGCAGGGATCATCAACAACTGATCGTGTTTGTCCCTGGACAGATGTTTAGGGAACTAATAATAATGAAGTAATTCGAATATTCAGGTCTAACTAACATGACAATTTCAATGTCACCATTCCAGCTAAGTGTCTGCTAAGTTCCAGCAAAATACCAGCCAATCTACAGCCACTTATACATATATTTATATATGTATATGTTTGTGTGTGTACATATATGTATTTATTCACTTTTTTCCAATGTTAGGTTTATTTTGTCTTAAGTATCAGCCTATATCACATGAACTACTTCCAGCCACATGGGCCAGTAAAGATACTCTGCCTTCTGCTCTTTGGGCTGCCCTGTTGTCCATCACTCTCTTTGACTCTCAGTTTATTCGTTCACCTGGTTAAATACTGGCTAACAATGGTTTTTGTGTGCCAGATAAAAAATGAAGTCATTCCTTATAAAAACATTTCAGTCTCAGTCGGTTTGAGGACTGCGTTCATAGTCATGGAGTCCTTTAAAATAAAGACGGACCCTAAAGCAACAGCATATTTTTCTACCTAACTTTGTTTTGAGGCAGAAAAACAGAATTTGAAAATGTTTTGCAGGCCAGATGAGAAGCTGTGGGGGGCCTGATGTGGACCCAGGGCTACCAGTTGATGATCACTACTGTACATATTATCAGTATGGATTTTTGCTTTTATCTGATATGATGGGATTTCTAAACTTTTTATCACTATTACTGATATTGATATTGTTTTTAAAAGCACAAAGTCACTACTCTAACTGAAACTGACCTGCTGCTTTCACAGTTACATGTGAAGTAAGAAAAACAATAAATTGTACTTTTGATTTATAAAAGTGCAAATTGAGTATTGATAAGGTAAACCACCATTATGGTACATTTGAACATTTTTTTAACATTAAAGCCAATACATGGGATACTAATGATCACTTTTTATGTTCAAAACACTAGAAAATATTATTATAGCTGTCGATACTGATAATACATTTGTTAGAAAATTATCTGAAGCTACCGAGTTTTGTCAAATAGTATGGTTAAAGGTCCATTGTTAAGTCTGCCCATACATATTCACAGTCTGTATCAAGATTTACTTATTTTTTTATTAAATGCAATAATGTAATACTTAAGACGCTAAATTCAACAGAACAAAACACCAACAGTTTATACACTTTTAACCCAAAGACACACCGGATGTTGAGCTAACACTGTTCAATCATGTCATGTCTCCCCATCATTTTATTACACTGCACTTCAACACAGGAGGGTTTTTATTTCTAACTACCTTTGGGTCAATCTACCGAACAATGACCTCTAAGCTCAGGCCTACCCTCAAGATCTCTGAACCGTCCGTCTTCCTTTTCTGCATCGAGCAGCCGTGACACAAAAGGAGAGAAGATCCTTTAATGTACGTTTGCAACTTTAGTTCACTCACACTTAGTATAGTGAGATTTTTTTAAAGGGGCTGTGAGGAGAATCTATTACCTGTGACATAAAGACTCTGCTACCCATGAGCACGTGAGGCGACTGTCGTAATGCTGCGTTCCAGTAACCTCAGAACTGGGAGTGACATCAGCTCAGACTTATCAGTGTTCCAGTTGAAGTCTGAAAATCTACCAGGCTATCGTTAGCTGTTGTTAGCACGCCCTGCGTTGTCGTTCACAAATATCACGTGAAGAATGTGATTATCACTATGGCACAGTTTGGCAATATAAGTCTAACAATACTATGTATACAGCTGATCTGGAGCGACACACCCCAGTCAGAAGTGCAAATAAATTGATTATTACAGGAGCTAAATAACTGTTCACACTGGGGGCATCCATCTTCGATTGTCAACTCGGGGGTGGCGAGGTTTCACCGAGTTCCCAGTAGGAAATTCTGACTTTGGGGGACGTTCCAGTTGCAGTTTCCTACTCGGAACTCGGAAATTCCTACTTCTGACTACAACTGGAACGCAACAAAAGACGTTACCGAAGCCAAAGCGTGTGTTTGTTGTGTTGTAGCCTGGACCTTCCTCAGAACTCTGCATTGCTTTACGACTTCTTTTTTCAACAACTTAAAGGATGCAAAGCGACGAGGTAATGTATCTCTTTCTATTTACGTAGCGGTAGCTTTTGATGTGTGACAACAAGCAATTTTTGGAAAACTTAGTATCATAGTTTTGTAGCTGGCTATATACCGCTACTTACAGCCCGGTGCTCTAAGACGTGTCCGAATAATATAAATTTACTCAAGTTTTAATACCTTGTTCCCGAAGTTGAGTATCCAGGCCAGTCCAGCCCTGTCCAACCCAACTGGAAAGCTAAGGAATAGCATTTATAGATAACCTATTTTGATGCTATAAAACTCATCTTAAAGTGTGTATTTCGATCAGGCATATATCTAAAAGTGAGACTTTTTTGTAATTACTTAGAAACTCCTCACAGTCCCTTTAATGTAGAAAAAAATTAAAAGACAAAATAATTACATTAAAAATATCCTAAATGATGGTGAAAATGAAAGAGAGATAGAGACTTGCACACAAAATCAGAGGACTTTCATTCAGCCTCAGGCCCCTCTGAGGAGAATGGCACTGAGCTGAATCCAATCTCGGATCATTAAATCATAATTCAATCTGCACTTATTAGTTTCCAACAGATGCCTCTCCCTCTCTCGCCCTGATTGAGGATGCAGGCCAGGATAATAATCTGCACATCGCTGTCACACCCACCGGGGAAATCTAACACAGCCACAGCTCCTCTCACTGTACCGTTAAAACACTGGAGCGGATCTGCGTTCACAAAATGTAAAAACAAAACTAAAGTAAAACAGAGAAGTGTGAAGAGGATTAAGAACAAAGAAACTGAACTCACTTTGACACCATCTGGTTTCTTGTTCAGCAAACTCTTGGCTGCTGTTGAGAGAAAAATAACAATACGAGGAAGTCAGAGCGCTGTTCGGATAAACACACAAAAACACACAAACGCACACATGCACGGTGTATATTCAAGCTGGCCAATTACGAGCATCCTCAAAGAGAGCTGCAGGAGCAGGAGCATGTAAATGAAGTCAGGAGAAGCTTTGAGGATCATTCATCTGGAGCGTGCAGTTACATGAATACAGGAGGTTCTGTGCAGCGTTGAGTGCAGATATTTCTCTATTTTACTTTATCAGCAAGAGCTAAGACGAGCGCTCTGGAGTTTAATCTCAAAAACACTTCATTAAAGCCTCGATGAGCTGAAGTCACGTGAGCAGAGATTAAATCATAACATGCAAATGAGACAAACGTGATCGGTGAGAGCAGGTGGAGGGTTAAATTAGTTTGATTGTTTTAATGTAATTAAGACACTGATGGGGTGATGGGTGCGTTATAGCACAAAATGATGCACGTTAAGTAAACGATGAGCTTTGCAGTGGCAGCACAAGTCGCTGGCAGCAATATTGGAGGAAAATTTATGAATGGAAGTCCAACAAGGGCATTACTGATGTACCTGTAAGCAGGGCTGCAAATAGACATGTAATGATAGTAAAGGTAATAAAAGGGAATTAATGAGAATAAATTTGGAATTTACAAAATTGAAGGTTGGCCCTTAACAGAAATTTAGATATCATTGGATAAATACATTTTGGCATAATCTTGACCAAAATGACCAGATTTCATGCAGGTGCAAGTGAGAAAATCTCACGTGCACCATCTACATGCACTGTGCAGTCCTCCATCTTGTGCACAGATCATTTTAAGAAAGTAGAATTTACCAAAAAGTTTCCACCCCTTCATTAACTTAATATGTAAGGCTAAATTAGCAAACATTTTCAGCCTCACCTCCGCACAATTATTCATTTTTTGATAGCTTTCTGTCATGTAAGCAGCATCAAGGGCTGGATGATAAAGAGTATCAGCTTGTATTGATCTATGAGTGGAGCTGCAGCATAGGCCTTTTAATTCTTGTCTCTACAAAATGACATTTGCAAAGCAGCTTGCAGCAGGAGCACTGAGGAATAGGCAGGCTGGAGCAGCTTAGATAAGGCGGTCTGAGTGCATGAAGCCCAGTGTCGATTTGGACAGCACTGCTTAGTTTGAGTTATAGTCTTTGATCTAAAATACCTTTAAGTTATAATTTATTCTTCTAAATTGCTTTTATGTTAGTCTACTTTCGGTCGAAAAAAATTCACATTTTAGTTGATGAAATCTACTGTAAATTTAGTCAACTAAAACATGAAGTGTAAAGTGAAAGGCATTTTTTTTGTTTCCTAGAATTTCTGAAGTCATGTTTTACTCTTGGATAAAATTAAACATCTAATAATCCTTTATTGAACTTAACGTTTGAATTCATGAATTAGCAGAAACAAATTTATCTCTTGTGTGAAATGCAGTCACTTTTATTTAGGCTACCTGGCAGAGCATCTCAGTTACAATACCAGAACTGACAACAAACAGTGAACCTGCTCTACATGAATATGTCAGTTCATAAAGAGAGCAGCTCTGATTGGATCGCTCCATAACTTATAAGCTAAGACCGTTATGATTGGATGTCTCTCTGAACTCATCCAACCTTTCCACACAACCAAAGTAGCTGTGATTGGATATATTCCTAACTTGTCCCTACTTCCTATATGATCAAATTAGGTCTGATTAGGTTAAGTCTCTGTCAAATAGTTTAGTCTAGTTTTTATATGTTGGTGAAAATGTCAGTTAATGTAGTTTGAGTTCTGTTCATGTACACTTGTTTTTATTAGTTACTGTCTAGTTTTTGTCAGGGAAAAAAAACGGTTGTTGACAAAAACTATACTAAAAATAATGAGTCAACAAAATTAACACTGATGCAGCCAGTGGCAACTTTAGAGGCAATCAGCTGGCTGTCAGCAGTGGCGGGCTAGCTTTGGATCTGCAGTGTAATGATGGGATGCTGGCATGTTAGCAGTCTTGACTCCATGTCTTGACAGCACTAACATTATGCTCCATTAGGTGCATCTTTTCAACTTCTCATTAACCCTTTCATGCATGAATTATTAAATCACAAAGAAAAAAATACTTTTTTCAATGTTTGTTTTAACTTTCCAACAAGTTAAAAACCATGGTCCTTTTCCTTCATGTTATATTTTGAGAGAGTTATGCATCTGTCCATTTCAGCATGCATCAATGGTATAAATAGTAACTTAGGGGAACCAAATATAGATCCACAAACACATCTTTGACAAACATTTTTGAGGGTAAATGAAAGTGAAAGAAAGTCTTAAATATATGTATTATTGCTGTTTAATCAAACTATTCCTCTTGAGAATTTCCCCAAAATGTAAAGTAAAAAATACAAAATTATGTAAAATCTGGAAACAGGTGTAACACCAAGTTTGCCCTTCGTCAGCTGTTTTGGATTTATGATGCAATATCCCAATATGGTAAAGAAAATGCAAAGTTAATATTTTTATGAAACTTAAGACAAGTGTTTGGGAATTCACAGCAGTTGGGCATTGTACTGCAACCTAAAGAGTATAAAATTATTTCAAATATCTGTTTACTGTAGTGGACACCATGCATGAAAGGGTTAATGTAAAAGGCTCGTATATATGGTGAAGATGACCTGCTGAAGGTGGGGCCTGTGTTCACTGGAAGTGCTTTTCAATTTAACAAAATATAGTCCAGCTTTCTTACCACACAACACCTTGGGCAGAAAATCACTCTCAGGGATTTTGCTGCTGTACTCCCAGCACTTTTATTTGAGAGTAGTTCAACTTCTGAGAGAGCACCACTCTCATCAATCCCTCACTGACCAATCAAACTCAAGAAGAGGCGAGACTTCTACCATTCACAACTTTTATCCTGTTCTTTGGCTTCTATCATTGGTACGACATGATTTCTTGATATCTGGGAGGTTTTGATGTAGGTTTCTTAAACATGACAATGACTTCACTGCCCTCCAGTGGCCTCCGCAGTCACCGGATCTCAATCCAAAAGAGCAAATCTGACAAATCTGCGGCAACTGTGTGATGTTACCATGGAGATATGGATCAACATCTCTGAATAATGTTTCCAGCACCTTGTTGGATGTTTGACAAGAAAGATTAAAGCAACTCTAAATGCAAATTGGGACAGTAGTAAGGGGTGCCTAATAAAGTGGCCAGCCAAGGATGGGCCTTTTGCACACCACAATTAAGGCCTCCTACTGGAATACTGTAGGTGGTGTGCTAATTCCGGCTGAATAGCAACCACCTCATCTGTTATTCTTAATTTTTTATTTTATTGTGATGGGGAAACAACAATTTAGTTGTATTCAACACAAGAATTTAGGATCATATAACCTCCTTGTTTGGCGTTTTGCTTCTATTCCCTAAAACCCTGTCTTTGATCGATAGAAACAAAGAACGTCGGTAATTTTATTTTTTTGATAAGTATGCTTTTTTCCTCCAAAATGGCTGCCAAGATAAAACTTTGCCAGCTGAAAGCACGATCATGGATTATTAGTGTTAATAACAGGCCTCAGTATGAAACAAGCGGAGTTTGACTGCAATGTGTTTGGAAAAAAAACTTACCTTACACAAGCAAACACAGAAAAACAAAGAGGAAGACAAAGAAATATTATCACTAAGGGCATGATCAGAATTGAATAAAAATAAAAAAAGACAAAATCACAACAAAAAAGAACACACTGATGTTTGCTTGACCCTCATTTTTCACCAAGTGACACAATCAATAAAAGCAGACTCCCTCTGAATGCTCTGCCCTTTAGAGGACCTGAAGATGGTCTGCATCGATCTGAACGCTCCTTCTGTCAGCGACTTTATCGTATTTTAAAGGGCAGCGGATTGGAAAACAGAGAGCTGCATCGTGAACAAAACCTCAAAAGTGCAAAAAGGTGGCGTTAAAGAGACTTCCTGTCCAAGAGGACTGGAGGAAAATGTGAGAATAGCCCTCATTGTTACCTGAGAAGTTGCGAGTGGCGAGCATGGTGGTCAGAATAGCACCCTGAGGAGAGAGAAATGAGCAGAGTGAGAACAAACTGTGATATTTACTCAGTCTGAGAGGTTAATGATTAGATATTCAGCTGCCTGGGACTGTATTTTCTGAATTTATCAGCTCTAAACCTTAAAGGAGCAGCGTTGCCTCATGAAGAACAGTTTCATGGAGGCCTGTTTGCTCTCACCTTCAGTTTCCTCCTGGCATTGAACTTCTTCAGGCACTCCACGGTCTCCTGTCTGTGCATCATGGACGCCACAGTGGAGCGTTGCTGTAGAGGAGACAGCGTTTGTCAGAAGAAAACCTGAAGACGATTGTAGTAAATGTCTTTGTGAGTGAATGTTAGTGAGCGTACGCAGATCCAGGGGTGTTTGAGGGCGTCTGTGGCCGTCACTCTCTTGGCGGGGTTGATGGTTAGCATCTTGTTGATCAGATCTTTGGCCTCTGGGGTCACAGTGTCCCACTCAGGAGACGGGAACTGTGGGTTTAAAGACATTTCTGTTAAAGTGTTGAAATGCCTCACACCTGGATTATTTCTGACTCTAATAGAGGAAAATTGCAAAAAAACAAAAAAAAACAAAAGAAGAAAAGAGTTATGGGATTTGAACTCTGGGGGTCTGCCACTAGCAAAATGGCCCCCAAAAGGATAAAGGTTTATGTTGACTCAGCTATTAAAAGGATAGTTTATTTGAAGTGGGGTTGTATGAGCTCCACATGGCCACTAAGCCTGGACCACACGAATATGGTGATTTCACCCACATAAACGATTATTTTATGATTGAGATTTTTTTAAACGGATAAAAAAGTGAAGAAAAAAAAACCCAGTTGAGTGGAGCGGTGTTAAACGGAGCTGGTGTTGACACGATGATGTCAAGCACCCAGCAACAAGCCACAGTAGCAACGGTTGCCAACAATAAGAAAGATGGCCGACATTTACCACGCTCTCTCTGTGTTCTTTGCACTTTTTGCCCTCATTACAGCTCTACAAATGAATGTAATGTTGTTGCATCTAAGGCACTCCACTGCTGCGCAACGTTGGCATCTGCACCATGCAGCATTATGATCATCTTCTTACTCCGTTAACTGCTTCTTCTTCCTGTTTTTGACTGTGCATGCTCGTAACGTTCTTCTTCTACGGTTTTCACATTTTGCTAACCTGCCACTTATCGGCCAGGCATGTCATTGCAGGCTTCAGAGGCGATTGTTTTCAGTTTTGCTTTTTCGTATGGACAGAGATATTTCTGTGGTGTGGACAGAGACTTTCTTTTCAACGAGGACAAAGATATCCAGTCAAAAAAAAATCCATATTTGTGTGGTCCAGGCCTAAGTACGTTAGATGCAGTATAAAGTTCTCTCCTCTCCCTCATAAGCCACAATTTGTAAAAGCTCGTGAAGCAGAACTAGCCGCAAACAGGTAAGTATTGTACCAAATACAAATGGTATTTTCTGCGCTTACAAGAACTCCCATCAAAATATAATACCATATCTTAAGAGTACACTACCTAGATTTTTTTTGAGTGTATTAACTTATCAGAATAATACAATTTATTTGGAACTAGGAATACGTGGAAAATGAGGAATACGTAACGTGAGTCAGATAGTTCCAGAGCAACTCTTTCCGAAATTTCTAGGCAGCATACTCTTAAACTGTGGTAGTATTTTATGATGGGAGTTCTTTTACAGATTTTTTGGGTATAATGTGCTTTTACTGAGGTCAAAACGGAAGCTCAGAGGGGATTGAGCTTTTCTGTCGCTGCTCCTAAATTGTGGAACGAGCTTCCCCTCCACATTAGACAAGCCCTTTCAATGTCCATTTTTAAAACTCGCCTTAAAACTCATTTTTATTCCTTGGCTTTTAACCCAACATGAGACTCTGTTTCTGTTTTAGTATTTTATGGTTTGTTTTTAATTACTTGTTTAATTGTTTTTAAATAGTTTTAAAAATGGTTTTATGTCTTGATTATTTATGTACAGCACTTTGTCTCAGCTGTGGTTATTTTTAAAGTGCTTTATATATAAAGTAGAGTTGAGTTTTAGTGATAGGATAGAAAGAAGGCTTGTGAACAGGGGTGAGAAAGTAGGCGAGGAAGCTCTGCAAACTGGCTGCAGGCTGGATTAAAACCCAAGCTGACAGAAGGAAATATATGGGACGTGCCTGGTTGCTTGCCACTCCACCAAACCAGCATCCCGTGATAGTAGTTCTTGTAGGCGGAGAAAATAGCCTTTGTATTTGGTACAATACTGCCCTGTTTGCGGCTGGTTCTGTGTAACAGACTCTTACAGATTGTGGCTCACTGAAGGAGAGAACTTTCTACTGCATCTGATGTACTTATGACCCCACTTCAAAAATACTGAACTATCCCTTTAAGCACAGAACCCTTGCTTGTGGAGTAACCTTAATTATCCCTGAAGGTAGAAGGTTGATCAAGCATTGAGTGCAAATAAATCAATTTGAGATACCCCGGGCCTGAATGAGGAAATGAAAATCCACTATCTTTAACACTTTTTCCTGCAGGGTTCTGGAGCCTGTCCCAGCACCCACTGGGTCAGAGGCAGAGTACACCCTGGACTACTCACTAGTCAATCACAGGGCTACCTCAGAGGAAAAATAACCAGATATTTGCACATTCATATTGATAGTGATAGTGACTTTAAAACCAATGTGAAGTGTTCTCTCCTGCTGGGCCTGGTTATGAGTCCTGCTGCAGCATTTGAGGTTGTTTTGGGAGAGTAAAGTGAACGGCAGAAATTTAACCAGCATAAGTGAAAGCACGAATATCTGTTTCCAAGTTCAAACCTGACAGAAATGATGAGGGCAGCCTTAAGCAAACTCTTGTGCAATGCTGAAACTGAATAAACATATTTTCCAATGATTTCTGAAACTGTTTAGTAAGGACCCAGAGTCAGTTGGGTACTTAGGGCCCTTTTCCATTAGCCCTACTCTACTCTACTCTGCTCTACTCGACTCTATCCGGCTCTACTCTACTCGCCTTGTGCTGCTTTTACATTAGCCCCAGTCACCTGCTCAATGGCGTGCAGTGTGGCTGTAAACAGCTGAGTGGCAATGCAGTGACGTCATTTTGAGCGTGACACAACAATCTGTGGCTTTTTGTCACCACCCGAGTAAAAAAGGAAAGCAGAAGAAGGCTGCAGGTGGCAAGAAGAAATACCCCTTGAGAAGCACAGGAGAGTTTTGGAAGCTTTACAACAGAATGAAGCCGAGGACGAGAGCAATCAAGCTGCAAAGAAAAGACGTTATGAGGGTAAGCTAATGGTAGCTACCGCTAGCATGCTAGGTCGTCGTGCTCATGACTCATCGATGAGGACATTGTCTGACCAATCAGTAGCAGACAGTCGGCGATGTCATCTTTTAGTATCGACTCAGCTTGCTTAGAACCAGAGCGGAGTAGGTACTAAAACTAGCTTGTTTTAGGAGGTGCCAGGCTAGTGGAAACACGCTGCAAAAAGAGTAGGGCCAAGGCGTGCTAGTGGAAAAGGGCCATCATACTTTTGTTGGCCGTGGACATGACCTCAAAACGTATTGTGACACTTTTTCAGTACCTAAAAGACTTTGTGTAAATCAAGAGTTTTGGTTCCTGGTTTGTTTGTCATTTTTTGTCATTGGTTTTGATTTAGACTTGCCTCTTACTGCATGCTCACAATATGTGGCCCCTTTTCTCCTGTTTGAAATGTTTATAAGAATAGCAGTGTGCAGAACTTGTCCACCAAATCTAATCAATCATTGATTTACTGTTCTGGCAAACAAGCGCATCCATGGAAATAAGATCCTAATAGCAAAGGTTTCAAGTGTTTCCCCATTGAAAAATCACAGCGCTCCATCCATCACTATAAAATCCCCGGTCTGATTCCAGTATCTATTTTTCTTAGGAGTGGAAAAGTTGGTGCATTAGCAGCCCTTCTGATTTATGATATTCACTATTAGTCAACTTCCAGACTAATAACCTCGGACTTGAACCTTGCATACTTTCCCATCAGTCAGTCTTTATTTCCACTTCTCCTTTTCTCGTTTCCTTCCCTCTTATCTGGCCGGTCTCACCGTGGAGAACAGAAACAGACTATTAAAGGCTCCACAGCCTGTAGACTGGACGAAGGTCATACAGAGTCCTGACAAAGCCTCCTCTCAGTCCAGAGAGAGGACCAAAAATCTGCAGGAAGGGCTGATTATCTTAAACTTCTGAATAATAAAAAGGAAATGATCATCTTCTCTGCAACTGATTTAATCTGACAAGAAACTAAAACACAAAATACTGTAGGTCTAAAGTTACCAAATGAACTGTGCTTAAGTGTTTTTACATTTTAGACAGTCTGCAGGAGCATGAAATCAATATTAAATGATTTAAATTCATTACCATATATATCTTTATCACCATTCTTTAATGCTCACACAAACAGAACTTGGTCTTGTGAAGTTTAAAAACTATTTTTCATTTTCTTTTCCAACCTGCACCTACTCAACAAAAAATCAACCTAAAAATCCCTGAAAATAAAGGGAAAAAATGCATTTTTAAAGAGCTTTCACCAATACATATAAAATCCCCTTTCAAATGCAATTTTCATGATCTTTAAAATCCTATTTTGAGAAGTTACCAATGATTTTGCATAAAGTCACCTAAATATATAATATGGTGACTGAACTGAGCATTAACGCTTCAAATCATGAAGAGAACATGAGCGTAGTTCACTCAGGAGGCAGTCAGTGACAGTATTAACAGGAGCAGTGTGACTTTAGAGCTCTGTTCTCCGGGTTGAACTGACACCTTCGACACTTCAGTCTGGATATTTACTCCAACGTCAATCTGATGGTTGAGCCTTTGAGCCCAGCTCCACCTGTCACATGAAAATGCTTCCTTGGGAGAGACACTTGTGGTGTGTGAATGGGTAAGAAAACCCTTCTTATTAATGCCTAACAGGAGTTAACCCTTTAACGTCTGGTGTATCATATTTGAAACATACTTTTATGATAACTCTATCTAATCAATATGATCAACAAATTACTAAAATTTGTTTTTAATACAATCAGATAAATGAGAAAATTGTCCTCAAATGGATTATCGGTTGCCAAAAACACCTTATATATTAATTGAGATACAAAAAATATCAATGATTAATTTTATCGATTTTTTGAATTTTTTCCTTTTTTTAAGATTTCAGTGGAAAGTTATACAAACATTTCATTTCCAAAAATTAGAATTGGCTCTAATTTGTGTTTTCATGCACCAAATGGTTAAACCCTCCTGTGACTTATTTGAAATAGTCTGAAACGCAAAATAAAGACAAATATGAATCATTTAAATTCACAAAATCAAAATAAAAGGGCTCACAAACACATGCATGCGCAAAGACACTTAAAGATATTGTCATCAGTGTCTTAGATAATTAATTAATTCATTCATTTTTTCTATAACCCCTCATCCCTCTCGAGGTCCGGGGGGCTGGAGCCTATCCCAGCTGTCATTGGGTAAGAGGCGGGGTACACCCTGAAACAGGCACCAGTCAATCACATGGACACATAGAGAGACAGACAACCATTCACACTCACACTCATACCTAAGGGCCATTTAGAGTCACCAATTAACCTAATAAGCATGTTTTGTTTTAGGGGAGGAAACCAGAGTGCCTGGAGAGAACCCACGCATGCACGGGAAAAACATGCACACAGAAAGGCCCCTGTCCGATCTGGGAATCGAATCGGGAACATTCTTGCTGTGAAGCACATGCACTACCTGCTGTGCCACCACGCTGCCTGTCTTAGATAACATGTGAACTAAAAACTGACAACCTCAAAACTGACAGAGGGTCATGTCCCCCGAGACCCACTGGTGCCACCCTGAAGAGGTCCTAACCCCAGACTGGAAAGTTTTTGGCACCCTGTAAGTTCAAATCATAAATCATGGAGTACAAACCAGGTCAAGTTTGGTGTGTGCAAACTGAACGTTGATTGAGACTGACCTTAGAACCACTGCCTAAGACTTTGACTTCTGTTTCTCTGGGACCAAACAAAGTCATCAGTAATGTTTGATTTGAACTTCAATCACACTGAAGTATAAAAACGTGAAACAGGCACAACCCTAACGATAACACATCATTTTACTGTGTTGATTATGTTCGTCACGTCCTCTTGCCCGTGAAGTTTACTGAACGCAGATGTAGTTTAAAACTCACGTCATAAGCTCCAGCTTTAATCTGTTGGTAGAGTCTGTGCTGGTCCTCGTCCCAGAATGGAGGATATCCCACCAGGAGGATGTAGAGGATCACACCTGGACAAACACAATGACACACATTGTCTGATAATCCTGACAGACGGCCACATCCTCACCTGCAAATCCCTCTCAGAGCTGAACACAAAACAGAAGTAAAGACTCTATTATGAGTCCAAACTGTACAAACAGAATATAATAATGGAAACAGATTAACACATGACTGATGTCTAAAACTGCAGCACACAAACACACACTCAGCAGACGTGTGTGTTTGTTTTAAGTCAGCTGCCACATTAGATGAAAGTGCTGTATGTGACGAAGAGATCAGAAACACACTGAAAACGGGACATAAAGCAGAAAAATAAAACACACTTACACGATATAGACTGATACAGACACATCAGAGGCAATATTTTGGTGTATATGTGTTTTCTCCTGTGATTAGAAAAAATATAATTTTAAAAATACTGCCTCTGCTACAAACCACAACAGCGGTGTGATGAGTTAACTCGTCACCCTGTTTGTGGTCCTCACTGAGCCGGACCCACTCCAGGGGTGAGCACAATTAAACGAAGCAGGTACATTAAATTGAAGCAGACTTTAACATCCTCAGTGTTTCAAGTCATGGTGCATCACTAACAACAATGTCTCCAGAGTCTTACCGCAGGCCCACATGTCCACGGGCTTGCCGTAGGGATCTTTCCTCAACACCTCCGGGGACAGGTAACCTGGTGTGCCAGCAAAACCTGAAACACACAAAGGAAAACATAAAAAACATCAACACAGCAAAAATGAATGACAACTCTTTGGAGCTAATGAAGATTGTAGTTTGATTCATTCTCCTAAAATGTGTTCAATATGACAAGCAAAAAAGCCAGTGGCTCTACCTTTTTGGTTCCTTAAAGTAATAAGCACACTATAGCCCCATTTCCACCAAGTGGTTCGGTATGGATCGGCACGGTTTGGCTCAGGCCAGATCGGTACACCCTGGTCCTGTTAGCGTTTCCATAGCCAACCGAACCCTACCTGGTAGGCGGCGTCTAAGCCGGATGCCGATAGCATGACGTCATAGCAGCGCGACACTGTGTACCCGGCTATTAAATACAACAAAGAAGAAAACACGACACAGTAAACAAAGAGCAACAATGGAAGACATCCAGCAATTCTTCTTTTTTGTGATCAGCATGTGGCTTTTTGTTACGAAGCGCAATCAAGCTTTGTTTCAGAGAAGGCTGTGTGCCGCGAGAGTTATCTTCACGAAGACGAGTGGAGATTTAAACATGGCGGGGTTATGTGTTGTTCTGCTGTTGCACAGGAAGTGACGTCTCCTTCGACCAATCAACAGATTGTAGTATTTCTAGCTCCACCTTCTGGTATGCTTGGCACCCAAACAGAAGGGTCCCAAAAAGTAGGATGGTACGGTTCACTCATAAGGGGTCCTGTCCCGGTTTTCAGCTATGGAAACGCCACATAAAGCGAGCTGTGCCGAGACAACTGAACTGAACCCTCTGGTGGGAATGGGGCTTAAGGCAGCGTGAACAGTCACAGTGAGCTGGAGTTAAATGACTTCACAACTTTAGTGGCCGTTAATCCCATGGAAATTTATCATATCTTAAAAAGATGTCTGTTTTTCAGACCACTCCACAATGATTTTGTTAAAATGTCTATCGTATTTTTCTTTAAATTGGTGCAAGACGTTTACTAATAAGTGCTTTTTTATTCATATTTTATAATATTTTAATATATATAGATTAAAACTGTCTTTACTTTCAAATAAAGTGTGTGTAACCTTTCTTTAAACTGAAGTCCACAAGAGTGTTTATTTAGTTTATCTTAAAATGTCAATGCTACTTTTAATTCTTGATTTAAGAGTTGGGCAACTGGTGGAATAAGGGGCTAATACAGCCCTCTTACACCCTCAATTTGGCCTTTTTGTCAATATAAAGAATGAAAAATGCACATTAATGATACAAATGTGACACAATTTACCATGAAAACATGAAAAATACATTTTATTCCAAAAAATAGACTCCCATTTCTGCATTACTTGATGCATTAAAAAAAAACAACAAACAAACATAAAAAAAAACAGTTGGCAAAACCGCTTTAATAACAATAACTCCTCAGAGATGAGAGAATAAAGTTCAAATTTCAACCATTGGTCCACTGTCACAGGGGATAAAATCAGTGTTTCCCTTTTGTAAAATTGTGATTTTAGCTACAATTTTAAATCAACAGCTATACCTCAGTGATGTAAACAGATTTGGCTGTTGCAAAGGTTTCAGAAATATACAAAAATTTCACAATAGCTTAACAAATAATGTAACTTGCAGCCGAATCACCATCTACCATGTGCTGTTTCTTGTGTGGACATTTCAAGGTCAGAAATCTTAAAGCATGTCCCACATTACTCGTATGTTCATCCTGTGACTAAATCACTTCTCTCTGAGAGTCAAAGTTGATACAAATCTCATAAAAACTTTCTCCAAACAAAATGTTTCACAGTTGGGATCAGAGCTCTCATAAAGTTTATGAGCTGAGGTTAACAAGTCTCAGGAAATAAAACCTGTGCAGTCGGCTGGTGAGTGGCAGCACGCAGTCTAGTTTTATAAAAAGCTGGGCGACGGCTCCTGTGGGCGTTGAATCGTAGTACGAGTCGTAGTAAAGTGAACTGGTTCCAGATGGAAAGCTGGAGCTGAGGGAATAGACCAATTATTCTTCAGTTCCTCTGGGAGTAAAGAGGAGACTAAAATATTCAAACCAAACCTGAGCCTGGGGCAGTGGCACACCTCGAACCCTCAGACACAGAAGAACACGGTCTGATGATGAAACCAGACCGAGGAGGGTTTGACGGAGCCGTGAAATGAAACATAAAACCAGGACAAAAACATCAAACTGTTCACAGAATAGGGCACAAAGACCTGCTCTGGGAGAGGACACCGGAGCTGAAGATGAAAGTTTTACCTCTGAGGGAAATTATACAGTCAGGGCTGTTTCTTATTGGATTTATTCTTCAACACAATTCAGACCAGAAAATCAGAAATATAAAAAAATGCCAATTTTAAGAGCTTGCATCCCAAGAATCATAAATGTTCTTTTAGGGTGAAACAATGGCCCCGTTTACATGGGTCAAAAAATCCTATTTACAATCAGATTGAAAGGTCAATCAAATTAGAAATGCCTCATGTAAACACCTTAGCCAATCAGATTCACCCGGATCTGACTGTATTTTGGATCGGATTGTAAGAGGAAGTCTATGCCCGCCGACTGATAATCCGCTCCATGCTTCATGTAAACAGCTGAGTGGAGCGGATTGGGTTGATAGAGAGGATTGTTCAGTCTGCGCAGGCGCTCCGTAGTACGTAAGAGGCAGGTAGTGACGTACACAGAACGTGCCCAAACAAACATGGCGAACAAACAGAAGAACTGGACGGTGGAGGAAACAAACTTTTTAATAGAAACCCCAACAAAACACTAAGTTGAGGTAAACAGGAAGTGCACCTCTTCTTCTTCTCTTATACATTTGCAGGTAGTGGCAGAGTGACCTTCTGCGCATGTCAAAAAAAACAATACAATCGGATTCAGCTGGGGCCATGCAAACGTGGATTGAATGTGGATCTCTTTACACAAAGTTCATGTATACAGATCAAGTTGGATTCACTTTATCTGATCGATTTCAATCAGATTGAGGAAAACTACCCATGTAAACGGGCCAATGATTGATGAAAGTGCTAAAAGCTCAACATGATGTGAACTCCCTGAAAGCTTTAAGGAGAGACATTTATTGGAGAAAGTTCATGATCAGTTATTGGAGACCACAGGTCCCAAAACACCATGAAATATGAGTTTTTAAACAACCTGATCCTGAAGTTTCCAAAATATGTGTTTTTAGTGACTTGCTGTGCATGCCCTTTATGTCAGAAAAAGTAAACTGGAGCATCTTGAAAGTCGACAGTCCTCCTGGGAAACACAGACAACACTCATAGACCCCAGGCTTGTCAACAAACATGGCTGCCCAGTGCTTTAACAGGAAGCAAAAGTGCATCACGACCTGGAACAGGGTCATCAACTATGTTTGTGCAAGGGACAGTTTTTTGCTTGACAGACATTGTGGGGGCTAGATTTATAAGAAGATATAATGAAATTGATATTTAGGTCTGACTAACATGCAGATGAAGCTGCTTTAATTTTCCCCCTCCAGCCAAGTGCCCACTAAGTTCCAGCCAATTTCCAGCCCTTGGGAGTCCCTCCACTTTTCTGGGGTGTGCCTAAATTCTACCATAAACATGCTATAATTACTTAAATATCTTTTTCACAGTTTGATTTATAGCCTCAAAACGATCTGCCCATAGCACTCATACAACTGCCAGCCATGGGGGGCAATACAGAAGTTTTGCTTTCTGCTTTGGGGCAGTCACGTTTTTCATCACTGGTTTTGACAGTTCACTCGTTCCTGTTAAATTTTGGCTAAGAACTGTCAGGTGTCAGGTCAAACAGTCATTCCTCATAAAACTGCCTCATTTCCAAGTTGCTTTGGGGGTTGCATTCATAGTTATAGAGGTCTGACAACAAAAAGATACCCTAATGGGAAGCTGTGGGGGCCTGTTGTGGCCCTCGGGCTGCCAGTTGATGATAACTGATGTAGAACAACAACTTAGGGTGGCTCTTCTTCAATGAAATCAGTCACATAGAAAGTCTTGTACACTGTCTTTATGTGGATATACTGTAATGTCGACTTTTAAGTGAAATTATCTTGTAGCTGTTGTTTATGTTGTCATTAAGCTAACAATGCTAACTGCAGCTGGAGTTCCAGCAGGTTGGTGCTGACCTGTTTAAAATGCCACATGTGTTTCAGTGCTACAGTTAAGGAGAGGTTGATATTGTATGATATCTAGAATTTGACTCTTTAATGTTGGTATGAAGTAATGCTGCATTCCAGGCTAACCGTAACGCGAAAAATTCCCCGTTGAAATCTCCGAGGTCCGACCTGAAAGTGGAACCAACATGGAAGGAATTATAAAATTTAAGTTTTATCAACTAGCTCATTTGAGTGAAACAGAAGTGAGGAAATTGCACATAATGTAACAGAAGCTAACTTTACAGTGTTTGTCGTGATTTAGAGGCTACCACATTGTTTAGGCAGTCATGTGATGTCACAAGTCGTAACTCGGAGTACATCAAGTTATGAGTTCGACTGCTGTTCCAGTGCACTTTCACGAGTTACAGGTGGGAAAAACACAGGTTACGGATTGCCTGGACCGCAGCATTATTCCCAGTTCCCTGGTCGGACCTCATATGTAAATTGAATGCAGCATTAAAGTGTCGTTTAAATGTGGACAGAAGGAAAAAACATACAGAAAAAAGCTGCATTGTCAGAAAAACCTGCCGACATTGGACACAGCTTTAAAAGGGTCTTTCTGGGATGGAGTGTACTCACCAAACCATGCCTGCTGGTCTCCCTGGACTTCAATAGCGAGGCCAAAATCTGCCAGTTTAACCGCCGCTCCCTTCAGCTTGCTGGCGAGGAGCAAATTCTCCGGCTTGTGGTGAAAATGAGAAAAATAAAACTTTGAGTTCAATGAAAAGGCAAAATATTTCAGATTTGAGCCTGAGGTGAGGGGGTTCTAGTGTTTTGTTACAAGCAGCTCAGATGTTTCTATCAGCAGCAGGGAGGATAAAAATCTTCAGAAAACCGTTAAGGACTGATGCCATAGCCTGAGTCTGAGCCGTTTGGATGAGTCTCTGCCCCTGAGGCCGACTGCAGCAGCTGTTCAGCCCAACACATAAATATTTGCTGCAGGGAGTCACAGCTCAGCCTCTCACAGTCCGGCTCATGTTTACATCCAGGTTTGTCATGAGGACGCGCCCCACCTCAGCCCTGCAGCGAGCAGAGACACCACTCTGCAAGGCGCTGGCGGGCTGAGGTGGAATTGGACGTGCGAGGCCTGCTGGTGGACACAAACCGGGAGAGAGAGGCTGAGCATGACTCACGCTAAACATCAGCAGAGGGAGGGAGGACGAGAACAAATAAATTATGCATTTTCTGACATTTTAGGAGCAGTTTTCCTCATCAAAGTAAATTAGAATTTATTCTGAACGAATAAGCTGTAAAGTATAAACAATAATGATTAAAGCAGAGACTTTCTTTATTAAAGCAAATATCAAGTTATTTAAAAGCACTCTGGTGATTAAACATGAAGAGCTGAGCAATTCATAATTCATTCTGAGACTTTCACATGCAATCTTTTCACCATAACACCAACAGCACTTTCTGTTTTCCTCAAATGTTGATCCAAGTTTTAATTTTTTTACTGAACATGACTCACAGATACGGCAAACGTTCAGATTGCTCCTGGAGAGGCTGCAATAAAAGGCCACACTGCTGCAGAGTGATTCTAAAGAAGTGTGATTACAGAGCGTTCATTAGTCCTTGTTTTTCTTAATTACATTGCATATTCATGAAGATAAACCTTTAAAGAGCAATTTCCAGGTTAATTTTATGTTCACATTAATGCAAAACCTTGTTTGTTATGACAAAAGTACAGATATTGCTTTTAAAAAACGCCATTTTTGGAATGTTTCTTGCCCAAAGAACATTTAGGATAATGTCAAAACGTCCTCTTTAACACCTGCTAAAGTACTGAATCAGTCTGTACACGATCATTGTTCCATTTTTCAATATCTAATCAATTTGATACACATCTGCATCACTCAAGATCTACGTAAAACACTTAATTTACTGAAGCTTTATGCAAAACAAGTGAGCTTTGTTCTCATTACATTACACTATGTCAACTTTTTATGTATGCAAATGGATTTATTCTGCTATTCTTAACTCAGATTTCAGCATTGGGTAATAAAGACTGGGACATGCAGGTGTTTTTCCAGGTTGATAGATTATAGATATGACATTTTGGTTTAAATGGATTCAAGATGATGATGTGCTTGTAGCTTAATATCTAGCAGGAAATTAACATTTTCTCACCTGCAATATGATGATAGTTTTGTTTTTGTAGGTCTATAGTGAAGCTCTACTGAAGGTTAAACATTAGTACTTTGGAGTTTTGAAAATGCAGAACAAGGTCAGTTTCAATCTTTATCCCCATATGTTGGTCTGTTTTATTTCACAGCCTTTTAAACTCAGTTTTGTATTGACCTTAAAGATACAAAGTTCTGAAAGAGTTTATGGAAAAATTTATTTGTCAGATTCTGTGCAGTGGTAGTAACAACTATATGATTGTACAAATGTCTTTCCTCGACTTTCATTAAGGGTAGTTTGGGTAGTTTTAGCCTAAAAGTGAGTTAATTCCAAGGCTTTTGGTGGCAGCATGTACTGCTAAGCACCAGCTACCGTCCACCCCTGGATATCTCCCCTCAGGGACAAAGCTTGCAAGTTCCTTTTTTGGCGCTAATATTTACTAACGCCAAGGGCTTCTCGCAACCCCACCTCAAAAATCCAAACTGACCATTTAATTAACATCATGGCGATCAGGGCAGCTGGACACTTTCTCTTCTGATTTAAAGTCTTTCAGCAGAAATCAAGTTGTCTTACTGAAAAGCTAATCGGCAGCAGCCAGTTGAAGTGGACAGACATCTTCATATAAACTCTTCAAAAAAAGTTTAAAATTGTTACTTTCGGCAATTAGTTTTTCCTTAACAATACCAGTGTTTATTTTATAGTGCTGAAAGCCTTATAGGTTACTTTAACGAGGTACAACTTGTGTATTCCAAGAGTGAGCAACACAGCTAAATGTGAGTGGCGCTGCAAAAGAAAAAAAAGTGCCAAAATCCCTGCAATTGTCCACATTGAAACAAAGTCTGCAACAGTAGAGAGGAATTATTAAGTCATTATGGAAATACAAAATGGTGGTTTAGCTAAGAAGCCAGTACCACATTACCAACTTATAATGTCATGTTGTAACTTCTATTAATCAATTCTTCGTAAGTTAAATTATTGTTCAGTAAAAAAGACGATAAATGGTGAACCAGAGATGCTCCTCATGGATGTGCAGCCAACAAATCTGCAGCAACTGTGTGCTGTTATCAAGGAGATATGGCCCAACATCTCTGAGAAATGTTTCCAGTCCATTTTTTAACCTATGACACAGAAAATTAAGGCAGCTCAGAAGGCCCTGGTGCAAGCAAGGTGTTCCTAATGAAGTGGCCAGAGAGTGTAGATATGCAACTCCAGTAGGGCTGCTGACTTGACTGGTTTGGTGGACGGATGCCTTGCTGCTGTTGTAAAGCTACAGCTGTGCGGCTTGTCTGCTAACATGAACAGCCTCCTTCATCAATTTGTTTACAGTCAAGGGAGGTTAAAGGATTATTAAAAACATTTAGGGATCTACATCCACATCAGTAAATGTACTTCCCCGTCTAACCACAGCTGTACAAAAACCCTCAGAATGAATTATGGCTCAAACAGCTCTTTATAGACTTTCAGTCTGTTGTGTTTGATAAATTACTTCAGCAATCATCAGAAGTGTTGTTCATATTAACCAAATTGAATCCACTTCCATCAATCAGCATTTTATTTCAGCCTGTTTGAGCAGTTAGTCGAGCATGTGTGACTGTCGTGCAGTTCCACAAATCTTTGTAATAAGTCAAAGATTTGAGGAGGAAAGAGGGAAGGAGGCAAAGGAGGAGAGAGGTCGAGGTAAATGCATTCATTAGTATCATGCAGTCATTGCAAACACTAAACAGTGATGTCTACCCAAGTCCAATGCCTTACTAACCAGTGAAGAAGAACCAATGAGGAAGAGGGGAAGAGGATGAACGAGGAGGACAGCTAGGGTGTGATGGTGTTGTCTACAAATGGCA
Source organism: Scarus forsteni (assembly GCA_036419115.1). Lineage (NCBI taxonomy): Eukaryota > Metazoa > Chordata > Actinopteri > Labriformes > Labridae > Scarus > Scarus forsteni. The sequence continues at coordinate 32,450,935 of JAZDUH010000544.1, forward strand.
CAACAACTGAACTGAACCAACCAATCACCAAGCAGCTCTGACAGTTTAAGGTAGAAAAATACTGTCGTGCAAATTTCCTGAAGCAGTTCAACTGCACATGATGACTGATTTCTATCGGTGGTGCAGCAGGTTAGTGCCTCGCTGCCTGAAGTTTGCTGGCTTGACCCCTGACCAGGGTCCTTCTGTATGAAGTTTGCATGGTCTCATGATGCAGGAAGGGAAAAGATCCAAATATCCCCCTTTGGTCGCAGACTGCTGCACTGTAATGAGGACAACTTTAACTCGCTGGCATAAACACAATTTTCAGTGAACAAATATTTTTTTGTTGTGTTACGAACTTAATCAAAGGAGTTATCTCAACAATCCTTACTAAGAGTTTTATGTAAGTTGATCTAATTTCTTACCAAAAGAAGATCCAAACAGTGCTTCGGGAGATATTTAGACCCAAAATCGAGCACAGGACATCGGTATAATGGTAGCACATAGGGCATGTATAGCTCCGCTCCTAAAACTGCATTAATCGTCCAAAAACTCATTAGTTTCACCAATATTTCATCATGGTTCGCTCGGGCTACTCCTCCATTACAGTCTGTGTCGCTCCAGACATGTTGTGTGACTGTACCGACCTCTGAACTGAAGAAGAAGAAGAATGTTTGCCTCCACGCATGCGCAGTACTCTCTGGAGAACTGTTCTTCTCTTTGCCTCTGCGTCCTCCTTTCGATGAGCTCCTCATCTGTAAACTCTGGCTCGAAACTGTAAGGGCACCCATCATATTTAAAGTTGTCCTCCACAATATCTTCATCCGATAGATATTTGTACATTTTGCACAAAACACGAAGAAGAAAGTCGTTGTGTAGCCGGCTGACTTCCCCTGAAACAATGAGCCGTACTGCACATGCACGGAGGCAAACCTTCAGCACAGCCACAAAACATGTCTGGGGCAACACAGACTGTAATGGAGGAGTAGCGTGAGCGGATCATGATGAAATATTGGTGAAACTAATGAGTTTTTGGACGATTAATGCAGTTTTAGGAGTGGCGCTATACATGCCCTGTGTGCTACCATTATACGGATGTCCGCTGCTCGATTTTGGATCTAAATATCTCCCAAAGCACTGTTTGGATCAGGAAAGCCTTCTGGGTGAGTATATTGTTCTACTTCATTCTATAAACAATGTGAAAGCTGTAGAAACCGAACTTATCCTTTAAATCAATTAGTTTCGGGTCAGGCCAAGTTCTGAATATAGGAATCTAGAGTGGAATCTTGCCTGAGATTGTCTTTTTTTCCCAATATATTTTATTGACCAGCACGCAGAATCAACAACAACAAAACAACAACAAAATTCAAAATTCTAGTGCAGTCAGCCACCTTGAACTTTTGATTTTTCTGGACTTTTCTTTTTTACAGTGTATTCAAAGGGGTGGAAGGCTCGCTGTGAGCCCACTGAAGTTTGTTGTAGGGGGTTTGCAGGGCATTTATTACACCAGGTCTTGGGACACTAGGGATCTGTGGACTGCAGAGACTACAGAACATCTTGGAAGCTGACGATAAGGCTTCCCATTGGCTCTGGATCAAGAGGAAATGCGATGCAGGTTGGGGTCACCTGGATGAGGGTGTCACCCAGCATCACTGACGGTGTGTCCAGGCTACACTGTGAGGTGTTTGGCATCAAACTGGGTGCTTTGAGTAATCCATTGAAACATTTAAGGTAAGATTTCAACTTTTCAAATGCTGTTGTGATTTGTTCCAAGTTGAGATCAAAAAGTTTGGCTATGATTCTTGTATTTAACACTGTGTTTGCTGTGCATCCCATTAGCAAAACAAGATTAAAAACTATGTTCTGGATCAGATTATCCATCCTTAAAGATGCTGATCTGTAAGATCATTTAATGAGGTGTTTTTAACCGGCTGTATGATCACACAGATGGTGCCATATGGATGGAGGCTGAATATTGTTCCCAAACGCCCGCTGATGCCTAATCTCTTTGTTTACCTCGCTCATCAGTGAATGAAGTAAATCATTTTTAAAGCCTTTAATGACAACATATTGTGTCTGTCAGGACTGTGAAGAAGGTACCGATCGCCTGACACATGCAAACAGTCACACTGAGGCTGATGAGACAAATAAACAATCAGAGAGCGTTCACTGATGGCATCCGAAGAGACTTCATCTGCATGCTGCTTGAGTCTTCTGATTTGCATGAGAGTAAAGTTTATTATGCAGATCAGATTGTTCAGGATTTATGCTCCTTCACTGAGAATGTTTGACAATGCAGACGTTCTGCTACATTTGGAGATACTGGAGTGTAAAAAAACAAGCTTCTCAAAGGTGGATATCCAACAATAAACTCCCACAGGGACCTCAAGCTGGAGATGAAGATGAACCTTCTAATAAGACAGCTTGAAGAGGATTCTGGCAAGTTTACATGAAACATTAAAAACAAACTTTTGAGCTCTTTGGCATAGACTTTACGGTTCACAATAAACTTCTCCTGTAGCAACAGTTTAGCTGGTAGCACAAGATGATGTCATCAGCTCTACCCACCCACCCTATGTGGAATACTCTGATTATTTGTGCACTTTGGCTCACACAGGCTTTCACAGAAAAAGACACTAAAGCCGGGCATCCACTGTGCGATTTTTGGCCCATTTTGACACGATTTTTCACCCGTGCGACTATTTTGGGGATCGGACCGAGTTTTGGCTCAATCATGCATCTCACATTGTGTAGTATACACGAGGTAACTAGAAACGATTAAAACCTTACGACCACCTCCCAATGAAAATCAAACTTGTTTGAAATCATGGTCGTCCCTCGTGAGGCTATGTCACACTACACATTCGCAAACATACACACAGACGAGAAAACAAATGCACAAGACGGAGCAGCGTGGCATCACAGCGGACCTGGACCCAAGCAATGGAGGGTCGACTTGTTGAGCTGTGGCAGGCACAGCGGAGCTTATTCGGGCAATGTGTTTTTGTTTGTTAGTCATTCGCATCTGTGAGCATCCGACCACTTTCCACTTCTTCTTCTTCTACTACTATTTTTAACGTTGCATTTCCAGATACAAGAGTCCGACGTGTCGTTGTGTATTATAAGACTTTATTATATTATAAGTTCTTATAATACATCATGCATGTTGTACATGGACGTACAATGTGAGCAGTCAGATCGCATCCGAGCATCGGGTCGCATAGTGTGAGAAGAAGAATCGTGAGCTGTGAACTGGTAACCCCTGCGATTCAATCTTATAGTATGAGCAGCAGCTGAACACGATCGAAAAAGTCGTGCAGTGGATACCCGACTTAAGGGAGTGTAAGGAAATCACTTGAGTAAAGTCAAGTCAAGACTGTTGCATTCACATATGGCACTTCAGTAAAATCAGGATCATTTCAGGGTCATTTCTTGAACAGGGTTTTTGATTGTTTGTTTGTAAACACAATAACTCAAAAATTATGAACAGAATTTGGTGAAATGTCCAGGAGCTGTCTGAAATGGACCAAGGACAAATCGGTTGTCGGTGATCTTAATCCAGATGTGGATCCATGAGATTCCACATTTCTAACAATAACTCGACAATGTTGGAAATGCATTTGCAGAGGTTTGTGCTCTAGGAGCACTTCTAGTTTAACCTTGCAGTGCAGATGGATCTGCCTGACTGCAAGCTGGGAGATCCATCTTGTCAAGCTCTAATCTACAATGATTGTGAGCAGTCCAAAGTGGCACGGGCCAATCAGAGTCCTTTACAGCAGGAAGAGGCCGGAGTTTCAGGTAAGATGAAATCAAGAAGTGACTGCTCATACTGACACTATCTCACATCAGATCTTAACTGTACCTGTTTGTTAAATGAAAAAAACAGAAAAGAGAGAAAAGATATTTCTGCTCCAGTTCTGACATGTTTTTCCAAGAGTTTATTTTACAAAGTGGTTCATCGTCTGAAGTGCAGCAGTGATGTCCTGCTACATTACTGATTGGCCTGTAATGAATGTGGTTGACGGACCAGTCATCCAATCATACTGGGATCATACATGTGCTCTTACTGTCAAACTACGCTTCCATATTCGTAATATAAATGTTGTTAATGCTTGCAGTGTTAATTCACTGGCCTTATTCACTGTCTCATTTTTGCTAGTTTTATTTAATTTTTCCTTTATCAAGGAAATTATGTTGTTAAGTTTCTGCACATTGTAATTGCTAAATGTTTTTATATGATATTCCTACTGCTGCACTGAGCATAAGAGCAACTGATTGACTGAATTTCCCCTTATGTTGCGTTCACACCGCAAGCGACCCAGCTACCAAAATCACATCGCCCACTGACGTATGTCGCGCGTCAATAAATACCTCATTTTGGTCACCGTTGCTGTCGGCCATCGCTTGGTGACGTCACGTCTGCTCAAGTTTCACTGCGATCATACCATATATCATATAAAAGGATGTATAAGCGGACATTATTCCAGCTGTATCCTTTTCATTCACTTATCAAACACAAAACACTGTAGCTGATGCCCTGCAGCAGCATCATCTGCGAGTTTTCTGCGGTCCGTCTAGGCGGAACTAATGTCCTCACTGACTAATGTTTCCCACACAGACATAAATTGTTCCTCTGTAGTCACCGTCACACATGCACACACCACTGATTGGCTGTTGCCGCACAGCCACACACAACATTGTCTGAAAAGATCTAATTTTTTTTTATTTTCACATCGCACAACAAGCTATGAGGTAGTGTGAAAAGCAGCTGTCGCATCACGGGAGGGTTAGCCCCGCCCCATCGTGGCTGTACATTGACTTTGCATGGAGAGCGATCGCAGAGGTAGTTCAAGTAGCATCCGGTGTGAACGCACCTTTAGAGATTAATAAGTACTTTTGTTTTGATTCTACTAAGTTTTGATGCTTTGACTCTTCTGGGTGAATCAGTGAGCCTCTGATATTCTAACACTTTTAACGTGCATGATTTCATAAACCTTCTACAACATTTATCAATCAATTGCAATCTGTGTTACTGACCTGCAGTCCTTGGTCCTCCATTTTTCACTTTCTTTGCTTAAGTGACTGACTTTTCTGTCAAAATCTACTTTCTAGGGGCATAAAAATGAAAAGATGTGCATAAAAGCCTTGAATACGCTGAGGTAAACAACTTAAAAAGCATTTAAGTAAAAGCTTGTGCCAAAACATCTGTAAAGCTTTGAAAGACTTTCATGTGAGCCTTGTTTAGTTCTTTTGGCGTCTGTTGATGTGCTTGTTTGTGCATTTCAAAATCCTTGTCTGACCCAGGATCTGTCTTGAGGAATAAAATCATTCGAACACACATAATGGGTCTAACCATGCTTTCCACAGAGCCTCTCTTTATTTGTTTTGGTCGTATTTGTTTTTGTCTTTGTGTTTCTGCACTGAGCCGTGGCTGCAGCTAAGCAACGACCAATCAGAGCACAGCTAGAGAGCCCATGCAAAAATATGAGCCTGCTATCATTGAATATAAACCAAACCTCAGACACACCTGCTTCATTTGATTGGCAAATCAGAGCTTTGGGAGCAAACCACGGTGAGGAAAGGGGGAATTAGAGACAAAACATGACCACTGAGGGCTTTTATTGACCTCATATTATGCCAGCATGATGACAGACAACGCCATTAGACATTAAAACGTCTCTAAGTTTGCAAATTAGAGTTTTACAGGCGGAGCATAAAGATGAATTATGTCTTTGAAACAAGTCCCAACAGGTCAGAAGAGGGAGAGATCAGAGGAACCTCAAGAGAGGAGGACAGATGTGAGACATTGGAGCCCCAGGATGGAGGTGTAAAGAGGACTGTGTGTCTTTTCTTTCGTCATGGTGAATGTACTTACCTTGAGGTCGCGGTGGACCACACCCATCTGGTGGCAGTGGAGCACGGCCTCTAGGATCTGCTGAATGCAATGACTGCATGCAAACACCAGGGGGCCGTGGGTTAGTGACAAGCTACCACTCACTGTCTGCAGCTGAGAGCTCGCTTTGACACTCGGGGGACGCCGGCCGTGTTAGCAAGGAGGCAGGAGCGGTTTGTAATGTTCCAAAATACCGACTAAATGGGAGTAATGAGGAGTAATTTAGATCCTTTAGTCCAAATTTTAGATTCCTCTGACACACCCAGGGAAGAGAAACAGCTGGGGTTTTATCTGTGACTCAAACACACGGCCAAGTGTCCGCCCGAGTCTCAAAGCAGAAGTGGTGTTAGCTCCTGGCCGACTGGAGGTCGAACCCTGAGAGGTGGAGGAGGGGGCTGCAGGAGCTTATGGAGGGCAGGGTCTACATCTGCTCTGGGTCTCAGAACAATGAAGCTCTGATTCACAAGTCTAAAAGTTTGGTTCCTCCTTCATTCTGTCAAAGCAACAACATGAAAAACTCATTGAAACTGAACTCATAAAGAAACTAGACATGAGCTTTACTTTAGCTTTTTCTCTAAAGTAACAGCAAGTTCAGCACATTGTATTTACTGATGTTAATCAGCTGTAACCAATTTGATTTTTTTACTTTTGTTATATTCTGAGTTTGATGAGCCAAGAAGGTTTGGTAAGCCATGTAATGCTTCATAAGCCAAACAATTAGAGCCTAAAATGCCTAAAAGCGTACAGATTGCATAAGTAATGACACAACCTTAACGTTTTCTTGTTAGCATGTCTTGCCTCAGTGCCAAGTCCATGACAAGCAGTAACTAGACAGGCAGAGCTCGCCCGCAGGTAATTAGCTCAGCTCAAACACCTGGATTCAATGGGAAGTGTTAGCCTGCCTCAGCCTACAGTCATCAGATAAACCTTTTAGCAACTCTAAATAGTCCTGTGTGCTTGCGTGACTTATTTTTCACCTTGCTATATTATCCTTTCTTAAACTAAGATTAACACCTTATGTCATTTTCAAAAGTAATACATACGAAACTAAAGTGCAGGGCACATACGCAAACCACCATGTGCGTGCTTATAAGTAGATCAACAAAGCAAACGTTAATGAAGGTTTGCACCTGGGCCCTGCTGACGATTTTATCTGATGACTGTAGGCAGAGGCAGGCTAACGCTACCCATCGACTCCCAGAATTTGAGCTAAGCTAATTAATGATGGGCATGCACAGTCAAACAATGGTGTCTATCTGCTTGTCATGGACTCAGGAGTGGGAAGACATGAAAACAAATAAATGTTGCCGTATCCCTTAAAGCAATAATTTCCACAATGAGTACTCGAGTATGTGCTTAATGACAGAGGAGGACTTTATGATCATAACACTGCAAGATTCCTGATTTGAATTGAGTGTTTTAATGCCATACTTGTTGCAGTCTGGAGCAGACTGAATGTAATAATTTGGGATCTAAATGGTCTGCAGATGAAGATGGTAACACTCCTCCTCTTCCTCCTCCTCTTGCCTCTGGGGCGTGGTCCTCTCAGTGTCCGTGTCAGAGCATGGTCTCACACTGATGCTACATGCACTTTGTGCCCTGGCTTCAGGAGGAACAGGCCATGATGAGGTCTACCAGCCCCCCCTCCATACTACATGACCCACCGCCTCCTCTCCGACCAGCCGACTCACGATGCCCTGCAGCAGGCATGGTTAAACACTGTGCGGGTAGCTGGCAGAGGAGGAGAGAGGGGCTGCCGGGTGAGGAGGGGGCGCTCGGTGAAGGGTTAATTCATCGACTGATCAGGCAGTGAGGAGCGAGGCGAGGTGCCGCGGGGCGAGCGGGTTTCGTTGTGTTCTTTTTTTGTTATTGTTGTCATCACGTACTAACCTTTAGGTCCCTGTGCACTATGCCATTAATGTGGCAATGATTTACACTTTCTAGAATCTGCTGTATGCAGTGACTGTGGAGGAGAGAGACACCGGGCCAGAAGCAGAAAGGAGAGGAAGAGGGAGAACAGATAAATGTCAGGAAACACAGGAACCAAGGCACGCACAAACACAACATCAACAACAACATCAACAACATCAACAACAACATCAACAACACTGGATCCACTGAGGAGAATATCTAAAGGAACAGTTCAACAGCATGTGATTCATTAATATTCACTTTCTTCCCTCGAGGGAGATGAGGAGAGCAGCATCATTAATTTGTGTTTGTTTATTTACTGAAGAGTCAGATTTACAGCCTACGACAAGAGCAGAGTTCATTTGGACAGAACTTTTTATTTAGTTTTAGTCATAGTCATTTGCCTGAAACATCTTACAGATTAAGTCATAATTTAGTCATCTAACTGGTTGTTTTATTTTTAGTTGATGAAATTTCACAACATTTTAGTCGATGAAATCTACTGTAAATTTAGTCGACTAAAATATGAAGTGTAAAGTTTAAGGCATTTTTTATGTTTCCTTGAATTTCTGAAGTCATGTTTCACACCTGGATGAAATGAAATGTTGAATTCTAGTAAAGCTTGAATGTATAAATAACAAAAACAAATGTAACTTTTGTGTGAATACAATCACCTTTTTAGGCTACCTGACAGAGCATCTCAGTTACAATACCAGAACTTACAACAGTGAACCTGCTCTACAAGAATTTATCATTTCAAAAAGAGAGCAGCTCTGATTGGATCGCTTCCCAACTTATCCCACCACCACCACCAAGCTAAGGCAGCTGTGTTATTGGATGTATTCCTAACTTGTTTATACTTTCTACATGACCAAATTAGGTCTGATTGGATTAAGTCTGTCAAACATTTTCATCATAGTTTTATTTGCTGACGAAAATGTCCATTGATTTAGTTTCGTTTTCTGTCCATGTGCACATGTTTTTATTAGTCACTATCTAGTTTTCATCAGGGGAAAAAATGTAGTTGATGAAAACTGTGATGAAAATAATAAGTCAACAAAATTAACACTGGACTGAAAGCACATCAAACAGTGGATTGATATATTAAAGATATGTAAATGATTTTAAGTGCTGCAGAACAGCAGATATCCCGTTTGTTCACATGTTAGACCAATGAGAAATGTGCAAAGTGCACTCACTGGCCACTTTATAAGGTACACCTATTGGGTCTCAATTTGCCTTCAGGACCTTATTCGTCATGGCACAGAATCAATAGGGTGCTGGAAATGTTCCTCTGAGATTTTGCCAGGGTGCTTTATTGGATTGAAATTGGCTTTGAGGCCACTGGAGTACAGTGAACTTTATGTCATATTGAAGAAACAGTTTTAAATGATTAGAGTGTTAAGACATGGAGCACTGTCCTAATAGAAGAAGCCAGCAGGAGATGGGTATACTGTGGTTATGAAGGGATGGATGTGGTCAGCAGTAATATCCATGGCGGTGCCACCAGCAGCAGCAGCCTGGCATAATGGATCCATATTTTCATGATGCTTACACCAAATTCTGGCCCTGTGGCAGCAGACTCATCAGACCAGACAATGTTTTTACAATCTTTCATCATCCAATTTTGGTGAATATGTTTCAACTGTAGCTTAGTTTTATGTTTTTAGTCGACAGGAGTGGCATGTGGAGTGTCTTCTGCGGCTGTAGCCAATCTAAGAGTCATGTGCTTAGAAACGGTCTTCTCCTTCTCTGAACTCTGGCATCAACAAGGCATTTTCACCCTTAAAACGTCCTCTCATTTGATATTTTCTCTTTTGTGGACCATTCTCTGAGTGATGTTTATGCATGAAAATATTAGTAGATCAGTTCTGGTGACCTGCTCAGAGTCACTTAAATCCCCCGTCTTCTCCATTCTGATACTTGTATTGAACATAAGCACAACGTCTTGATGCTGTCTTCATGCTCAAATGCTTTTATTGGCTTTTTACCTTTTAGAGTGAACAAGTGGTTGGATGGACCTAAAGAAGTGACCTGTGGGTAAATGCTTATTCTTCAAATTAAATGACCTCAGGCTAATGAATTTTAAGCCCTATCAAAGTTCCTGAGACAGATACTTAGTCCAAATAACCCTGAAGTGTGAGGTTTAATACATCTAATTTTTCAGCTTCACACCGAGTCAGAGCCCCTTAAGCCTTGAACTGCAAAGTTATAAAAATGATCAAACCTAAGTGATGCTTATGACCAGAGCTGGGAGTTAATCAAATTTCATTTTCATTCTGATTATGACCTTTAAAAACTTGGAAACTCTTTACTGTGACACATGGCATGTTGCACTGCTTTTTTCCATTAATGATATTTCCTTTTTTTTAAATTTTCACTTGTATTTTCGTTAATTACTTAAGTTGTCAAAATAATAATGTAGTGAGCATTTAAGTTAAATGTGGGTGTTGTAAATCAGTGACCAATCATGTTTTATCATCATGAATAGAAGAGAATCTATTTTCGAAGACATAAAGACTCTGCTACCCATGAGCATGTGCAGCGACTGTCGTAATGCTGCATTCCAGTAACCTCGGAACTGGGAGTGACATCATCTCTGACTTATCAGCGTTCCAGTTGAAGTCGGAAAAAAACATGCTGATCCACCAGGCTGTCGTTAGCTGTTGTTAGCACGCCCTGCGTTGCTGTTCATTCCTACTTCTGACTACAACTGGAACACACCAAAAGACGTGACCCAAGCCAAAGCGTGTGTTTGTTGCGATGCTAATAAATGCAGCTCGGACCTTCCTCAGAACTCTGCATTGCTTTACAACTTCTTTTTTCAACAACTTACAGGATGCAAAGCCACGAGGTAATGTATCTCTTTCTAGTTACGTAGCGGTAGTTTTTGATGTGTGACAACAAGCAATTTTTGGAAAACTTAGTATCATAGTTTTGTAGCCGGCTATATATCACTACTTACAGCCCGGTGCTCTAAGACGTGTCCTGCAAAGCCCGTGCGAAGCTAAGGAATAGCATTTAAAGATAACCTATTTTGATGCTATAAAACTCATCTTAAAGTGTGTACTTCAATAAGGCATATATCTAAAATGAGACTTTTTTGTAATTACTCAGAAACTCCTCATTGCATCTTTAACATCTAACAGAACAGTTGTAGCTACATTTGTAGTAACAAACAAAAATCATAGTGGTGAATATTTTGATAAATATTGAAATTGCCATAATGAAACATGGTTTCCTTGTTGGTTTTAAAAAACAGACTACATGCTTTCATGAGATAGGCACTCTTGAAACAATCATTGTTAACATTAAAGAATGGCAACACAGAATATATATTTACTAACAATTATATTGGAGAAAAAAAAGAATAACATGTCATGTGGCTCAGTAACCTTTAATCTCGATTACTCAGTCTTCATTTTTAATTGTAATCAAGATTAAAAATTCAATTAGTTGCCCCACTGTGATTGTATTTATTGTTTTAGCCATAATCAAGCAGCTCTACTCATGAGTACAGATCAGGCTGTATCCCAGTGGATAAAGGACATTAATCATTGAGAACAAGCAGACTGGGGTGTGCCACCAACTGGATGCTGCGTTTTCTACAGCTAACAAATACATCAGTGGCCGTAATCACAGATGCGCCTTTGGCCAAGTGGAACTGAGAACAAGAAGTCCAGCATGAAGTTTTGTGGCCACAAGACAGCTGACAATACTCAACAACTCACATCTTGTTTAAAATTTGTTCCTGTATGCTTTTTATTTAGAAATAAAAATGGTTTGCTTTGTCTTCAACTACTTTTCCAAATGTGAGGACAGAAGGGGGCTTGTTGTCCCATCACTCATGTCTTCTTAACACTGAGCAAATAACATCTGTATGATTGGCTTTACTTATGACCCTTTTATTAGAATCACATTGTTGAACTGCTCCTTTAGTTTATTCAACAAGAAGAGAAAACCACAGAGAGGGCACATGTGCATCTTTCAGTTTATACAGCAAATTCAGATTTCACATTTAAAACCTTAAAAATGGACAAAATCCACTCAAAATAAGAACCCAGATCTTCAACATTTAACAAATACTGATTTGTGTCTTGATGACACTCTGGAAGCAGATTTATTAAACTGCAGTTAAGACTTGAACAGATATTATGGCTCCATCAGATAACATGTTTGTTTTTGTCTCCTTTGGGAACATATTAGACCTCATCCTCCGAGACAGGGTTCTGTTTTTTTTCTTCTGGCAGGACCATCCTTCAAGTTGGTTCTTTAAAGTGCCCCATTTCCATTTAAACCCTTCACAGTCAGCTAAAGTGCCAAGTTACATTTATTTAACATAATTAGGCACATGAATCCATGTTTCATTAAGTATTAGAGTTTAAACAGCAAGTGAATGAAGCTACTGCATACTGTATACTGTTTTGGTCAAAGCTGGTGATGAAACCAAACAGAAAGTTAATTTAGGTTTTTTATTTTTTATTTTTGTCAAAGTTTCTAATATAGTTCTTCAAATATGTCTTGGATTGGAATCTAAAAAGGATGCACATCCAAAAACATGAAACTTTCTTTGCAGAAATATTACAGCACCCTTTGCAGATGTTACTGGTGTTTCACACATTGACAGAATTTATCAGTGCATTCATGTGTTTATGTGTTTTTATTTGGGGAGAGAAGGTTTTTAGCCTTGCAGAGCAGACGTACCTGCCTGATACTGAAATCATGCATCTCCATCTTGCCAGCCTCCATTGTCCAACGGTTTCACTCAGCTAAATGCTTAACGGCCCAATCAGGGAAGAGAGGCAAGAGCAGCGGGAGCTGCAGGCGTGACGACAACAGGAAGTGACTTCACTTCCTGTTGTACAAATGATGGAGGCTAACGTCAGTTAGCCTCATGATTACTCAGTTATACTTGGCGAAATCTGCTCTCCTCATAAGTTTACTTAGTAGGGATTGTCTTTGATGAGGTTCATGTTCCATATAAGTGTTAAATGATACATCCGTGTGGTATAATTTAATGTGAAACGATACTCTCAAGGTAGTTAAGCTAGTGGCTCGCGGCCATTAGCCGTAGCGGCTGACAACAGTTAGCCACTAACAACAGTTAGTTGCTACGGCTATCAGCCACTTACTGTTGTTTGTTTTGTCAGCCATTAGCCATAGCAGCTAATGGCAAACCGTTAGCCGCTACATTTAGCCACTATATATGCTATGTCATAGCAGCGCTGCTTGATATGAATTTTATTTTATTTATTGTTTATTTGATGTGGACATAACAATTACATTGGACAAACCAGATGCATTGTTTTAAGTGATTTAGCACGGGTGCTAATTTACAACACTTGTCCACAGGAGGCTTTTATAGAATGATAATGATAAATGATAAATGATTGGTCCGCAATGAGTGTTTTGAGTCAAAAGATCATCCAATCACAAGTTGCTGTTGTATTTGAAGGTTCTGTCCCTGAAAACATTCGTGCAGGATTCCTCCCCAGATGGATTAGTGAAATATTTTCAATATGGAACTGTCCATCTGGCATGTCAGGTTAGAAGGTTTTTGGAATACTGAAACACTGAACAGAATGGATGTTTTTAAATGGAAAGGGTTCACCGCAGTTTCTGAAATATCCACAAATGTGTTCACAGCCTTAAAAGAGGCATTTACTTCATCTTATGGGTCGGAGTCAGTATACAGGTCATCAGGTCAGGGACTCAAACATGACAGACAATGCAAATGCAGTTGTAGAACATTGATTATGGTAGACTGGAAGAGTGTTGTCTTTAGCCTGGTTTATATCAGATACCGATAACTAATGTCAATAATGAATAATGAGGTCACAATCTGTGACTTCTATCTTTGGCAAAGCAGTAAAGTTCATCAGGGTTCTATTTGAGTGAATTCTGTCAAACAACTCAGAAGGAACTTGGAGAAAAAAAAAACATTCAAATCCAAAGAGGAAAAGGCAAAGAAATGCAGGAGAAGCTAATTGGGCAAAAAAGGCAAAATAATGATGTGAAGCCACAGATGGATCCAATAGAAAATCCATGTTTTAAAATAAAAAAATAACTTCATAATTTAAACAGATTCAATTTTGATTCTTGAATTGCCTTTAGTGCCAAAACTCCACTTTTGTCTAGAGAACATGAACACACAGTGTTACTGACCTGGCATCGGCTTCACTGTAGTATTCTCTGGCTACAATATCCTCAAACAGCTCACCACCGGTCACCCTGCAGGAAAAAACAAATGATGTCAGATCATTGGTGAGAAGCTTAAACAAATGTCTGGAAACACGTCAACTGTTAAGTTGCAGATGTGATTTCTTCCTCCTGAGGGGAGAAAGGCTAATGTTGAAGGATAATGCTGCTCAAATCACATCAGCGGGGTCATGCTGAAATCGGTACAATCATCTATTTCTGCAGAACGAGCTCCCCAGAGGGCGGTCATTGTTTATTCAGCTGGAAGAAGTTTCATGTCTCTCCATGAGCTGATGGCAGAGAGCCGCAGAGCTTTTCCGAGTGAGCAGCCCCAACAAGACAATCTATCTGAAGTGGAGGGAGGATGGAGCACTTTACGCCACGGTTCAGACTCTGGAGCCGAGAGAGCAGGACGTGGTCATGAGGAGGAGATGCTAATCCACATGTGAGGCAGCTGGACACGGGAGGATGGACAAAAGACATACGACTCTTCTTTTATTGCACTACATCAGAAGTAGCTACTTTATCTTATCAGATTTTGTACTATGCACTTATCGATCCATATCTGTCCTACTGTGTTGAGGTATGGGGAAATACATATAAAACACTTCACAAAAGATTTACACTTTACAAAAAAGAGTTATAAGGATGGTTCATCATGCTGGGTACCTTGCTCATACAAATCCTTTATTCTTAAAATCAGGTATTTTAAAATTCTGGGACCTCATTAAATATAAAAAAGGTCAGATTTTTCTTAAAGCCTGGAATAAGTTGTCACCAAGTAACATCCAAAAGTCATGGTTAGAGAGAAAGTATATCTGTTAAGAGGGAATTGTAATTTTAAACAACCGACCATCAATTTAGCTCTGAAAAGTATGTGCATCTCTTTTTGTGGTGTAAAATTGTGAAATAAACTAGAGGAAGACTTAAGGTAGGGCCGGGCGAAATAAAATCCCTGATTTTTTTCCACAACACTCGATTAACAATTTTAATCGATTTTCCTCTCCCTAAAGGAGACAAAACTCCAAGTTCCAAGTGACATAAAAATGAAACAAATCAAGTTTTGCCTTTATGTTGTCTAAATGTTTCCCCTCATAAAGTCAAAGTCTAGGTCATAAAAAGTTGATTATGTAGTATAAAGGTAGGCAGGTTTGTCTACATAAACACTAACAGGCTGAGGTATTTTTACAGAATTAGCATGAAACTCTCTGATCAACATTTAATGTACTTAAATAACAAATACAAGCCTATAAAAGTGCTTGTGCAAACCCGACAAGGCCGACAATCATGAAAATTGTAATTTTTTTCAAAAATTGCAACTACTTAGAATTGGATTAATGAGAGAAAAAAAATCAAGATTTGTAATTTTTTAAACCTTCTGCAGAAAATAATTCGAATTAATCGATTTAATCGATTTTTTGCCCAGCTCTAACTTAAGGTAACACTTTCTATGAAGCCCACATTTATGATGCATTATAACAGCATCCATAATGCATTATAATGCATTCATAATGCTCATAACTACACTTATAAGCAAACATAATGCTTCATGCTGCTTTATATCAAAGGTCATAAAACATTTTATCACTTATAATGAATTATAATGACTAGCTCTATAAGTGATATCATAGTGTTTTATGACAGTTGATATAGCGCATCATAAAGCATGAGTGCAGTTCTGAAGCATTATGAATGCCCTCATAATGCATTGTGATTGTCGGGGCTTCATACCTTATAAAGCATTATGGATGTAGTGTTCATGAGTATTCATGAGCATCCATGGAACAAGTCATTATAATTCATTATAATTATAAATATAAATGACATTATTATTATTGTTGTTTTATGACCGTTGATACAAAGCATCATGAAGCATGATGTTTGCTTATCAGTATAGTTATGAGCATTATAAATGCATTATAATGCATTATGGATGCCGTTATAATGCATTAGAAATGTGGGCTTCATAGAAAGTGTTACCGGACTTAAAAATGTGCATTGACTTGAAATAATTTAAAAGTATCTACTAAAAACACTCTTGTTCAGCTATAAAGAATTAGACAGCTAATGTTATGCTCTGTTTTTCGCCATTTTTTAAAATCAGAGAGTTATGAGAGTTGGATGTTTTGATCTTCTAGATCATGTGGACTATGAATTATGTATCTTCAAATCATATGACAGCGTAAGAGGGGGGCTGAACTTGATAAGCTTCGCCCCTTCTCAAACTTGCACTTTGTCATAATGTGTCATTTTTTCCCTTTACACTTACTGTTCGTTTTAATGCATGTGCTTGTTTGAGAAAAATAAAAATCAAATCAAATCAAATCAAATCAAATCTGTATCATAAGAAGGTAGATCCTGGAGCCATTTTTCTCTTACACATTGAACAGAACATCTCCAGAAGCTTTAACCTTGAGGCAGGCTAACATAAATCTCTGTCAGAGCTCAGGCTGAGTTTTAAGACTCCTGTAAAGTCATTCAATCCTCTCGTGTAAAGAAGTTTCCTCTAAAATCTTTGAAAACTGGGTCGCTTTGCTCCAAACCTTTAAAAATGAGGTGAGGGATTCTCTGAATAAAAACATTTTCCATCACAGTTTGGAATAAAAATCCCCTCAGTGGGTCTTCAGGGGTTTCCACATTAAAGTTTCCAACTCTTAATGACTTTGGTGTTGAGACAGCGTCGGTGATAAAAGCTCGGAGCAGTCTCGCTGTTATTGTTGGCGTCTTTTCAGCGGTGAGGAAATGACCCAAATATGAAGCGTGTTAGGATTTCCTCTGATCCGGCATCTGTTACGCTCATTCACTTTAGTCAATGGACGTGAGGATGTAATCGTGGTTTAAGATGTAATCCTGCAGTGGAAATGTTCTGGTACAGCAGCCGGCTATGCTCTCACTGAATCTGTGTTGAACTGTGTCTCGTCATCCTCACAGGCATGTTTACTGTTCAGGAAAAACAGAAAGACGGCTTTTGTACTGGAGTTGTCTTCCTGCCGGGAGAGGAAACCCCTCTGTTCTTTTTTATTGCCTTCAGCCAGGGTAAACACAACATTTAATATTAACCTGAAGCTTTTTAAGTCAGACTAAACAAAATAACGGAAGACAGTCCGCAGGAGAGAAGAGGAACAGTGGAGGAACAATGTCAAACAGAAGTATTTGTCTGTCTTTTTCAACTTTCAACTTCAACTTTATTTCATTTATATGGCACTTTTCATGCGTTAAGCAACACAAAGTGCCTCACAGAGGATAAGAACAAAAACAAAACAAAAACAAAACAAAAAGGCAAATACCATAAAAACCCCAAACCTCCCACCCCCACAAATATATACACTCGTACACATACATAGACATACGCGCACACATACATACCCACACACACACACATACACACACACATACACAGGCTGTTGCTGTTGTTGAGACATGGCTGGGCACCAAGATCTGAGGTGAGGAAAAAGCCGCCTTTGGGGGCCGTGCAGACCGGGAGGAGCCATGGTTCAAGGCTGAAGGGGGCGCCACCACAGGGACCACCCCAGCCCAGGCAGACAGGAGGCTCCACACCAAGGTGTAGAGCTCTGTAGCCACCAGGGCCGGGGCCATCCACGAGACAGCGCCCCAATCAGTGGACCAGAATCAGCTCCCGGTGTGACAGGCCCCCAGGAGGAAACACTGGGAAACCGAGGGGCTAAAATAGTAAAATGTGATAAAAGGTATAGAAGCTAAAAACTGAGGGAATAAAACAGTAATCTTAAGATAGATTAAATAGATAATGTGAAATAAATTAAATCTAAAACATCAAAATAAAACAATAACATAATATAAAAGGATAGACCAAGCTAAATAAGTAAATAAAATAATAATAATGATACTAATATAAATAAAGTAATGATAAAAAGTGTAAAAATATGGGTAAGCATAAAAGGATTAGGAGGAGTTAAATTAGTCAGTTAAAAGCCTGATTAAAAAGATGGGTCTTGAGCCTCTTTTTAAAAATATCAACATTCTCTGCGCCCCTGAGACTCTCCGGGAGGCTGTTCCACAATCGGGGACCATAATAACTGAATGCCGCCTCCCCGTGAGTTTTAGTTCTAACTTGTGGTATTGTTAAAAGGCCAGCACCGGAGGACCTCAGGGTCCGCGAGGGTTGATAGGGTAAAAGTATTTCGGATAGATAAGATGGCCCAACACCGTTAAGACACTTAAAAACTAATGAAAGAACCTTAAAATCGATCCTGAAACGCACGGGGAGCCAATGCAGCGATTTTAAAACAGGCGTAATGTGCTCCCGCCCTCTGGTCCTTGTCAGCACGCGTGCGGCTGAGTTTTGCAGTAATTGTAAATTGTGCATGTTCTTTTTGGGAAGACCAGAGAGCAGGGCATTACAATAGTCTAAGCGACAGGAGATAAAAGCATGCATCAGCATTTTTTAATTCTTCAAAGTCTTTTTTATATATATTTCAGGCCTTTTGATAGCAGAAAACAGCAGATACACCAAGAAAAGTATAGAGAGAGTTAGGCCTGTGCTCAAAATACCGATACAGGGAAATATTGTCACCTACTCCTTGGGGATACATGTGGATTTTACAGAGTAGATACAGCCTCAATGTTTCGACAGTTGCCGTCGATACACTTTGGCTAATGTTAACAATGGCACAGTTCAAAGTAGAAGCCAAACTACATGACTAAACACAAGCTGCAAATTTGAATTTAGGTCTACCATCTTTGAAGAACTGAACTTAAGTTTCTTAATTTGTAGAATCCTTTAAAACTCTTACTTTTTCATTTTCTTCTTGTAATGCATATCGTAGCCTAAGTATCAGCAGGAGGATGGCATGCAGCAAATGGGCCTCAAATATCAAACCCAGGAATGCAGCACAAGAAAAGCCTTCATTTACAGTAATGTGTGTGGTTGGTATCCACTCGACCAAATCAGCACCCAGATGGAATCTTAGCAGAAGGTGCAGCAATCAACATAGCTACACTTTGACTCTTCAACCAAATGCAAAGTCTGCATCTGGACTGATCGGTGAACATAACTGTCCTCCACATGTTCAAATTCCAGTGCATGTGTTGCTGACACCAGAGCAAGCACGCTCAATAGTCCATGGCAGTCACAGCAGGACTATGAGACTGAAGACCGTCTGGGCAGAGACCTGTCGGCCATATTGTCCCGCTAACCTTGACTGCAAATCTGTAGAGGACGGCCTTTGGTTCCTGTGTGCTGTAGGGCTGGGTATTTCCAGCAACCCCAAGATACGATACATATCCCGATACTGAGGCCATGATACGATTTGTATCCCGATACACATCAATTGTAAACACTGACTGCACTTTTAGAGAATTCCCAGCGACTTCATTTTTTCATTACAAGAAGAAAAAGAACAAGTTTGAGTTTTAAATGACTCTACTACTTAAGAACTTAAATTCAGGTCTTTAAAGATGGTAGACACTTAAGTTTAAATTTGGAACATGTGCTTCATCAGTTTAGTTTGGCTTCTACTTTGAACTGTGCCATTTTTAACCATTACCCAAAGAGTATTTACAACAACTGTCCAACCATTGAGGCCGTATCGATTCTGTAGCATCCATATCGATACATGTATCACCCAGGAGTGCATGACGATATTTTGTCGTATCGATATTTTGAGCATAGGCCTAGCGTGCTGACAGGGTGAGGAAAATACGTCATATCCTGCCGATCAGGCACCTGACTGTCAGCACCTCCTGGTACCTGAAGTTTCAACCAAGAGACAACAGCATAAAAAACAGTTTGGCATGAGCAGAGAGGGTCGGGAATTCTTCATGGGTGCAACTCACATACTCAGCTCTGCAGCTCATCCCACATATGCCCGTTCCTTATGTTTATAAACTTTCTAAATTGAGAGCAATTGGTGGCAGAAATTACACACCGTGTTCAAAAGATTTCACTTATGTGGCTGTTCCAATCCATGGTATCAACTTGACTTGGCTCGACTTCACTCATTTGTTTTGGTTTTCCATCAGGGATCATTCTGAGTAACTGGCAGGGTTTTTCACTCATGTCCAGCGAGCTCAGCCAGGACTAAATGTGATGTGGAGAAAATGCTGACCTGTGAAGTGTCGTTAGGGTCAGGGGTATCTGAAATGGATCTGTGATGCTGCATGATTCGCCAGTCTTTCCTTTGCTTTGGATAGTTTGTTGTTTTGCTGCTTGCAGATGTCTAAAAAATGAAATTAATCTCACTGTTCAAAAAGCCAAAATGAGGCAGGCAGCTCTATCGCCTCTATTTCCTTCTCTATTGTGCAAATGTTTCTGTTGCGACACAATGGGAGGGGAAATGAAACAGGTAGTATCCAAACCATGCAGGGTCCAGCCGAGTTGAACAGACCTTACAAACAGAGAAACACCATCAGAGATCTTAATTCCAAGCTTTTGAGAACCAAAATCTTCAAACCACGGCTAAGAAAAAAGATTGGATAACGTCGTGATTCACAGACGCTTCCACCTCGTAATCAGTATTTCCACGTCCTTCATGTTGAGCTCTTTACAGTCTGTTTTGCACATCTGATGTCCTCTGATGCAGCCTTTTTGAATGTCATGTTTCTGTGCTGCATGTGAACATCATGGGCTGTGATGACTGAGCACAGCCTTCCAGAGACAGATGGAGTAAAGAAGACATGAACACGCCACGTCTCATCTCACTGAGGCCTCAGTGCTCTGACTGGCAGCTGTCAGGTTGATACCTCTGCTCTGCGTGACGTGAGTG
The DNA here is from genome assembly GCA_036419115.1 of Scarus forsteni. Taxonomy (NCBI): domain Eukaryota; kingdom Metazoa; phylum Chordata; class Actinopteri; order Labriformes; family Labridae; genus Scarus; species Scarus forsteni. Next base: position 32,471,659 of record JAZDUH010000544.1, read on the forward strand.
TGTGCTTGTCACGTATTTGCCATGCAGCGAGTGTGAAAGGTGCATGAATATGCTAAATAAGCACTTACAAGTCGAAGACCAGATAGTGGAATCCTTCTTCTGATATGCTGTCATGGAGCCGCACTGTTGGGAGAAGACAGAAGTGAAAGTTTTTAGTAAATTATGTAAAGTGCCTCTCTTCTGCAGCAGGTAATTTTGAAAATTAACCCTCATTTTATGCAAATGAAGCTCCATCAGTGACCTGTTGTTTCACTCTGTGTGATTAAAGTTTGAGAGATTGCAGGTAATTTTAACTTTGTCTTTCACCTTTTAGAGTGTCTTCACTTAGATGTTAAAATTAACTTTGTTCTGCCCTTAAGCAGTTTTTCACCAACAGTTATTTTTCATTGCACCTGTTTTGTTAACAGATTTCTCAAGTGTTGAATTACAGATGTTCAAATACACTCCTAAACCATAAATTGAACCATAAATTATCGAATGTAGAATAAAAATCTTGTGTCTTTAGATGGTGTGGAGCTTGATCTCAGACAAGGTTTCCCAATCTACCAACAGAATAGGGGAACCAGATTTTAAGATCTTAACACTAATGCTGCGTTCACACCGCACGCTACCTGCACTACCTCGGCGATCACTCTACATGTAAAGTCAATATACAGCCACGATGGGGCGGGGCTAACCCTCCCGCGATGCGACTGCCGCTTTTCACACTAACACATAGCTTGTCGCGCGATGTCAAAGTAAAAAAAGTTGATCTTCTCAGACGATGTCGTGCGTGGCTGTGCAGCAACAGCCAATCAGCGGTGTGTGCATGTGTGACAGACAGTTTTTCATCCGGACTACAGAGGAACAATTTATGTCCGTGTGGGAAACATTAGTCAGTGAGGACATTAGTTCCGCCTAGACGGCCCGCCGGAAACTCACAGATAATGCTGCTGCAGGGCATCAGCTGCAGTGTTTTGTGGTTGATAAGTGAGTGAAAAGGATACAGCTGGAATAATGTCCACTTATATATCCTATTATATGATATATGATATGATCGCGGTGAATCTCGAGCGGACGTGACGTCACCAAGCGACGGCCTACGGCAACGGTGACCAAAATGAGGTATTTATGGATACACGATGCTACATCAGAGGGCAACGCGATTTTGATAGCTGGGTCGCTTGCGGTGTGAACGCAGCATTAGATTTATCTGGTCTGGTTTGGTTCAGTAAAGAGCGGTACAGTTTGGTAAGCCCTGATTTCAGCTGGGTTCCCTGTGTGGGCTGTACCCACAGTAAAAGGCGAGATTACAAGTTACATAAGGCAGCAAATGGCATAAGCTTTGGGATATCTTATTTATTAAATCTGCAACAGTTTTGGTATTGACACTAATTAGCATAAACATAAACAATTCAATGTTGCAAGTAGGGTAAAATGTTTTGGTATCTTAATTCAGTTGGTTAAAATAGGAGCAGGGACTGTCCAAAACTGGGACATACTAGCAAATTTTGGATATATGTGGGGACAAAAATCAATCAATCAATCAAACTTTATTTATCTAGCACTTTTCATACAAAATGTAGCACAAAGTGCTTTACAAACAGACAGATGAATTAAAATGAAGAATTTATGATCCAGACCCACTCCACCCAGCCCTTGAACCCACCCACACCGCAATCCACACACAGTGTTGATAAAAAGCATCATAAATAAAAGACAATAATAAAGCACACAGCTGTACCCAGTACTTACTGAGGAAACGACATTTTAAAGGTTTAAAAATGAGAAAACACTGGAGGTCAGGTTAAATATATCATAAAATAAAATAAGAAAAATAATTTTTAAAAATAATAAAAACAAATAATAAATTGAAATGAAGCAAAAAAAAGAAAAACTAGGAAATAAAATAAGTAAAGGAAATATGGAAAAAGCCAGAAAATGGCTAAAGTGTGACATCTGATCAGCCTAGATAGACAGTTTTGTTATAAGTTACGGAAAATGACTAATAATAGTGACACATAATTTTTTTTTACCCACAATCTTAACATTAATCAAAAATACAAACATCTGGTCTGTTTCAGCAAAACTGGTGAATTCATCAAATCAATTAACTTTATTACTTTTTTCAAATGTTAATCAATGCGTGTTCAGGGCTAAATTCAAAACTCAAAAAGGTTTACTTTCAATGTTTAAAACTAAAAACAAAATCATGTTGCTTATCTTTCTCGAGCAGCTAGGACACCGCAATGTAGAGGTTTTATTCTATGTTTAAAGGTTTGATTCATCTGCTTCATAAAGTCCTCAGCTCCTCATTCTGCTCTGCATCAGTCCTGAAACCACCAGCAGGTGACAGAGAAAAGCTGAATTTGAATATCATCTGAAAGAAACATGGTCAGACATAATGACAGCCTCCACTTCATTTCACTAATGTGTTTTGTCACTGAGGTGTCTGTTTTTTTCTGCTTTTGTTCTCTCACCATTATCCCAGAGAGAAGCTTTAGAATAAATACCATTTCTCTTCCTGACAGGGGCAAATGCAGGCTCTCCAGTCCAGACGAGTGGTTTTAGATTATTGTTGTCAGAGCAGAAAGTGGAAAAAGCCAACAGAGAGACAATTAATATTTTTATGAAACATCCCAGTCTCCGGTTCAGTTCTGTAAACTCTTTAAGAACATTATGATTTATTGATTCTGGAAATAATACGTCCTTTTTATTATTATTATTTTTTTAAATAGATTTTTTGGGCATTTTGTGCCTTTATTGATAGGAAAGAGACAGTGGATAGGCTTGTGAAAGGGGTGAGAGAGTAGGGGAAGACAGTCCGAAAACTGGCCACAGGCTGGATTTGAACCTGGGCCGGCAGAAGAATGACATGCCTGGTCATGAACCACTCCACCAAACCAGCATCTCCTTTTTATTATTTAGATAAATATGTCTTTGTTAAAGTTACATTATTGAATGAGTCTCCGACTTCAAATCAGTGTGTAAAGATTTATACCCATATTTTGTTTCAAGACTTAAGTTTCCAGTATCTGGATTATTTTCTTTTGTCTGTGCACAGTAATCTTAACCAGATGGACTCGCTTGATCCTTAGTCAGTGACCAAACAGATCCATTTTGCCTAGCTCCAATCCACTAGATCACGAGTGGCCCAAAGCAGGACTGCCCAATCAGAGTAATTTAAAACAGGAAGAGGTGGAGTTACAAGCGGCAGGACAGGCGGAAGTGATGACTGCCCTCACAGAGATTAGCATAGATGCTAACAGCTTCAGTATCAGTTTCACCAGATCTGGACCACATATACCAAAACTATGAACTTTTCGTTCAACAGGATATTTTCTGTCCCCTTCGACATGTTTGACGAGAGTTTGTTTTACGAAGTGGCTTACTTTCTGTCAGCAGCATCAGTAACGCCTGCCTTCTAAATTACCTGATTGTCCCATAATGTGTGTGAGTGACAGAACAGTCATCCAATCACCTGCTGGATATGGTTTTTGAAGGCTTTGTAAGCAAAGGAATTTCAATGAAAATAGCCATATCTTTACTGTCTGGCACAAACCTCAAGTTTCCAAAACTGCTGCTTTTAAGGAAAAGAAATAAAACCGCCATTAATAAATGACTGAGTATTGTATTGTCCTGATTACAAGCTTTAGTTTATACTTTGATTTGGTTGCAAGTTTATAAAAACCCACACAAAACATGGAAAGTGACCAAGAGCACTGTTTATGAAAGAAATAAAACAATATAAAATGTAGCGTTGTGCTCAAGACCGCACTACCCAAGACCAAGACTTGCCCAAGACCAGAATGCACCGAGACCAAGACTTTTGGGAGTCGAGACTAAGACCAGGACAAGACCAAGACCATCAAAATATATTTTCCAAACCATGACAAGGTTGAAGAGTTAAGGGGGATGTCCTGCAGTCACAACACTGGGAAGGTTGCAGTCATCCCAGGGGGGAAATAACACATGAATTGAAGCTGTTTGTTGTTTTACCATGTGCTCCTCCTTGTTAACATTAATGATGTTGAAGAACGGCAGATCAGTGCTGGTCTTGATCGGTCTTGGCGGAAAATCCAGAGCCTAGACAAGACTAATACCTTTAAAATGTGGTCTCAAGACCGGTCTCGAGACGAAGATCGGTCTTGAGTAACACAACACTAATAAAATGGAGACAGGAGATTTGTTCCTAACAGCGACGATATGCTAGGTATCTCAAAAAGGAACTCAAACCAGTGAAGCTATGATCGCACTGATGGTTATTCTACTACTACTATCAAATAATTATCAATGCTGGCAGAGCTTGAGCATGAACAGTCACCGATATCACATTGGCAATCTTAACTTTAAAGATATCAGAGTAAAGATAATATTGCTTGAAGGAGGACGCTTTAGTGGATCAACTTCTCTTGTATCGCAAACTGGTTCCTGCAAATTATTCAGGGGCCTCAGAACGAAGTTTTGAATTGTTGCTAAAGGATTTATTTGAATGTTTGAAATACAGATAATCTCAAGTAGCAGTGATATTGTTCTAGTTTCATCATGGCTTCTCAGTTGACTTGAACACTAATGTAAGCATAAATTATTAATACATTTCACTCTGTACTCACCCCAAGTGCTGGAGGATCAGATGTGGTTGTACACTTTCTTAATGGGGGTTAGTGTGTAGACATTTATACACACTGATGAAATAATAATGAAGGCGTGATTTCATTCCAGTCTTTTTATATCTTAATGGGAGCATATGGATCTACCTTTGGGATTACACTTGTAGAATGCTCTTTGCTTTTTCACTTTAATATTAATTAAAAGCGTGAGGACATACAGATAATAGTATTATGCACTATCTTGCTGCCAAAAACTGCACAATCAATATTTCAAAGCAGGAAATCTGGATTCTTCATTCTTTGAAAATTTGTAGAAATTTGAGACATTTGTTTTGCGTTGTATTTCAGCTTCTATTCAGCCATCTGACACCATGTCTCTGTTACTGTTATCATTTCTGTCCTAAGGACGAAAAAAAACAGTTGAGAAATGCTGCATGGACATGGTTTACATAAATAACACTGATCAGAAGATGGATTTTTGTACATAAAATATTGGAGGTCATTGCCAAAAATTTATATCCTAATATATCGTGATATATTAATTAATCTGCGCCATAATTCAAAATGTATCACATCTGCAAATGCACGTCCCTAATATCCATTATTTTACTCTAAACCTGTTTTAAATATATCTTAATGTGAAGATAACTTAAGCTAGTAGTTATCAAGCTTTGTTACTGCCGGGTCCCCCTTCGCTGACTGAAAATAATTTTTAAGCCCATCAACACTGAGACAAGGTCACTGGCTCATTTTTAGCTGAAGATGAGCGTGAGCTACTGTTGTAAAGCTGTGTGCGGCTCTCAGGAGGTAAGCACAGTTGCTTCCAAAGTTATGTTGTGCTGAAATCAGGCAGGCAGGGCACTCTGTGGAAATGAGTTAGACACCATTCACCCTGTGGCTATGGGTGGTTTCAAACTGAGCACATTTAGACTGGACCAATCAAACGCTGGTTATCTTATTGGTTGGTTTATTTGGGCTTGTGTGAGAGCACAAATGGACTCTGCACGGACCAAAGACCAAAATTCTAGTCCACAAAAAAAATTGGGGGTCTCGGTTTGCTTCCAAGTGACCAAGAGTTCCGTTTGCAGTGGTATGAAAGTCGTCTGAATTAAACAAGGAGGACAATAAGGACAAACAGAAGTGATTTGTGGCTTGATTCTGGCCAAATAAAACAAATGTAGGGAGGCTAATGTAGTGTTCACTTACAGTGAACTCCCAATTAAACTCTTGAGACCAGTTTAAAAGTTGAAATAATCTGCATCTGTGCCCTCATCTGTGTGGTAATGATTGAGGGCCTTTGTCTGAGTGACAACAACTGAGGGTCCTTGTCCGTGTGGCAATGACTGAGGGTCCTCTTCTTTGTAGTTATTACAGATGGTCCTCATGACTGTGGTAATTACTCTTGACTGTTGTCTGGGTGGTAAAGACTGAGGGCCCTCGTTTGTGTGGTAATTACTGTTGGCCCTCATCTGTCTGGTAATGACTGAGGACCCTTTTCTGTGTTGTAATGACTGAGGGTCCTTGTCTGTGTACAAATGAATGAGGGCCCTCGTCTCTGTGGTAAAAACTGAGGTTCCTTGTCTGTGTAATATTGATTGAGGACCCTTGTCTATGTGGTAATGACTGAGGTTCCTCATCAGTTTGGGAAAGACTGAGGGCCCTCGTTTGTGTGGTAATTACTGTTGGCCCTCATCTATCTGGTAATGACTGAGGACCCCTGTTTGTGTTGTAATGACTGAGAGTCCTTGTCTGTGTACAAATGAATGAGGGCCCTCGTCTCTGTGGTAAAAACTGAGGTTCCTTGTCTGTGTAATATTGATTGAGGACCCTTGTCTGTGTGTTAACGACTGTTGGTTCTTGTATGTCTGGTAATGACTGAGGACCCTTGTCTGTGTGGTAATGACTGAGGCTCCTCATCTCTGTAGCAAAGACTGAGGGCGCTGGTCTTTTTTATAATGACTGAGGGCCCTTGTCTGTGTGGTAATGACTGTTGGCCCTCGTATGTCTGGTAATGACTGAGGGTCCTTGTCTGTGTGTTGATGACTGAGGGCCCTTGTCTTTGTGATAACGACTGAGGGCCTGTGTCTTTGTGATAATTACTAAGGGCCCTTTTCTTTGTGATAATGACTGAGGGTCTGTGTCTTTGTGATAATGACTGAGGGCCTGTGTCTTTGTGATAATTACTGAGGGCCCTTGTCCTTGTTGTAATTACTGAGGGTCCTCTTCTTTGTGATAATGGCTGAGGGCCCTTGTCTTTGTGATAACTACCGAGGGCCCTTGTCTGTGTGGTAATAACTGGGTTAACAACAGGACAACGCTGCAGTTCACAACGCTTGCCTGACAAAGGACTACTTACAGAGGAATAAAGTCACTCTCTTGAACCATCCCGTGTGTTCCCTGATCTACATAAGTCTAATAGAGAACATTTGAAAATTGATGTTAGGAGGAGTTTACAAAAACGGGCATCAGTTCCAGACAAAGGACGCCCTTCGTGAAGCCATCTTCAACACTTAAAGCTCCCTCTAGCCCACTGGAAGAACTTGCATCAAGCAGCCTGAACAAATTTTTAAGTGACCAACAAGAACAGTGAAGCTGCTCACCACTGAATCCGTTTATGACAATTTTATTTCTGTTTTAAGGTTTTCTTATGATTGTTTGTGTTTTTGAGCTATGGCCTTAAACTTTTGATCAGCTGATGAACAGTCTAACTCAATTTCATTTTTTTTTGCAAATTCTTTCATTTTTTGTTCTTAACAGGCTAAAGTCCACAAGACAGTTGCGGATGCATTTCTATATTCCTCCAGTCAATGTGCAAGTTCCACTCTCATGTAGCCTAAATGCAGCTTTAACTTTATTTTAAAACGTCCTCCTCGCGTCAAACTAGATGACTATTTTAAGCTGGTTGTGTATTTCCATATCAACTGCAACAATGGGCTGGATGGCAGGATGAAGACTTATGCTACAGCCCTAACTAGTGGCAGGTGGACATATGCCACTGCATTGGAGAAGATCTGGTCTGTTTGACAAAGTGCAGTGGGAAAGAAAACCAAAACAAAAGAAATTTAAACAGTGCACCATGTTAAGGTGCAAAAGTGACTTTAGTTATTTTGCTGTTAGAATAACTTTAAAAATACCTTTTGAGATTTTAATTTCACATCTGTGCTTTAAAGTCATTGTATGCTGGATCTTAAAAATACATATTTTAAAAAACACCCGTTCATTCCAACAGTAAAGTTATTTAACAGCAGTTCTCGAGCTCTGGGTGTTACAATGAGAAAATCTGAAATGGAGCACGGCACAGGGGCGCTTGCTTCCACAAACTGTTCTTATGAATTTCTTGGCTTCACCAAGAAAAACTCTACTGAAGGACAACCTTCCTGCAAACTCACGATTATGCTTCTACAGTTAAATCAGTTAGCAGATATTGAACTCTGCTCCACACCTGCTGCTCCATTTAATACTCAGGTGTTCTGATGGAGGCTGATGGTTGGGGAGCAGAGCCGTCTTCTCTACTGTGTTAAACAAGAGGAGGTGAGAACAGCACAGAGAGCGCTGACAACTCTGCCAATGACGAGGCTTAACTGACCCAATTAGCCACATTGCCTAATGGACGTGAAACGAAACGGTGTGAAGAGACAAAGTGGGTGAAAGTGAGACTAACATGCTGCTCCTGACACTTCCTGCAGCACCTACTGAGCCATTAGCTCCGAGGGTTAGCAAAGTTTTCTGCCAGCGAAGTGGGCTGTTGAGACCTGTGGAGAGCTCTGGAGAGGGTTCACTTTGTTCTGGGGTGAGAAGGATTTAAGTGAAAGTTAGCACATTGAAACCTACTTGTAAAATGTGTTCTTAAATATAAGTGAAAGTTTTGAATTATGTGCGACCGATATGCAAAAGAGCTGTTCTTGGTGCCTCTAAACTTCATCACGTATTTGCTTGGAGTCCACAAGAACCTGATGAATGTCTATGTACATGCCGTTTAGAATCTGACGCTATTACAGGACTCACGAGGCTCGATGGCAGTTTTGATCAGATCAATTATCAGGTTTGTGAAATGCTGAGCAACAGTATCTTCATCTCTACACCAAAGATCAGAAAAATGACAGTCCCCAATATTGTAAGTGTGGGTGCATATTGCTGCCTCTTTCCTGTAGTCTCAGTAGTCCTACCTTTTTTTTTTGTTTTTTTATGTATTTTTTGGGCATTTTGTGCCTTTATTGATAGGAGAGAGACAGTGGATAGGCTTGTGAAAGGGGGAGAGAGAGTAGGGGAAGGCACTCTGCAAACTGGTCACAGGCGGGATTCGAACCTGGACCGGCAGAAGCAAGTACATGGGGTGCCTGGTTGCTAACCACTCCGCCAAACCAGCACCCCAGTAGTCCGGTCTTTTGTCCAACTTTAACATTTTACTATTCACAGCAGGAGGGTTCCTGCATCCCTGTATTCTGACTTACTGGCACAAGCAAACAACCTCCACAAGAAAACCACAAGAAAAAAGACCAATAGATGAATGTTCTTAACAGTTTAAAATCTTATTTAGAATTTCTGTATCCCACATATCCATCCTAACTTTTCTTTCTAGCATTCTTGTTTTAATATTTGATGAACTTGTAAAACAGAAGAAATTTAGTCATTCACCAACGAGATTCAACATTTTTCTCATGGTTGTTTAAAAATGTTGAAATCTAAGGCTTGCTAGAATTATTTAGATCAGACAGCTTTATTCAATCCGAGTTTGATCTGAGTTTTTAATATGTGGGTTAACCCGCTAACAATCGTCAAGTGACTCCTTTTCCACTGCCAGCAGACCCGGGTCTAATCAGCAGCAGACGAGCTGCGTGGCTGTTTTTTCCTCTGGTGCTGATGTCACCACGTTGATGACATCATCCTGCTGAAACAGCCATGTAAACAATGGAAAGGAGCGTGGAGGCCACAGACACGGCAGTCAAATGTTTTCTGTACTTTGTACTTTTGTTCCTCTTTCAAAACATACATACTCAGTGCAGACTGAACTACATTTGAGCGCTAATGATAAAAAGGCAGATGGAATTTGTCGCTGAGATGGCAAAGAGTCACGTCAGTTACAGATGGAGGAGGCAGATGATATTATGCATGCACATTACGCCAACATCAGCCTGTAAATTAGTGCTTTTATCGGGGTGTGACGTTTCCACTGGAGCCGATAGAAGGCGAGCTGATAAAAAACTGTATTGCTTGCAGGGTCAGTCGACGTAGGTCTAAATGTCGATTCGAGTCTTTCCCACTCCCGACAGGAGTTGGATTTCACATGTTTGAACAGTTTTTGGCAAGTGGTAAAGGGGTATTTGAGTTAGACATTTAAAAATACTTCAACCTGAAATATGCATATTAAATATACATTTCATTTTGGATATATTTTAAACACTTTAAAAGGCCATACTGTTAGCAAAATTTTAACCTTTTTCTTTTTTTACATCACAAAGCAACAACAAAAACTAGAACTATTTCCAATATGTATTTAAAAATTATTTGACTGCCATTATTTTGAGGCCCTGAGATGGGTCAGTGCTTTGCAGCACTATATATATACTATATATATATTTTCCATTTTGAATGACCCAGAACTACTTTTGCCTGAAAGATGTTTATCAAATTTACATATAAATTTGGGGATGTTTATCCTTCAAAAGGCAAGAATGTTTATATAACTCAATTTTTTTAATAAAACATTATCATTAATAAAAAATAAAAAAATATATATTATTATTATTCTGAGACCCTAAGATGGGTCAGTGATTGGCAGTAACATTGATTTTGATTCACTGCAACTATTTTACGCAGTGAAAGTATCTTGTTAGATTTTTTGTGGTCCTAGAGACAAAAAAAAGACAAATTTTTAGACGTCAAGAACAAATGTGAAAGGCAAAATAACTTCAAAACTAACCTTCATGCCTGACAGTAAATCAACATCTAGTGTCATTTTAAAACATCTCTGACAGGCACAGAATGAAGAACAATGATTTTGCTTTGTAAACAGCCCATTGCATCTGACATCTTATTAGTTTGTTGAGACCATTTCATCTTCTAGTTTCCAAAGTTCTCCCAATAATCAAGGCCTCCATGTTAAAGGAAAAGTTTGAATTGCGATTTTTCTGGCAGATATTGCGATTTCAATTCGATTCACGATTTTCTTCAAATCAAGCTTTGGGATATTCACATGTAGGGCTGAACGATTTTATGAAAAGATCTAATTTAGATTTTCTGGCAGATATTGCAATTCACGATTTTTTTTTTCAAATCAAACTTCAGTGCAAAATTCCCTTTGTTTACAGCACAGACAACAGTAAGGAAATAAATGATAAAAAACACTTAACACATTATTCACCTTCAATAGTGATGATAAATAATCTGTTTTCATTAACTTCATTAACTCATTAACAGAGGCTTTGTGTTGTTGACCTGCTTACCAGCACTTTTAACATATAGATTGTCTACAAATTTGTAAAACAGTATATGTATAATACTTGACACAACAGATCCTGAGTCGGTCAGGAGTGCTGCAAAAAATTGCAGCTTTGGCGATCACAAAATTGCATTGTCTAAAATTGCGATTTCGATCTGAAAACGATAAATTGTTCAGTCCTAGTGTGGACATTAGAGGGCAGGCCTCCGTAAAGTTTTAATACAAACAGACAAGATCCAGTGAGAATGGATGGGAAAAACTAGAAAAAAAGATCCTACAGTGTCATTCTCCAACATCTATTATGAGCTGATGGACATTTCTGAGATGAACTGTATCACCATGAAAACAGGGTGAGGAATGAGGTCGTTCCCAGAGCACACAGTGATGTGGATGGAATCGTAATGGGACCAGAGTGACCTTCTGAGCATCAATCACTATCTGGTGGAAGACAGAGTGGTCCCAAATGGACCAGCGGGTGAGAAATGTGGATATCTGGTACTGCTGGACTAAGTCAAGGACATCCATCAACTTTCAGTTTTTGTAGAGGATATAAAAAATCTCTTGGAAGACCTCACCAAAGTGCGAAATGGTTTTGAGTTGTTATAAAACGTTAAAATGTCAGGTTTCAGTAAAGTCATTTCTGGTAATTGGTTCCACCAAAAAACATCAATAACTAGAAAAGCACTCGGAGAACGTTTTTACCATAAATATTAGTCCTATCTTTATTTCATTGAAATATTTAGATTCCTTGACCATGAAAACATACCATTAGCAACTGGATTCATAATGATATCTATTTTAGTTCAGTAGTTATTCATGAAAATCACATTTTTCGTCATGGCGGATCCAGACGGTGATCCCGAGCAACACCAAAATTGAATCAGTTCTTCCTTTTCTCATGCTGAACATTTTCTGAAAATTTCATCAAAATCCATCCATAACTTTTTGAGTTATTTTGATCACAGACGGACAAACAAACTCTCCTGAAAACACAACCTCCTTGGCAGAAGTAATTGCTGGTTAATGGGGAGTGGGAGAAAAAAATTATTCACATAAGTATCAAGATTTTTTGTTTGATGATTTTTAAATCTTTTTTTGTTGCAAAAAAATAATTTTGTTCCAACTTTAAGTGGTTTATTTTAGTCTGTGTTAATAAGCTACTTTTAAATGCAATCCAGGCTTTTGAAGAGAGAGTATAAACAGCTGGTTAAAATATATTGCTGAATAAATCCTGAAAATGGACTCACATGTAATTTGTATTTTTCCTTATATAGTTTGTGGGCATCATCATCGTTAATTTTTTTTCGCTGGTGTTAAAAAAGCTAACTAAAGTAAAGATTGCAAAAATCGCCGATAGAATTGTAGACTCACAATTTAAATTGAATCGGCACCTAAAAAACGTAGAAAATTGAATCGAGAGAAAAGCATATCGTCCCTGCCCTACTGGTTAATGTGACTTTTCACTGATTTTTCCATTGTGGAATTTTTGCTACACAAGAAGTTACTGATTTGTGGTGATTGATGGATGGGCCCAAAGTTAAATATTTGATATGACAAGGATGCTCCTCCACCTTACTGCACCTTTCAAAGCTGTACTGTGATATCTTGGCCCAGTTTTAGTGCATTGCTTCCCGCAGCAGAAGTTTCCTCACCCCTGCTCACTGACTCACAGGCACAAACACAACAGAGTGAATACAGACTGAATGATAAACCCTGCACATCAAACACACTGGTTCAATATTATAATGAGAACTGTTGTGTCCCTAATGTGTTGATCGATTCAGGTAAGCTGAAAATCTGTACAAAGAAGGGCTGATTTGGTCGAAAAAAATAAATGCCCAATTGTGTATCTTTTCACAAAACTTGATTTTAATCAACTTTTCGCCTCTCAAAGAACAAAAGCCAAGTGACATGAAAATTATGTGAATCAAGTTTTGCCTTTATTTTATAAAAACATCTCAAAACGAAACAGAAATTCTCTCCTACAGTTAAATAGTATGCTGTTTTGTTTTCATATAATGTTGATGATGTAGTCTGAATAAAGGCAGGTTTGTCAACATAAACCAGTGATCTCCAACTGGCGACCGGGGGGCCACATCAGGCCCTTCAAAGCTTTCCATCTGGCCCTCTGAGCATTGTGATTATCTATTTAAGGATCAAACTTTTTTATGACTGAAAGGAATCGAAATCTTAAGAAAAAGTCAGAATTCTTAAATCAATAATTAAATGAATTCTCAAATAACGTATGACATAATTATTTCCTTTTTTCCACTTTTTCTTCTTATAATACTACATTTAATCACAGAATTTGGACTTCTTTCTCAGACTATGAACACGTTCAGGTTTTAATTTTCTTTTCTTCTCTGTCTTTCTTTTAGGCCCTTATGATCTTGCGTGTTACCGAAATGAGAACATGTGCTGGCCAAAAATGTGTTGTTCTAGTGATAGACTTTGTCTCTAAATAAATACCCAGAACTACTTGAGACCCCATGTTTGTTCTTCAGGGCTGGTAAATGGGGCTGATAGATAATATTTTAAGTGGACCAAAATATTTCATTTTAATTATTTGTAATTACTGTCACTGTTTTCTGGCCCCCATAGCATATGCCAAGAAAAAAAATGACCCTTGTACAAATGTGGTTGATGTTCCCTGACATAAAAACTGAAATCTGAGATATCTGCAATGTATAATAACATGGAGCTCCATGATCATTATTTAAAGGTGCTATGAGGAGAATCTATTACCAGCAACAAAAAGACTCTGCTACCCATGAGCACGCGCAACTGTTGTAATGCTGCGTTCCAGTAACCTCGGAACTGGGAGTGACATCATCTCCGACTTATCGGCGTTCCAGTTGAAGTCGGAAAAAAACATTCTGATCTACCAGGCTATTGTTAGCTGTTGTTAGCACGCCCTGCGTTGTTGTATGAAGAATGTGATTATCACTATGGCAGCATTTTTGTAAATATAAGTCGAACAATACTATGTATACAGCTGATCTAGACTGACACACCCCAGTCAGAAGTGCAAATAAATTGATTATTACAGGAGCTAAATAACTGTTCACACTGGGGGCATCCATCTTCGATTGTCAACTCGAGGGTGGCGAGGTTTCACCGAGTTCCCAGTAGGAAATCCCAACTTCGGGGAACGTTCTAGTTGCAGTTTCCAACTTGGAACCCGGAAATTCCTACTTCTGACTACAACTGGAACGCACCAAAAGACCCAAGCCAAAGCGTGTGTGTATTGTGATGCTAATGAAAGCAGCTCCGACCTTCCTCAGAACTCTGCATTGCTTTACAACTTCTTTTTTCAACAACTTACAGGATGCAAAGCGACAAGGTAATGTATCTCTTTCTAGTTACGTAGCGGTAGTTTTTGATGTGTGACAACAAGCAATTTTTGGAAAACTTAGTATCGTAGTTTTGTAGCCGGCTATATATCGCTACTTACAGCCCGGTGCCCTTATACGTGTCCAAATAAAATAAATTTGCTCTAGTTTTGTCTCGTTCCCGAAGTTGAGTATCCAGGCCAGTCCAGCCTTGTCCGACCCGACCACGAAGCTAAGGAATAGCATTTATAGATAACCTATTTTGATGCTATAAAACTAATCTTAAAGTGTTTATTTCGATCAGGCATATATCTAAAAGTGAGACTTTTTTGTAATTATTTAGAAACTCCTCACAGTCCCTTTAATCTCATTTAAATGACAAAGATGAGCCTCAACACACTTGTGTAAAACCTAACAGGATGAACCATAATGAAAACTTTTCAGGATTTATATTTTCAAACACTGCAACGTCTTACATTTGTAGTAAATGAATATAAAATCTTCATTTTTTTTTTGTTTTAACACCTTAAGCAAAAAATAATCTAAATTAATCCATTTGATCAACATATTGCCCAGCCCTGGTACAAAGGATGACTAAAGTGATTCAGCTGAAAAAGATACTTGGCAGTGTTTGTTAAAGAAAGTGTACTCTGCCTAAAGGTAACCCGATGTTTACGCTGGTTCTTTAATGATCACACAAAATGGTGAAGGTTTCCCCTAAAAGCATTACTAAAATAGGAATAAAATAAATAAATCTGCAGGCTCTAATCTTTCCACAAAAGAAAAACTAAATCAAACTACTGAAGCTTAAATCTTTTAAAAGAGATCTTAAACCATCCATTAAATATACTGCTGTGAGGATAACAGCCCACAATCCTTCACTCTGAAACACAAAGACCTGTCTCCACCGTTAAAGCCTTGTTTTGGCTCTTTGGTAAAGTAAAAGCTCACTGATCTGTTGGTTAGTCTTCCACTGACTCCAGGACAAAAGACTCACGCAAACTACTGTCCTGATCCTCCATTAGTCTGTCGTTACCAACCTTCAGCCCTTTTTCTCCACAAACAGAGGCACAAAGCACCGAGCAACAGACAAACACCAATTTTCACTGCGAGGAAAAGTCCTCCCTGAAGTGGTAATTACAGTTTGTTGGCCTTTGTGACTCCAGAGGCGAGGAGCCAACAGACGGGGAGGTGTTGATGTGCTGGGGGTGCAGATGTGTTTTATATATAGATGTAGCCCCGCACAGTCCAGACAATAAGATAAATCCACTGCACTCACAACAGTGAGGCCTCTGTAGGTGAAATGAGCTTTTCTTCCTCAGTCCTGGGTTCAAAGTTTGTTAAACCAAAATTTAAAGCGAGTTTGTATCAACATGTGTTGCAACATTAATGCGGTACTATGGCATGACGTGATTTTAGAGAGTCCATGTTCTGCCAATATGAGGCTCAAATATTATTTTGATGAGAGCATGAGTATGTTCACTCTCCCTCATGTCCTAAAAATCTTCTCCTTGGTTCCTCGGCTCCTCTTATATACTGAGTGACCCCTATAGACCAATCCTACGGCTGATCTGTGGGCGCCACCATTATCATCGGCTGCCATTACTGCGGTGGTGAAACGGCGCGTCTACGACCACCTGCTGTCTGAGACAGTGTCATAGACGTTTGTAATCAAAACGTTCCAGAGCCACAAGAGTTCTGTAAACTAATGACTAAAACTTTTGGTATATTTCACAGATAAATGATTTTACTCATGTCAAATATCTTTTTAAGAAGTAACATCTACATTTTACATGAACTATGTTGCTCACCCATTTACATTGTCGATCTTTGTTCCCCTTAAACTTAAACATCCAGCCGTGAGAAATGGGGTCTCTGGTTCAGCTACAGTTGAGTGTTGTCCTCCGTTTGTTAGCTTAGTGCTGTCATTTTGCTGTTTATTCCTCCATCTGCTTTACGTCCTCACTGCTGTGAGCCTGGATAGCCTCAAGCTAACCAGCTCCTACTCATGCACATTCAATTAGCCATGTGCTGCTTACGTGTTTGGCACAGTGATAGCTATCAGTCAATGTTGTCCACATGGAAATGCAAGGCCAGCGTTGTCCGATTTATCCAGTCTTGTGCACGCTTTTTTGCGCACGTAAAGCGTTGTATCCGTGTGAAGGAATTACGATTAAAAACTTAATTAAATTAAATTAATTAAACTATTCTTAAAGTAACTGCTGCACAATGCAGAGGAGCAATAAACTTAATCTAAAAAAGTATATCTACCTTTGTCAGTAGATCGCAGCCTCTAAAATGGGATTTGAATACTTAAGTTTCAACACAAAGAATAAATGGACTGGAGTGAATATACTGTGTCTTCCTTGCAGATGTAGCGCGCTGTCAAAAGCACTATGGAGGTAAATGTGAATACCTTGTATACTATGAATATTTCAAGCATCTATACATCTACTGAAGCATCTCTAGGCTGACCTGTGTCGGTTTTGAAACACTCAGCTATATATTAAACATAAACTCTCCTGCGACACGCTAAGAGTGAGGACAGAAACAGATACAGCAGATATAAAAGTGGAGGGGGAGTTACCGATGTTTGGATGCTTCAGAAGGCGGCAAATCCGAGCCTCTCGCTCCAGCTTCTGATGATCTGTAGAGAAAAAATAAACACATGTCACATCACTGTCCTGGAAGTTCTTATACTTCTGTGAGGAGACATTCAACATTCCCCTCCATCAAGCCCCTCCTGCTGAGGATAAATGAGCAGCAAAACCAACAGTCATCAGTCATCATGACACACTGCAGGGAAACGGAGCACATCAACACTGTCAGAGTCAAAACAGGCATTTATTAAATTTAAATGATTTTTCATTTTCAGTTATTTTTTACTGTGGAAGAAGAACAAGAGTCTGATAGAGCTGCAGGTCATTTTACAGGTTAATGAGATTCTGAACAAAAAGCACAAAGAAACAGACGACCAGCAGGTAAAATCCAATCATGTTGAACAAAGACAAAGAGCATCAGCATTGAGGGGGGTAAAAATGAACACTTACAGACAAGACAGCATGCCAATTATTTCTACAAGGTGAAAATGTGTTTTTGTATGAGGACTCGGCAATACTGAAGCAAAATGACGTCTGTCTGGTCTAAAGCTTTAAAAATAATATTTTTACATGTATAAGCCTTTAATGAAGTGACTTGGCAGTGGATAGAAGAAATAGTTGGTCTAAGATTTAAAGGACAAGAATCCACCTCAGACAGGCACAGGGTGTTCAATGGTGCTTTTCTATTTTGGTATCTGCTCAATGCAGCTCAGCTAGGAAAGGTTTAGATACTGCCTGCTCCGTTTTCCATTAGCATTAGACTGTATCAGAAACTCCACAAGGTAGGCAGGAGTAGGATGGCTGAGCAACACTATGGTAGGGCAGGGCGATATTGACTAATATCAATATCACAATTAATTGAAGGAACTTCGATTACGGCTAATGAACAATTAATTTATGCTGTGCTGGAACAAACTAGTGGTGATAGCGAAGGTTGTCGACATGGTTTTCCTGCAGTATTTAAACTTAACTTCTTTCTGCTTGATGTCCTCTGCAAAGAATCCAATATGTGCCCAAACAATGGAGATGGTATTTTTATTGGCTACCAGGTCCTCTGATAGATTGGCACTTGTCTCCTCCATGTTTGCAGCGTGTCCTTCGCACTTAGCAAAAGTGAACGCAGATTGTATGGAGGGGGCGTGGTCACTTACAAAATAATCAAAAGAATCGACATGAGTAAAATGACTTCGATTAGAGAGTCTAAATGTCGATTTTTCGATTATTTTTTGATTAATTGCCCAGCCCTAAACTACAGTGGCATCCTCACAAACCAAAGCAGAAAACAGGGATGATGGAGCCCCCGGCCGCTTTGTGGCAGCAAAACAACAAACTATAAAAGCAGAAGAGAGTATGGGAAGTCATACAGCATCCTGGTGTGTCATTTCTGTGTCAATACCCCAAGTCATGGCAATACTCTAATCAATCAGAGGTCAACAGTGTCTCCATGTCACGTGTAGTATGGTCGTAGCTCATTTCTTACCCTGCTGGAGGCAAGGTTATAACAGTTAAATAAAACAAAATTAAAAACGAAAACTACAATTTAAAATACATTGCAGTTAACTTAAACTACTAAAAACTAAAAAGAAAACAAAAACGATAAGTAAACTAAAACTGTATCTTGGGTTCACAAAACTAACTGAAACTAACCAAAATTATAGACAAAATGTCCTTCGTTATCGTTTTTAACAATATTTATTAGCCTTTAGGAGTTAAATTAAGCCGACACATTTTCTCAACCAATTTTACAACAGTTTTCGGCAGTTGTCAGCGCCGTACGGCACCATCATAGCGATGTGCTTGTTTACTGCACTGACTGGCTGTGCTCTGCACCACCACGAAACGCGTTGTTGGAACAACTTGGAAGAAGTGGCTAAAGTTGGGAGGAGGCAGCAGTGTCCCATTTGGGATTTTTTTGAGTACGACAGTGAGACAAACAAATGCAAGTGCCTGGTGGAAATTAAAACTGGTGAGATACGTGGAGCGCTTCTTAAGGGGAAAAATCCCACAAACTTAAAAGTCCATTTGAGGAGCACCCATAAGGAGGCTTATACAGCCTATGAAAACAAGGAAGCCAAGAGTTTATATTGTTTATAGAGCTGAAACTATTCCTCGAATACTCGCGAGTACTCGATTACAAAATATCCTCGAATTAAATTTTGTGCCTCGAAGCCTCGTTTAATATATAATTATACATATAAATATATATCTGGACTACTATACAGTGCACAGTGTTTGACACGGACGTTCATTTCTGTGGCACATCGCACCTGCTACCTCCGCTGCTGTGCGGCTTGTAAAATCATGAAGGAAGAGAAAAGAGAGGGACAGAAAGGAGAGAGTCCACAGAAGAAATGGCAGAGAGTGTCCCAAGTGTGTGGTCACTACAAGAAGGGACGAAAAGAAAACACAGTGCACTGTGTCTGATGTCAGAGTTAGCCTAGCATGTAGCTTAGCATGATAGCACGTTGTTAGGGCTGCAACTATTACTATTACAGCATTTTAAATATGCTCATCACAGACATGCGTCCTCTTTCCATGGTGGAGGACACAGGGTTTAAGAACATGATCAAGGATTTCAATCCAAACTACACAATGCCCTCCAGAACACACTTCACAAATATAATGGCAGAATTATATTACTGCTTTGTAAATCAGTATTGTATTGGCTTTGTTTTAAGCCAGTACTGGTTTAAACGTTGAAAGCTGTTAAAATAAAAACCCTTTTCTGAGGAATAAACAGCATTTGGTTGCTCATTTTGAAAGCCCTAACATGTTGCATTGTATACAATTGATTTATTTGTTTAAAAACAAAAAGTATATTTTGTTAGAGTACTCGAGTACTCGAAGAAATAATTGACAGAGTACTCGATTCCAAAAATACTCGATAGTTGCAGCTCTAATTGTTTATATTGATGTTTATAGTTTTTATATTATTTTTTTTTTCTTGTGTTTAAGGCAGCAGCCAACAGCACAGTATCATTGTGGAAAAGCCTCAAATCTTACTGAGAAAACTGGGGGCAGATGCTGTGGAGTGCATGGTGTGTACTTAAGACTTCATGGAGATGAGGGCTAATGCACCCATTCAGACAGTCCAGTTTCCTTTGACCTGCACAAAGGTCAGGTCTGAACAACCCTCAATCAGCCATAGATTATAGTCACTCAGTCTACAGTCAGTCATGCTGCTGCTGCTTCTGCTACAGCAGACTTGTTTTATCCCTCTGCCCTCAAACTCACCCTCATATCACAGCTAGTTGGGACTTTTCTGATATAGCGGCATGATAAGCACGTCAATATGTCTTAATCCAGAATTCCTGGAAACATCTAGAGCTGTCAGAAGTAAAAGATCCAACAGAACTTCAATCTGAATGTAATCTGGATTAATGTGCAAAGCATTAACCACTTGAAATCATAACCATTGACCTCTTTGCTACAGCAGTTTTCACTTGACTTGCTGTTGATTAATACCAAAGATCTGCCTCTTACTGCAGCTGACATGAATCAAAGAAAGAGTGAATCTGTGGTTCAATTTAAGATTGAAAAATGTTCTGTTTTATAATCTGACTTTACATTTGGTTATATAATTTTAGAGAGTGCACTTAAACATAAAACCAATATCCAACATAACTGCTGAATGTGTAAAGACAGCTACAAATCCCGAATTCCAACTATACGTTTTAAATCTTTTTACACCTTTACTCAACTAAACAAACTACAAAAACAAGATATTTAATGTTAAACTGATATACTTTATTGTTTTTCTGCAAATTTCACTTATTCCAAATTTGATGCCTGCAACACTTTCTTAAAGAGCTGGGACAGGGTATGTTTATCACTGTGTTGCACTACCTTTCCTCTAACCAGCATTAAATAAACATTTGTGAACGGAGTACACTAAAATGGCATTTCTTGGCACATTGACAAAAAAGACAAAAAGAAGTGTTATGATCATAATATTAAAAGGGTTAAAGGATTTCAATTCTGTGTAAAAGTACTTTTTGAACACTTTGAGCACGCTGCAACAATACAGCAATAATAATGATAACCGTGATCATTTTGGTCTCAATAATCGTGATCTAAAATTTTCATATCGTTACATCCCTATCTTCTATGAATCTAAGCTGTTGTAGCATGTGCAGAATTTCACTCTGAATTGTTGTGATGAAATTAGAGGACGTCCCTGCAAAAGACACCCTTCAGCCTCAATGGTGCCTTCAAAGATGTACAAGCATTTCCCTTTTTTGGGCCCTGTCCCAGCTCTTTTGTGATGTGTTGCAGGCTTTCAAATTCTAAATGAGCAAATATTTGCAACAAAATCAATAAAGTTTATCAATTTGGACATTATTAACTTGCCTCTGTCGTGTATTGAACTGAATACAAGTCAGTAAGGATTTGGATCATCCTGTAAATAAACCATCGGAAAACCCCAGTGTAGACTTCCCTTCCAGTTCTCCAATAGCAGAGAGTTTAACCTCCACCTGCACCAATGGGACGGCCAGTTGCTATCCCATCTTGCCTTGCACCAGCGTTGCTGTGCCACCTCCAATCGCACCTCTTTTCACGAGCTTCTAATCCTAATCAGACCAATGGGATGTGCTTTTACAGGAGCCGTAATCCCAGCGGTCACCAGGTCAGCGTTCACTCCCGTCCATCCGTTGCACAGCACGCTGCTAATCTGTGACATAACCGGATTAAGAGCAGGGTGCTGCTCACTTACTCACTCGCCACGTCCAGCTGGGTGCAGCCTCGCACAGACGATCTTATCCCCGCCATCGCTCTCATTTCCTTCTCAAAACTTGCTGCATGTCAGTGTTGCCGTCTCATGTGTTCATCAGCGGTTCACCTTCCATCTGTGTTTCTCTTTTCTAACTCTCATCACGTTTTCCACATCTTTGTAGCAATGATGAATCCCCCTCAAACTGATTATCCAGAGTCCCTGTTGACAGAGGCCGTCTGCTGCCTTTGACCGTGTGGTTTTAACATTGTGACTCATGCTTTTTCCAAACATTTGGCATGTTTTATTGCTGCTCTTATTAGCCCGTGTTGGCGACATCAGCTGTGAGAGTCAGTCGTTAGGCTATAGCGCGGGTTTGGCCTCTTCTGTGCGGTCGCTGAGCTAATGCAGTCAGTCCACACTCAGGCTGGAATATCCCCGGTGGTTTTAAGTGGGCCATACAGACAAGGCTGCAACTGAGCCATAGATCCTCCTATGAGTGTGTGAGAGAGGGCGTGTGTTTGTTTTTTTACACAGGGATTTATCCTGGGGAAGCCCTGACGGAGGTTTTACAGGAGAGCGAGGGCAGAACTCCCACAAACAGATCTACTGCTGCAAATATCTCTAAAAATGTATTTTAAACATTTTGTTTATCTCTGTTTTATGCTGAGTTAAGAGGCGAAGTTAGGTGATATCATTCAAACAGATATATACCTACCATCTGGTGTACTTATAAGAATGAATGAGTGTTTTAATTGGTAGAGGCTGTGAAATTTGCAGAGGCTTTTGCATCCTTTGCACAAGATTCCCATTAGAAGCATTTCTTACATCTTTCTCAAAACTGCTCAGGGCTGGCAGCTGAGGCAGCTGAAGTCCGTCAACACATCGCCAACACCACCTTCAGACCTCGCATCATTTTTGAGTCAAAGGCAACAAGCTCACAGTGCCTTGGGAAGAGTGGATGGAGGAGGCCTTTGAGCAGAAAAGAGAAGTACCAAGACCTCGTCAGCAGGTTGAAAGGCAAGGTGTTTGCAGGACAGTCCCTCTGCAGGTCCAATGAAAAGAGGAGGGGGTCACCTGTAGCAGCTCAGAGGCTGCAGATCTGGATAAAGAGAGCTGATCCGACGGAGTGTGCTGCCAGGCCACGAGAAGAGGCTTGATCAACCTAAGCTTGGCCGCCTGGGAGACAGTGTGGGATGTTTGGGAGACCTTCAATGTAACAATGAGCTTATAAATGAATAACCAAATAAACTTTTGGCTTGAAATTGTGTTATTTAAAGTCTTTTATTATTTACATTTCAAATTGTACAAACTCAACACAGTGTAGCCCCATTATAGCTGTGTCTAAACACTACCTAAAGACACTATTTAAGATTACTATAAAGTAAAGAGTTAAGACTCAAGTGTTGCACCACTGTAGGTGTTCAGGATCACATTTAACATGCAGTAAACACTCAAACTGTGCTAACTGGGCTAAAACAACTAACAAATGTCTGCATTCATCATCAGTTTTCAAAGTGGCTGTCCACACAGAGACAAATTCAGGTGTCTGCTCAAGTTTTAATCATATAGGCTTTTCGTCCACATGGAAAAAGCCCTGTCTGATGTCCTCCCACCTATTTTATTTATTTTTTACACTGACAACTGCAGAAGTTTGCATCCAGGAAGAAGTGTACTGAAGTTTGCTGATGACACAGTCGTAGTGAGTCTGCTACAGGGGGAGGACACAATTCCTGGATTTGGATTTTTTTATGGACTGGTGTGATGAATCCTTTGTATATCTAAATATGAAAACACTAAGTCCATGTGCATAGACTTTACAAGGACCACAAACCCACCAGTTTTAACAAAAACTAAGGGGGAGACTGTGGAGTACATATTTCCGGGTTTAAGTACCTTGGTGTTGTCATTGATAATTAACTGTCTTTTAACAAAAACACAAACACTATACAAAAAAAATCACAGCAGCGGCTGCACTCCCTCTGTATGCTCAACCAGTTTGGGGTTTTGTCTCTTTTTTGTTTGTTTAATTTATTATATTGTTTGTTTAATGTATTTTATTTCAAAGCTCTTGAACTTCCAATTACAGTTAAATACTCTTAATAAATTAAAGTTTATTGCTTTTGATACGGTGCACTCACTTTATTATGACATATATTACATTCATGAAAAAATGATGTTTCAAAATAATATGGACAATAATATCTTTTATTGGCAATTATCGTGAAGCAAAGTTTTTTATCGTGACAGGCCTAGTTGTGGTATCTGTTTCAAAAGAATTAAAAGAACTTTTATCACTCTGGTGATTAACTCTTTAATCATACAAACATCGAGGAAGCACTGCTAAAATAAACGAGCCACTGAATTATTGGTCATAAATTAAGACAGGCCTGTGGTTGATGCAAATCATCTTCTGTGGAACAAGTTTTCCTCTTGAATTTCTCCATCTATCAATTGCAGAAACAGTCTCAGCAGCCAAACCATGAACTTTGTCTTAATAAGGCTAGAAGTCAAAGTCCATGGAAACACATTAAAGACCCTTGATGAGGATAACAGTCGACAGCGATTTGACTCCACTCTAACATCAGGCCCCTCAGGTCACCCCTCTGTTAATGAACACACAGCTGAAGCATCTGTGTGGTGTCCTCATTGATCCCTGCTTGACTCCATCTCCCTGACTCACACATGAACCTGCACCCACACTAAAATCCTGGAAAGCTCCGGCTAATCATATTTTGACAGAGCTGTTTTTATGACAGCGCCCGTAATTACACCCACGTCCCAGAGCCTCCTGTTGATCTGCAGCTCCGCGATGGTTATGATCTCTAATGATGATTGTCAGATGGAGCGTCAGAAAACACGGGGTCCTCTGAGGGGCCGCACAATGAGGATCGACAGGTTGTCACTGAGAGCTAGTTTATTCTCTTCATGTTGTTTTGTTATTCATGAAGCAGGTTTGTCGAAGAGTTAAGGTGTCACAGGGGAATGAGAAGCAGCTGAGTGAAGCCAGGACAAGATTTTCACTGCTGCGTCTGACTGATTTACCATTCAAGACTGCAGTTAGCAGATTTCTTCTTCTTATTTTGAAGCTGTGTTAAATTATTTAAAAATCCTCATTATCATGCAAGAAAGTAAAGTTTATTGCTCTCTGCGAAGTTCCAGAAAATCTGTTGAATAAAATGAATTTTCCTTGACACCAATTCAACCTCAGAGTCTACTTTTCCTCCCTAATAACACGAAAAATGTCTTTACAGATGAAACATCAGGTCCCGTTAATGATCAACTGATCAAAACGAAGAGTTTGTCCCTGAAAGTCTTGTTCTCCATCTGAAGCTGACTCCATCCTTCAGCCTTGAGCAAACCACCGCTGTTAAATTCATCTAAAGTTTGAAAGCAGCAAGATCATTTATTCATTGAAACATCTCAAAAGGAGAACCGATTATTTTGGAGGTGTGCAGCAGCCCTGAATCGCCCTCAAAAGGCAGCGAACCTAAGAGATATCAGATAGGAAACATTTTTATAAAATGAGGCAGAAACCAAAAGCACAAACCTCTGCCAAGGCTTTACCAACTGTTGTGCAAGTCGGTCTAAAAAATGCGGAAAACTGCTGAATCATTTGACTATGACTGAAATTGTCATAAAATCTGTCTGACCTCTCGTGAAAATGTGAAAAACTGCCATGACAGGTTTCCACATTTTGTGTGAAAACACCAGAGATTTTCCTTTTTTGATCTAAACCAGTTTTTAAAAAAATGTTCATGTGTTTCTGATCTGCAGGAGAAAGTCATGTGACAGTGTTTTAATTAAGGCCAGACCTGTGTTCATCTGGAATGCTTAAGTTGCACCAGGGATAGATAAAGCAAGGTAGGTTAAGGTTAATGCACTGCTCAAGTGCATACAGCTGGGCTCGAACCTGCAGCCTGATGTAAGGAATCTGATCCTGTTGTAAGAAGCATTCATGAGTACTCTTCAGCTTCACTTTTTTGTCTCTAAAAGGGGCATAAATCTTTTCAATGAATGAATCCCAAAGTTTGGAGGGAAGGATCATGGTGGACCGCTGCTGCCATGAAGACATTCAGTTCTGGCGTTGTAGGGGGCTTTTACACCAGTGTCGTTCGGTCCAGACTTTCTGAATTTTCTATTTGGTCCAAACCAAAATTACTGGTATGAAAGCTTCCTTGGACCTTGGTCCGACCAAAAGAGGTGATCTCGGTCCAGACCAAATGGAACTATGGTCTGGCTCTTGCCCTGTGTGTAAGCATCATTTTGAAAGATGTGGACCTTTATATAAATGACAGGGAATTACGATATGAGTACCTGATAAAGGAAATCCATCACCAAAACAAAATGAACTGTGGAAGCGCATTGGGAGAAGAGGGGACCAAAAGTCTTGCAGATATGGTCAGATTGTCATCTAATAAAAAACCTCATAAGACGAACTTGGAGCAGCCTTATATACAGCTCTAGTTGTCGCTGTTGGTAGTAAAGAAAAAACAATAATCTGATGGTGGGAATGATGAGTTCATTCATGTTTACAACATTCAAGACCCACGTGCTGACGTCTGATGTCCGCCGGCCTAATGACCAATAAGTGTAAACTACAGAGACACCCAAAGCACATATTTATATAACGACAGGTTCATCATGTTAAGTCTGTTAGTCCATTTGCAATAATGACAATGCAAAACCCAAACTGAGACTGAACAACATGCATACATTATAGCAAAAAGACAGACCTTGTTCTGGACTTGCAGGTGTGAAAACACCCTAAAACAACGCATTTCCTTCAGCAGAGTGTTCATTTGGGGAAATGCACTATGTTCGCTTTGTTATAGTCTGACAGTCCCTCCACCTAAGTCATTACATCCACAGCCACAGGTGATATCAGAGCTAACTTGTTGTCACAAACAAGTAAAACCCAGCTTTCTCTTCTGCTTCTCAACAGGGGTGGACGCTTTTCTATTTGCTCCCTGCCCTTATCTGCCTTGCTGTGCTGTCTGTGCCTATTGCAGCCTCTCTCTGCATTTCTTTCCAAAATCTAAAATCATGGAATTAATCAGCTGGTCTCTCAGCGTCATCGACCAAATTTCCTCGACGAGAAGAGCGGGTAAAGAAGAACCTGCTTGTCCCGATGGTACTTTCCCGGCTAGGTACATGATGGACTCCTGGGAGAAGTGGAGGATCGTGTGCCTGCCAATTCTGTCCATCAAGGGCGTGGAAGATGCCTACATAATTGGATTTATGATAACAGGTTTCCTGCTGTTTGGAGTTAGCAGTTTCCTGATCTATCACGCAGTTAAGAAGACGATGGCAGCACTTTTGGCTCTTTAGAAGCTGCCCATCATGACTGGAAAATGTGCAGGGCTGTCAACACTCAGGCTCAAGCGATTTATGAACTCAAGCGTAGGCTTGATGCGATTCTTGAACTCGTTCACAAGCAGGACAACACCTTGGAGTAGTTGTCAGCTCGGCTCAACTGAATGGGCCTACGGATTCGGAACATCATCGTGAGAGACCAAAAGACTAGAAAGGCTGATGGAAAATTACAGTTGGTCCAGCCCAAACTATTCCTTATCTCTGTTATGGCTTACCATCTGTCTGACCTTGAGCAGACATATCTACTCTCCTGAAATGTTTTGCTGACAGAGGCTCGATCCCCCCCTCCACTCCCTCATCCTGTGAACTTTGCTCTGGAACAGAACCCCCCCCCGACCCCATGTGCTCATCTCTGTGTCTGTTGTCTCATGTGTTGAGGTGTTTTTTTTCCAATCTCACACTGTGTTCCCCTGACAGGTGCCTAGTTTGAAATCTGTTTTTTTACCCCTCTCCTTTTCCCCTTTTTTTTCTTTTCTGCAAGCACTTTGAGTTACATATGTTGCAGGAAAAGTGCTATATAAACAAAGTTTGATTGATTGATTGATTGATCTCACATTGACATTTCTGGTATGGTAAATTAATCATACTGAAAATTATCCAAATATATTCTTTAGCTTTGAGCCTAGAGGCCGACGTATGAATCCTCAGGGAGTGTCTGACCACAAATAAGCACGGTCAGTATTTACACCACAACACCCAGCCAGCAGTAAGGTGTGTAAGTACTGGCATGGAGGATGTGCAGCCAGCAAATCTGAGCAACTGTATTATTCTCTCATGGAGACACGAACCAATGTCTTTGTGCATTTTACATGTTTTGTAGGATTTTTTATGTCGTTTTTTTGATAAGAGAAACAGGAATATTACCTAAAGCTACATGTCTACAAATTGTTTTTTAGCTGTCATGTTAAAAACATATGGTTCTAAGTCTCGTGTTATAGCTTATCATTCTAGTACTTTGACAACCATTTGTTATTTCTTCAAAGAAAACATACTGAAATATACCATATAATGCAGTTGAACTGTAAATACTGTGACATATATTTGGTCTGTTTTGTCCAGCCCTGGTCCACAGCTGGCCAACTTTAAGATACCCCTGAACAAAAGCTAAATCCCATTCTTCAAGAAACTTTAGGGTGACTTTAAAAAACAACAAAATAAAGCTACCACCAATTGTAAGGAATGTTTTTGGCAATTAAAGAAGGTAATAAGTAACTTTTAAATGACTAAATGAGTAACTATTTTTATTTTTATAGCACTTAAGGGAGAGACTGATGCTCACAGGTAAACAAACCAACACTGGAGAGAGTATTTATAAGTCAGAGGCAGGAAATGAGAGTAGAACGATGTCAGGGGGATTTTTAAAAAGCTGCAGGATGTGTTTATGAGGGTCAGGGCCTCTCTATTCTCCATTTTTCTTAATATGTCTGTATCACACCCTGGTCTTCTTGGTCCCAGGACACCAGATGCCATCACTCACTTGTTGGTGTCATAACTGCAGGTGAAAATGGAGGGGATGGCTCTGTACTCTTTCCTTTTTTAAATTATTTGTTTTAGAATATCCTGATCTGACTTTGTGGAGACTGATGTCTTGTTTTTAAAATGTCTGAGCCTGAAGGCGTCAGATGCAGATCCAGATGTAAGGTCTAACAGCAGCGGTTCATCTGATCAGTCTTCTGCATTAAAAAATAGCTGCTGCCCTCGTTTCCTTCTGCCTGATGACGAGCTTTTCTGGGTTTGTTAAATGGGCCAGCTCCAGGATGAATCAAACCAAGGACTCTGGGGTTCTGTCTGAGAAAATATTAAGAACTAAAGAGAACTAAAACCATGAAACTCAGGTTTTGCCTGATGTTTAGAAGGTTATGACCCTGAATGGATAAACATCAATTTAAAATTGTTTTTCTGGAGAAGAATTAGGGATGTAACAGTATGAAAATTTCATATCACGGGTTAGGTTATTTTGACCAAAATTATCACGGTTTTCATTATTATCACTGTATTGTTGCAGTGTGCTCAAAATGTTCAAAAAGTACTTTAACACAGCCTTGAAATCATTTAACCCCTTTAAGCTCCATTGGACTATCTGAAAAATCAGGGTCCAAGAATTTGTTTAATACAGGTCAAATCTCTCATTTCTGCCACTGTTATTGAGATGGGAGATAGCAGAAGTCTCACTTCCTCCTGATTCTTATTGGTGGACCAGGGACAGGTGACATGGACTGGCAAAGCACTGTACCAAAAGTTGAACTAATTCCAATCTAGGAATCACGGCAAGAAAATGCATCAGGTACTGAGGGTCTTTTCTTTCACTTTGGATGCAGAGCACTGGAAAGTCAGCCTACATTGGTTATATTTTTAAATGTTAGTACAAAGCAAAATATCTTTGAAGCAGACAAGTCCTAAACCAGCCACTGTCGTACACTTCTGCCTTCAAACCTAAACCTGCAAATTTGTAAGTGTCATACATGGCTGCACAAATTTGACTTTTGCTTTTCCTGAGGAAGTGAAGCAGGCAAAAATAGAGAAGTTCAACAGTCTGAGTCAAATAAGTGCAGAGAAATTAGCTAAATATAAAACCATGATGGAAACTAAAATATGTTTTAATGAGTTCAGAATCTCATGGTCAAAGTTTGAAGCTGAACCAGCAATGAAGAACATGAATCATTTGCTGACCTGGGCGATATGGACTACAAATAAAATCCATGATTTTTTTCCCCATTAAACTGGAATTATGATTTAAATTGATTTTTTTTCTTCTTAAACCAAAAAGTCTCCAAGTGAAACAAAAATAACATAAATCAAGCTCTGCCTTTAAGTTGTCAAAATATATTCTTGAATTAATCAGAATTTCCCTCTTAAAATTAAAATGTGTGTCATGAAATGTTGATTATGTAGTTCTTTGGCTACATAAAAACTGAAAGCTGGGATTTTTACAGCTTGTTGACATGTTACTCTCTGATCAATATTTAGTCTACTTCTAAAAAAATACAAGCCTATAAAATTGTATAAAACCTGACAGGGCCACCATCATGAAAACAGTACATTTTTAGTATTTGTATTTTTTTAATCTTTGGAAGAACTGACAATTTAAGTAAATGAATGAAAAAAACTTGATTTTAAATTTTAAAATTTTCTTCAGAAAGTAATTTGAATTAATCTATTCAATGGATACATTGCCCAGCCTTACCTCTGACTATTCACCACTGATCTGTTTTTCTCATGCCATGACATTTCTGATGTTGGTAAAATCTAGGAGCGGGAGAAAAAAATCGATTCACATATTCACAAGTATTGGGATTTTTTGCTTGAAGATTTCAAAATCAATTTTTTGTTCAAAACTGTATTTTTTCTCCAATTTTAAATGCTTCATTTTAGTCTGTGTTAATAAGCCACTTTTAAATGCAATCATGGCTTTTGATGAGGGAATATAAATAGCTAGTTAAAATATATTGCTGAATAAATCCTAAAAACAGACTCACATGTGATGTGTATTTATCCTGATATAGTCTGTAGGCATCATCATTATTCACCTCTTTCACTGGTGTTAAAAAAGCTAACTAAAGATAGCAAAAATTGGCAATATCGTACAAAGTAGAATAGCATTTTAAATCGAATCGGCACCTAAAAAAGCGTATTGTCCCAGCCCTAGGAAATCCTTACATAACATTCAGACCCCTCACTATGGCTGGGCCCACAGCTGCCCAACTTTAGTGTCCTGATTTCCCTGTGTTTCCATTTCAAACAGTGCAGTATCCAAAGATTTTACATATTAAAATTAAATTCACATAACTGCAGCATCTCAGACAAACTCTCTATCCAGTCAGCCCGAGCTCTGAGTGTGCGTCTGTGTGTGCTTGTAGGGGTGGGTGTGTGTGTGGTGATGTGACATGGGAGTGTGCGAGCAGACAGGTGGCTCTGTTGGGGGGAAGCTGCTGTCAGCGTGCAGCCTGCTATCACCGACAGGCAGACATTCAGACGGCGTCATGAGCCGGCACAGAGACATCAGTTAGAGTCAGAGTCTGACAGATCGGCTTCCTGACGAGTCACTCTGAACACTCGTCTGTCAGCGTGAGGGTTTGTGAATGATGAGACAACAAGAGAGGTTAAATAATGACCGAGTGAATGATTCAAAAGTCTAACATCATAACATATAAACTCTACTGATTTCTCTCATCTTCCTCTTTTGTGTCAAATGTGTCTCGAACAGTCTGTTTGAAATTTCCCCTGTATTATGCCACTTCTTCTTTATCAAACATTTTCAAAATGGAGTCTTGAATAGTCAATACTTAATAATGTCAGCTCTTCAAAAATAAAAAAAAAACATAACCTATCCCTGGTATAATTAATTTCACAACTGCTTCAGCCAACAGCTGCAAAAAAGGTGGCAGGGCTGAACAGTTTATCAAACAATATCACAAATGCAATTTTCACATGCCAACAAGTCTAACACAGGGCATCTTATGTCAACCATGAAAACAAAAGAAGTTGCCAGTTGTGTTGCCTGTTGAGCAACAAAACTTCCGGTTTTCTTGCCTCTTACTCTCTAAGATAAAAGTCCGTCTGTCCTCGCCTTTAGTGGACTTTGACGTAAGATGGTTCCATGATGCATGCTACGGCCGTCAGTTTTCCTAAAAAACAAACTCAAACAATTTTCGAACATACACACAAATAAGACCCAGGCAGCCAAAACACAAGAGCGCAAAGTAACTACAACTTGACCAGGGGCCTGTTCTACGAAGCAGGATTACTGCCTAGCGAGGTAACTTTGAGGGTAGGTTCCGGGTTCCCTGTTCTACGAGATGGGTTCACTTCTTAGCGAGGCGAGTCTCCATGGCAACGTACGCTGAACGGCTAACCTGCTCCGGGGCAGGTTAGGTTCCAGATTGAACTTGCGGACCATAAAAACCCCACCCACTGACCAATGAGCTCTCTCGGCCAGCTCCTCTGCAGGAGTAAAATCTGAGGGAGAAGCTGGGGGGGTCTTAAATTGTGACAGGAATTCACTTGGGGCTCATGTGGCCTACATATGAATGAATTCATCTTGGAAATGAATTAGACATGTCTGGTGCATGTTACAGTAAAAGTGCATGCTGAACAGTACTATTTCAGGATGATAATGGCACGAAAGATTTTTTGCGCGCTTTACTTCTGCACTGAGACTGTCGGCAATTTTCTGCCAGCACTCCTTCCGTGCTTTTGCAGCGGCGACGGTGTTTCTTTTGACGTTTATTACATGTTTTAATTCTTCATACTTTGTCATGATCGCCTTCTGCTCCTCGTGTGTGAAGTATGCAGTCGTTCGCTCTCCGGCCTGCTCTGACGCTCCAGACTGGTCCATGTTCGGGATTGGTCAGATGCGGCGGGCTCTGCCTTATATGCGTGCACGCGCTCATTATTAAGCTGGATCCACTTATGAGGTTGATAACCAGCGTCGTCAAACCGTTTAGCGAGACCGTCGGCTACTGCGTTCAGTTCAGCGAGGCAGCTCCAAGGCTGTCTCGCTAGGCTGAACTTGCTTCGTAGAATAGGGCCCAGGTGATTGCAACAATCACAAGATAACAAGGAGAGTGATGTGTAACCAACATAGGGCATTGCCGGCCTGAAGCTGATTTTCTGTCTCTGTCAGTGTCCTATCGACACAAATCAGATCTGCTTGAAATCACCCTTAAAGGGATAGTTCAGTATTTTTTTTTGAAGCAGGGTTGGATGAGCACCATTCGGCCACGAAGTACATCAGATACAGTAGAAAGTAAGCCACAGTCTGTAACGGTCTGTTATGCAGAACCAGACGCAAACAGGGCGATATTGTACCAAATACAAAGGGAATTTTCTCTGCCTACAAAAAATCCCATCAAAAAATAATACTACAGTTACAGAGTACGCTACCTAGAATTTGTTTTGGGTGCATTAACTTTTCGGAAAAATAAAGTTAACAAGACGTAACTCACGTCAGTATTCCTTCATGCAGCGCTGCTGAGAGCCACTGAATCACTCCGTCTCCCTCTCAGTTGTTTGAGTCAACAAGCTAGCAACTTAAGATGCTGATTGCAGCCTCATGTAACTTTTATGAAGTACTGTTAGTCTTTGACTCTTAGTGGTGAGAGGAAAAGACAACTTAAGAAATTTAAAATTAATAATTTTGACAGAGACAATGATGTTCGATTCACTTTGGAGCCAAGAGGATATCCGTATGAACCTGAGTTCACAAAAGAAGAGATGCTGCACTTGAAAATTGCCACACCGTCTGTATCACTCAACAAACACATTTCCTGCTCTTCTGTATCCCGGAGTTAACAGCTTATCATCAAAGTCATACCAATCTATCAGAGACAAACTCGCAGAGTAGAGGAGGCTGTTTACCATAACATTTCAGACTACTTATGTCTGTGTGTCTCTCTATCTCAAACACATGCACAACCACACACAAGCACACACACACACAGCCATTACTGTTGTGTATTAGCATTGCGCGGCTTGCAGCAGCATTGCATAGAGGAATACGTGACTAAGGTCGGTTAGTTCCACTTAAGTTTTTTTTTCTGAAAAAGTTAATGTACTTATAAACATTTCTAGGTAGCATACTCCTTAACTGTGGTATTCTTTTTTGATGGGAGTTTTTGTAGGCGGAGAAAATACCCTTTGTTTTTGGTACAATGCTTCCCTGTTTGTGGCTAGTTCTACGTAACAGACTCTTACAGACTGTGGCTTACTGAGGGAGAGGAGAGAACTTTCTACTTTATCTCAAGTACTTAGCAGCTATATGGAGCTCGTACGACCCCACTTTAAAAGAAGTGAGCTATCCCTTTAAACCCTGAATGCTTGTGTTCCTGTTATGGGTCACTCTGCTAGGTGGAGGTGATGAGGATGGAAGCTTGAAAAAAGATTACTTCTTTGACACTTTTCTCTCTCTAAAGCCAGAAAGAGACTCACATTTCAACTTCAGGAATCCAAGAGTAACCTCTGTAAACTACTAAGGTTCAAAAGTGCCCATTCATAAAAATAAAAATGAACTTTATATAGCCAGAAAAAACCTAATTGAGATTAAAAATCTAATTCACAAAAGAGTCCTGCCAAGGGAGGCAGCAGCACAGTTAAGAAAGTTACAGACATAAAAGACACAAAACAATAAAAGACACAGATACAAAAACATCAACCAATCAATTCAGCATCAGTCAAAGCATCTACAACCTGTTTCATCTTCCTCCAATGCCTGTAACCTGCACTCAAAAAGATGTAAAGAGACCGACTTCCAGTCTGCAGCAGCAGATCTGAAGTTTCTTTTTGCCCATTTCAAGACCAACCTTAGAGGCAGCAAGCAGACTGAAGAAGACTGACGCTTCCAGAACTTTTCACATGAACACAGTTACTCAAGCATGAGGATAGCAGATTAAACATGGCTTTGTAAGTCAGGATGTGTTAATGATTTAGTCTACAGATGGTCAGAGAGGGCCACCCAACTCACTCATACAGAGAACAGAGATGAGTTAAAGCCCTCAAATTTGTTATGAACCTCAAAGCTCCATGATGAACAGCATCCAGCGATTTAAGGCATTGAGAAGATGTATGCAGATACAAAACATCACTGTAATCAAGCAGAGGCATGAACGTTTTGCAGCAAGACACATTCTTGCAGCAAAAGAAACAAGACATACGTCTGAATTAGAAGGCTGGATGCAGGATTAACTTCTTTACGAGTTGCTTAGTTTGATTTTTAAAAGACAGTGAATCATCAATCACAGACCTGAGGTTTTTATAGGCATTTACTTAAACCCTCAAAATACATTACACAACAAAGCAGAAAAAAAGATTAAGACATGAGTCTAAAGTTTTGCTAAATAAAGTACCTATTTCTGCTAATAGAGTCTGCTCGCTCTGCTGAGAACATAATGACAGCTGCTTTTCTAAAAATGGATCTTACCCTCGATAATATGTCTGGCTAGTAATAAAAAAAAATAAATGAGCCTGAAAGTTGCAAAAAAACAAGTTTCAGTGGATTTACTTTGCATGTTTGTGCATAATGACACTCAAAATCCCCACAAATCTTTCTTACACTCCCTCTAGAATACTTTAAATTTGTATTGGACCACAACAAGATAAAAAATGTCTGTCTGTCTGTGAGCATTTCCAGTTTAAGAAAAGGGTTTAATATTAGCCAGACCGCCTCTACAGCATGTGTGCTGACGGCTCAGACTGCTCATGTGATGAAGTTGATGGGGTGTAAACAGGAAGAGGACGGGCCCAGCTGTTATACTGAGAGAGATAAAGAGAGAGAGAGGAAGAGAGAGAGAGAGAGAGAGAGAGAGAGAGAAGGAGAGAGAGAGAGAGAGAGAGGGGGAGAAGAAGAGAGCAAGAGGAGGGAGGATGGACGGACCAGCTGGGTGCTTCAGTCTTCAGGGGATTTCATCATCATCTCTTCAAGTTTTCTCTCCCAAACTAAAGTCATGGAAAATTTTTTGTTTTATTTTTTCAGATTTTTCACCAAGTAATTGTTCTAGACAAACATAAATGAAGCCTTCCCACTCCAGGGATGATGCAAAAAAATGGCAAAAAGATCAAATATTCAAGAGAACTTGATGCCATTTTAAATGTAATTCTGTCAAATTCACCAGGTTTTCCTCATGTACCTACATTTTTATGTTTTTATGGCTGGTGGGCCACATGAGGACCCCAGGCCACCAGTATCCTGTCACTGTTGTAAGTTATAGAACTGTTTGAAGACTAACAGACAGAACATCTTCCTTTTTAAAATAAATAATACTGGGGTCAGTCATTTTTACATAGGCATGTGTCTAGTCTTGTATTTTTTTTATTAAATGGAATCAAAGGATGAGATCAAATTAACCCTTTAAAGCTTGAAAACACAAATTATAGCTAGAAATTCTATTTTTTGGAACTGAAATGTTTATTTCCCTTTCTACTGAAGTCTTTAAAAAAACAAAATTTCAATAAAATATAACATACATATATTTTGTATCTCGTTTGATACATTACATGTGTTTTTGGCAACTGATAATCCACCTGAGGTCATTTTTTTATTTATCTGATTGTATTCATGTACTTTTTTAGTAATTTGTTGATCATATTGATGCATGTGTCAAATTAACAGGCTTTTAGAGGTTAAGCAAAACATTTGAACAGAACTGATTTCTGTTATTTAGAGGGAAAGATATATGAAATTTTTGTTAGGAAAAAAAAAAACTTTACATTTTCTTTTTAGGCCATACCTCCCAGCTACAGAACCAACAGAACTTTATATCAGCTGAGGACCTAAAGTGACCTAAAGCTGCTCTGCTGCAGACTAAAGGCTTCAGGCTACATTATCAAATCTGCATCTGTGTCTGATCTGCTAAATGCTGAGTTGCACTGTGGGTAGGGATGGGTACCGAATTTGGTACTTTAAGAGATTCTGGCAGAATTCTGTAGGTACTACAGAGTACCGATTCACGTAAAATCAAACAGTGCCATGTTTAGGTACCTAAACGCAACGCATCCTTGTGACTGTGAGGGAGTGGAAGAAGCAGGCATACTATTGGGTAGAGTAGGTGAATTGACTTCAATGACTTGAACGCAACACAGCAATAGCGTAATGACGTCAGCAGCCGCGGGCTCAGTCAACAAAGCAAGCATGGCTGAGAGAAATTGCTCGAAAGTGTGGCTCTGCTTTATTAAATGTGATGGAGATTATGCTCGCTGCAATATCTGTGATGGTAAGAGTAAGGCCAGCAGTGGAAATACTTCAAATCTGAGGAAGCACCTGGTGACGCACAAAATTTTCCTTAAAGCTGAAGAGTGCACAATTTTTGATAGCCTCAGATCTACGACCACAAAGGATTCATTCAGCACTGTTAGCACGCCTGTGTCCAATGGAGACTAGTCGTCTGCAGCCAGAAACACAGGAAAAGAAATGGCTTTAACATTTGGTGATGGCAGCAAATGTGACAAGGAGGATACCTGGTCCAGGTAAATAAGCCTCGTGTTTAAGATGGTATTAGCTTGGCATTTTAATGTGCGTCAGTTATCATTATCAGGTCGGTTCCTCGTACTTTGTAACTTTAATGTAAATGCTTTTTTATTTACAGCTCTGTTGGACCCATTGTTAAACTGCCCTAAAGTCAAAGTGAGGGCTGCAGTTAATTTATTAAGTTGTGGTTCATTTTAGTTACTGGTTTTCATGTTGAAGAAATTTTTGGAATAACTACAGTGTTACAATACAAACAGTTGAATGTTGTTTTGATATCTGTCAAATTTTATATATGGAGAATAAATTTACATTGAAAAAATTTGAGATCTTAATATTAAACAAATCAATATTTATTACCCCATTAACACACACAAAAGTACCGAAAATTGGTACCGTTGAATACCGATACCGGTACCCAGGTACCGGGCATCGGTATGGTATCGGTTCAAATGTGAAAGGTACCCATCCCTAAATGTTGGGCAATGAAGGACCATTTTACAGCCTAATGTAAGAATACAAATGTGAAAAAAGTAGCTTATAAATACAAAAAGACCCTAAACTTAACATTTCATAGTGACAAACCTCTTCATGGTGACAAATGTCCACACTTTTGTCACTTCACCTTCTTAACAGAGTTTACCGCTGATGCACCCGCCCGCAGCCTCTTTGATCTCTGACGTGAAGCAGAGAGCAGACCGAGCAAAAGTGTCAAATTGTTTTAACAGATCTGAGACTGTCTGACACCTCAGCATCATGAACACCCTCAGTGCTCTGTAATGCTCTGACGTGCCATGAGAGTGAAAGTCTGATACTGAATCATGAGAGGCTTCCGGTGAATCATAAGTAACAAATGCATTCTGGGTAAAGTACAGTCCAGTCTATAAATGATCCATTCAAAATATAAGCAGTCCAGCTGTAACTTTAAGCTTTCAATCTGCTGCATAATGGATGACAGTAAGCTCAGATCATTTAAGAGCCTTTTAATGACAAAAACATTTTCTGGGAAGTAGGAAATGCTGGGAAATGGAGCACCTTCAGGGTTGCCAGGTCTGCTTGTTACAAGCATCTTTGGATTGAAACTTCCACACAGATGCTCTGAAATTATTTTATGTTTCTTTGCCATTGTTTCTTTTTTTGAGCTCGCCTTGCCCCCATCTCTCTTCCAGATTTCTCTAATAACCCACACTTGGCCTTTAAACAAGCATCACTTCTTCTAATTAAACTCTTTCACAATTTTTGAGGGAACTAAACAGGTAGGTTGTAAAAACCCCAATTTCAATGAAGTTTAGACATTGTGTAAAATGTAAATAAAAACTAAATACAGAGATATGCCAATCCTTTCTTGTTTTTTTTTCAATTGAATACACTATAAAGACAAGGTGTTTAATGTTTAAACTGATTAATTTTACTTTTTTGTGAAAATTTTCACTTATTTTGAATGTGGTGATTGCAAGATGTTCCAAAAAAGCTAGGACGGGGCAACAAAAGACAGGGATAGTTGAGAAGTCCTAAAAAATACTTGTTTGGTACATGCCACAATTGAAGAGATTAAATGGAAACAGATGAGAGTCATTAGTAGATAAAACAGGAGGATGCAAGGAGCCTGGATGGTGCGAGGTTCATCACTTCATGAATAACTACATAAGAAAATAGTCCAACAATTTAATGACAACATTTCTCTATGTACAACTGAAGTAAATTTATGGAATTCATCATTCACAGTCCATAATATCATCAGAAAATTGAGAGTCAGGGGCAAGGCCGAAAACCAACACTGAATGCCTGTGACTTATGACCACTAAGCATGGACTGCATTAAAAAACAGACATCATTCTGTGAAGGATATCACCACGAGGGCTCAGGAACACTTAAGAAAACAACTGTCACTTTACACGGTTGATCTCATGATCTACAATGTCAAGTTAGAATCTGACCACTCTACCAAAGCCAAACCCAAAAACCAACAACGAATAAGCACTCACATTACACCAGAGCAGCTAATAGTGGACAGATTTCATTACCCCTACCTAAGTCCGACTATATAAAGAGGACCGTATTGTATAGGTCAACTGTGTTTTGGAACAAACTTCCAGTAGTGGTTCGTGAAATTAAGGATAAAACTGGTTTTAAAAGGAGACTGAAATTGTATTTGTTGTTGACACCATAATTTTATCTTGGATAATACTATTATTAGATTGAATGAGTTTTTATCATGTGATATTGGATGTAGTTTTTCATAATTTTATTGTTTTTGTTTTAACAAGTACTTTTAGTGTTGTCATTTTTTTCCTGTAATTGTGAGTAATTGAGAATGTAAATTTTGTTTGTTGTATGTTTTGTCTGGACCCCAGGAAGACAAGCTGTCGTCTTGGTGTCAGCTAATGGGGATCCTTTCAAATAAACAAACAATCAAATAAACAACACTCAGAGATGCTAGAAAGGGCGAAAGATGAAAAGAAACAGCCAGACTGGCATCAGAGAAAAGTTACAAGTGTCTGTGAAGGTTTTGGGGGTGAATTAGTACCCATGGCATAGGTAACTTGCACTAGGGCTGGACGATTATGGCAAGAATAAGAATTCCGATTATTTTAAGTGATATTGAAATCACAATTAAAATACACAATTACTCATTTACTTAAAAACTTCAGTATTGATTTAAACACAACTTCAAAAAGAACCAGCGAGCGGCACATACAGTATTATTGATCCACAAAAGTCACACACACTCGCTGTGGCTGCACGTGGAACACAGAAGCACTATGAAGCACAAGAACTTGCATACACGGCACACCACACTGTGTGGCATATTAATCATTTTTCTTCGATTATAATGTTTTTATGATTGTGAGATGGCAAAATTGAAATCACGAACAAAATCCGATTAATTGTCCAGTCCTAACTTGCACATCTGTGAAGGCACCATTAATGCTAAAAGGTAAAGGTTTTGGAGCAAAACATGCTGGTATCTAAGCTTTTACAGGGACGTCCCTGCTCTGTGTTACAACAGCGTGGCTTAGTAGTGACTTGACTGACCTGCAGTCAAGACTTTTCTCACAGTGAAAATGTGTGGAGCATTATGAAGCACAAACAATGGAGAACGTGGGCTCTTGAACAACTGAAGTCATACATCTAGCAGGAATGGAAAACAATTCCCCCTACAAAGCTTCAATAACGAACATCCTCTGTTCACAAACATCCATTGAGTGTAACACGGTGGTATGCATATCCCTGTCCCAGCTTTCTGGAACGTGTTGAAGGCATCATGGAGTTACAAGGTTAAAGTTACACCCAATAGAGAGGATTTGGTCCCTGAACTGTAATTTTTCACGCCTACTGGCCTGATTTGATGCTTGAGAAAAACTCCATCCTGTTAAACTCTCCTTGAGAGAGAGAAAAAACATCTCCTCTGTTTTGTTAAGACCTCTACCTCTTCATTGAGTTCACTCTACTGAATACCATCATAAAACTCTAAAGCAGGAAGTTATCACGGCCTTCACACAAAGTTTGTAAAGGATCAGAAAAGTTCAATCTGTAATCCAAGTTTAGAACTCTTAAAAAGATTGAAGCAATTCTCACAAAGACTTCCAATTACATGAAGAGCAGTGGAGGTTATATGATCCACTATAGTCGAGAAAAATATCAGAGATCCCAAAACCGTGATGTGGACATGTCTCATCTCTGAACATCGATGCAGTGTGTCACATCAGGACACAGCAGTCTGACAAAACAACAGCACACAAAGACCAAGGCAAGATGGACCAATGATCACATCTCTGTAGAATTTAGTCCAATGACAGCATACATCTATCCTCTGTTAAGAAAAGAGAAGCCAACCCCTGTTACAGTGTAAGCCATTAAATATATTAGACATTGATAATGATAATATTTGTTAAAACAGGCTATACAGTTGCTATACGGATGATAACCGTCCTTTTTAAAATACACAACAATTAGCTGAGTTAAAAAAAGGCATGTGGTTAAACCATGTATCACCATTTGTTTCCTAAGGAGGGACTGCTCAACAGAGTGATTTCTCTGACACAAACAGCACAGCATGGCATAGGCACACACACAGAATGGTGCATCGTCCACTTCATATAAAGCGCAGAGTGTATCTACAACATGTTCTCTCCAGTTACCAATGAAAAACGTCATGTAGTCTGACTTCGACAATAGCTTAACTCGTTTGAACAGACGACATCACATCACTGTACTCGCCTTTCTAAACTAGCTTCCTGGCCTTTAAGAATTGATTTTAAGATTTTAATGGTCATTTTTACAAGTTTACAATTGCTTATTTAGATGTTTTCAATCTCTACCTTTCATACATGTACCCCCTTTCAGTCCTGTCGTTACTATCATTTATTTTGCTTATTGTGTTTTGATGTTGAATCTTAATTCTCTACATTTGCTCTGTATCTTTCCATCTTCCTGATGTGATGTCGTCACCTACTCTCTTATCATTATTTATCGTCTC
This sequence comes from Scarus forsteni, assembly GCA_036419115.1. Lineage (NCBI taxonomy): Eukaryota > Metazoa > Chordata > Actinopteri > Labriformes > Labridae > Scarus > Scarus forsteni. Next base: position 32,513,141 of record JAZDUH010000544.1, read on the forward strand.
CTAGAGTTTATCTACCTTCTTCATTTCCTGTACTTATACTTACATGTAGTATATTTAGAATACTACTTCCATTATTTCCAGTTTACTGCTTTCATTACTTTTTTCTGGACTCTCCATGTTTGTATTTTGTTTCTGCCCTCTTGTTCTTGTTTCTTTGTTAAACCTGACTGTTCATTTTATTGTTATGCCTTCATTTTGTCTGTTAACGCACTTTGCAAACCTCTGTTCTGAAGCTGCTGCCTAGATAAAGGTATTATAATACAGGTGAGTTTAAATCGATGTATGGATTGTTTCAGTCCAAAATGATCCAAAGAAGCTGCGGCATACATGCAAACTCTCTGCCTAACCACCACCAATAGTCAGGAGGCCTCAAAAAGATTTTCACAATAAAAGCATTCCCCTGTAATTCCAGCCCAGTGCTCTTAATTTGAAAGCATTTGAACGACTGCAACAGACAAGTCTGCACTTTAAACAGCAGCTTTGAATGACTCAGGAGACATAAAAAAAATCTTGATGTATCACCAGCTCTGCTTTCTTTCACTCATAAGTCTTTCATCCTTCCACTGAACTATCACTGCATCGATCCTTGTGTCTCCAGTGAGAGCAAGGTTTCTGTAGGTTAATGACTATCGATCCTTTCAGGCAATACATCTCATCCTGACATCAATAATAACACACTTTAGATGATGATGGATGTGAGCAGTTATGATTCAGTAATTACATTAGTCACCTTTGGGAAATTAAATGTTATGTACTCTGCAAACTCGATAAACTGGCAATAAGGAGATCAAAACTTCACCTGAGTATCTCTCCTGCAGACTAAATCTATGCAGTCACAGAAAAGCAACTGTATTTGATGACTTAGGATGACATCACATTGGATATTTGTAGGTTTCTAGGTGAATAGTAGATTTCTAAAGAAATGTTCAAATCTGTGTAACAGATTGATAACCTGGTTGCTCTCCAGCATCCTCATGCTTCTGGTGATACCAAATCAGATTTTTATTCAGAAAATAAACGGTTAATTTTTCACCAAAACATCTCAAAGTCTGAAACTGACCTCGATGCTCCGGTCCAGATTTCATAAGTCAGACTCTGATTCTCTTACCTCTGCTTTGAGGCACTTTTAGAGCTGCTCTCAACAGCTCATGGAGATGGAGTAAAGGTCAAGGAAGTCATTATGTTCCTCTTTCAACTATTTGAAGTCTAAAAGCAGACAGATCCGAGAGGACTGGAGAGCCCAGATTCTGCTTTTTTGAGTTTTATGTGCCCTTCAGTGTGCTTCTCATCTGTGACATCAGGACTTGTGGCACCAGTGGTACCTAAAAGATTCAATTCCTTCTCGGCCCCCTTGAATAGGCTGACCAGTGTGACTCACAGAAGCAAGTCCAGAGCAGAGATGTCAAAATGAGTTGTTGACAGTAGAGCAGCGTTACAGTGACCAAGTAACATGCGGGAGAGGAGGACTTCTTGATGCATTGGATTTTTATCTTATGCACAGAAAAACAGAATAAACAGTCTATGCAGCATATCCTGTCAAATACACTCCTCAAAACGAGTTTGGACACATTATTTTGGTAGATTATTTGTCCCTTTTAATAACACCAATTAGTATTGTACTTTATATTGTTGGAAAACCTGTAACCCCAAATTTCACCGCACGCGAAAGCACAACGCCATGCAGCGCCGCGCCCTTGAAACGTACTGCGGAGCACTTCACTCCCATTGTAGTCTACCAGGCAAATTCCACTGCATGCGCTGTGGTGCATCAGCACTATGTTGCTGAAGCGCACCAAGGCGCAAGAGATACGCTTCAGGTCTATTTTCTGCGCGGCCGACCGCTTCCAAACCTCGTAAATTCACTATTGTTAAGAAAGCACCTGAAAGGAAGTCACCATGTGGAGTACCCAGAAGTTTCAAAATAAAACACAATGCACGGACTCTTGCACGTAAATTTCCTCAATTGTATGTCATTACGTCAAAACCGGAGGCACGAGCATCAGGTCAGCATTCGGTCAGAGGGTCCCAGAGGCAACACGACACCATGGATGAAGAAAAGTTAATTGTAAAGGTACAGAAATATATAACATTGTTTACATGACACCATACATCTTTTCTACAAGGATATCGACGGATAGAAGTTGAATAAATCATGAAGCTGTGTGGTTGGGACCAGCAAAGGGACCTTAGAGAAGCGAAGTGAGGTGTTGTTTTTTCTTTTCTCAGTAGATAACATGCTTTATGAGCATGTGACATCACTAGTCTCATAAGAGCCTTTAGCTCTCTGGGGATCAGCCCTCCCCCTACGGGCTGTGTGCTGCGGCACTGCTAGGCGCGCCGTTTTCAGTCGGTTTTGTCTGTCGGAGCAAGAACACAGCAATCCGCTGCGTTGCGCTTTCTGGTGCAGGGGAATTTGGGGGTACGGATCATGCATTCATGGAATGATCATCACAGTTAAGCGTATGGGTATCACTCCCCAAATATGTGGCAAAGTCCCCAGCAACTGGAGGAGAGCCATGGGTCCTTGGTGAACCAAAGGGGACAGACTGGTCTTGTAGGGGTATTGTCTTAGTGGGACGCCCACTTCACAGTCTGTCTTGACTTCAACAGTCTCCCGGAAAATTGGTTCTAAGTTTGGAAATGTTACCAGGGCTGACATCAGATAATGATGCCACTCTGCTGAACACAAGCTTACAGTGGCGGGTGAGGTATGCTACTCACACGTTTAGCTGCGTTGCTCATTTCAGGAATGAACAATCCTTACAAGTTGTATCTTGTTGTAAAGGTGACTGATCAGGCTTTACAATGATATCAAATACAATACCACTTATTACTGGAGGGAGAAATAATGGACTGTGTTTATATGAGAAGCTGATGGAGGGAGGTGGGCAGAATCACGAACACTATGGATGTTTTAGGAAGCTAACTGCTAGCTGCCTTTAGCTGAAATCCCTCAAGACATAGTCCGCCGTGCTTGTTTGCATTAATGTCCCGTTTGACCACACAAGACTTTAAGCTGTGAGAGCAGTGGCCCTGGCTGTTGGTGAGTGAGTCGGGTGGTGTGTGGTGTGCCCTCATCTATCTTCTTGCGGCACTTGGCAAACTTCAAAAACAAAACTTTGTCATTATTCATCTGCACACATGGTCTATCATCATTTCAAAAACAGGGAGGATCTTAGAGACTGTTAATAGTTTGTTAGTCAAACTTTGACAGTTTTTGCAAAGTCTGTCGACAACATCTCCAGGTGTTCATGCGATTCTGTGTAGGTCTTCGCTGTCAACCCTACAGAGGCATAAAAAAAGATGAGAAAGGAAATAAGGAGGCAGCAGCTTGAGCAGAGACCCTCTGTAGTCTCTGCTGCTCCAATCTCTTTTTCTAAATGCCTCCATTCAAAGGAAGAGGACTTTCTGCTGTCAAACACCTCATCTCCACCTCCACCTGTTTACTGTACACTTCTTCTACACTCAGATATTAATAGATCGTGTTCCTCCAGCACACACCCGTCCTCCTGTGCTCTGCTTTACTCTTCTCTGCCCTCTGCTCTCCAGGGAGTCGAGATGGAGAAGTGGATCAAGCTGGAAGGCGGTGAAGTAAAGTGTGTCCGTCTGTCCGTGCAGGGACCTCTGTTTTTGTTTTCCTGCCTCCTCTATCCTCCTGTGAGTCCACCACTCTCTTCAAAAAAACACTTTATCAACCCTGACATTTATCGTACACAAACCGCTTCATTATCAGGAGAACGTTGTCATGCTAATGTAAATTTCTCTGCTCGGCTGCCTCTTTGTGCAGCTGACAGGCTTGTCAGAGACCACCGGGATCTGCTTTACAGTAACATCTATTTTTGGCCATCTCCCCCTCCCCCTCATCTGCTCATGTGAATGATTCTGAATAATGCCGGGCTCATTCAAATCAGAGCCGAGGGTTGAGCCGCGGTGTCGTTTATGACATCAGCAACAAGCTCAGAGAGAGAGAGAAGGAGTCATGCTGCAAAACCTGAGCAAGTTTGATATCTGAAGTACAAATATCTGTGAAATCTTTATGATTTACATACTCAGAAGGCTTTTTTTCAGCTGGTGGTTTGTATAACCAACTGTTTAGGTGAAATATGATGTTTTAGGGGATTTGATGCCAAAGTAACTCCAGCAAAAACTCATTTTAGTGTCCAACAGGCTGAGGGTTTTTACTTTGAGAGTGTGTTGGTTTCACAGTTTGGGTCCATTAAGAAAAATCTTTTTTGTCAGGAGGCAGATTTTTTATTTCACACTGGATTGTTGTTGCCAATATTTTAAACAAGTTGTCATCAAAAAGTGAAGCTATGCTCACACCAAATGAAAATTTCAGTTTTTCACTGAATATAAATACATTGAAAGTGAATGGTTTTTCTTGAAATTCATGTCATTTATGCAACAATTTGAGAGAAAACTGTTGTTAAACAAACACTGTGCAAGCAAATTCTGTCTCTTAACCCCTTCACCAAAGAGAAAAACTTCATCCTCTTTGACAAATAAAACATAATCTGTGGCACAACTGTCAATTAGCATCGAGAGGCAACAGTGACGATGACAAAACCACCGGCAGAGGCAGAAACAAACAAAGCTGCATTAGAACTTTAATACATGTTTATATTTGGGTTTGGAGACTGAACCATAGAGAGAGGAAACAGGGAGAAAGTCTCTTGGGAGTTTTGAGTATCTGATAAATGTAGCTCATATTTAACACTTTTCATGGACTGTAATGCTAACCAAGTCCACCAGCACAACACTAAGCTGTTAGTCTGTTTTTCTGCCTTACTAGCGGTGATTTAACCTGTTTTTTTCACCAGAGAAACCTCATTGAGCTTTAACACTGCACCTAATAAAACTGTTTTTTTTTTTTCAGAAATGCACACTATTTGGTTCATTTGGTCTGAACCAGAAATTTCAAGTGTGAAAGCAAGTGGAAGTAGGGGAGACTGGGGACAGTTGCAACAAGGGACGGTTGCAACAAGCCTTATTTCTCCAATCAGAAACATGCTAGAGTGATGACACTCACACTGCACATGCTCAGTTAGACCCTCTACCCACCAAGAAGAGAGAGGCCATATTGAGCATCTGGTCCTGCTTCTATCAAGTAAAGTTGTTTTGGAGGTATGAAAGTAGCTTTTTTCATGAGCTGTTTTTTTGTCATACTGTCCTGACCTTATGTATGAATGAATCCAAACGTATCTAGTTTGAATCACTGTTTGTTGACTATTAAATGACATGGTGAGCATGTGTCGATGTCAATGTGGCTAGCTAGCACATGGTGTTTTGTCATGACTGGTACCATGGGGACAGTTGCAACTGTTGCAACTGTCCCCATGCTATTAGGTTAGTCATATTAGAAGAGACCACACAACCATATTTTTCAAGATTTTTAGTTCAAAATAGGCAAAATTAATATATTTTATTGCTCATGATGAGCAGAACAGGCAATCATATGGAGAAACTAACGCTAATGATAAACAGAATAATTTCCCAAATAACTTGTGAAGCAAAAATGAGCAGTTAGTTATTGTTGCATGTTGTATGTGTCATATAAACTTGTCATATAGTGAATGAATCATCTAAACAGAGAAATTGTTTTCTGTTTATTTTCAGTATGCCAAGAGTGGGGAAGAGAGTCACTAACAGAGGGGTTCCCCTCAGTATTTTGGAACAAGCCTCAGATATTATTACAGATGAGGGCAAATCAGTGAGGGCAGTGGCCAAGGCCTTTGACATATGCCACACCACATTGTTCAGGTTCCACAAGAAAAAAAAAAATCTTGCATGCACGGCATCAAAAAATAAGCCGCTAGCAGGGTCTACCTTAAAGCTGTACAGAAAAGAAAATTGAATTTGAGCCCACTCTGGGTCATAACATTAGTATTTGTCCTATTTAGACAAAACACTGAGGATAATTAGTGACATTTTAATGTTTTTTTTATATGTTGCAACCGTCCCTGATCTGTGTTGCAACTGTCCCCAGGTTTGGGGTCAGTTGCAACGTCTGAATTCCTCTATTCAAATGAATATTGTGATTAATATGTTTTATGTAGCCATCTTTAAATGGTATGGGCATTTAGCAGACAGATGTAGGTTTAACATGTAAAGATTTGGTGAGACTAGTCCAAATATTCTCTGAGTAACTGAGAGTAATGTAAAAAGTTTTGCAACATCCTCAGTCTCCCCTAATTTACATGTTTGACTTTTTTTGGTTCAGAGGTGAAGCTGCAGCATTGTTGCAAGTTCCCCTTGGTTTTCTTTCACTCCACACTTGATGTGTAAAAATAATGTGTGAAACAGACATTCTCCACCAGTTCAAAAGTATTTTGTGCGATAAAAAAATAGAAAAATTAATTTAGGACGTGTCAGGTAGCACTTCCAGACTGGCTAATTATTGTGAAAATTAAATTCACAATTCCCTACTCATTGGTGCACTAAGCATGTCTGATCCTTCAAATGACTTTCAAACCCACCACAAACCAACTTGTCTGCTTAGCAGTAAGGTTGCTAAATTCCAGGAATTTTTAAAGTTGGAATTTTTCCATGAAACTGAACAAGAATTTCTGAGAATTTCCGGAAAAAATTGGAATAAACCTGGAATTACTGAATTGAAGGTTGGCCCTTCACAGTGATTTTTAGTATAAAGGTGAAAAAATATTTCGGCATTATCTTGACAAAAACAACCAGATTTCATGAGAATATCTCTGCTATTCCTCAATCACATTCACTTATCACTCGACTTACTGCAGGGGCATTGAGACCACACCTCCTATGTGCACTGTGCAGTCCTCCATCCCGTGCACAGATGATTTCTAAAACCCTGGACTATTGAGGAAACATTCCTGAGCCCAACGCAAAAGACCATAGAAGACACACATTTGAGCCTGTGGACTACATAAAGTAAAGTTTCAATTGATTGTTGGATAAAATAATTAAAATTCAAAAAAGTTGTAAGAAATCTGTTATAAGGTATGTTTTATTTTTTTATATAGATTTCTGCGTATCACAGAACAAAATGTTAAGTATGTTTGGATGTATAGTTTGTTACAACTAACCCCAATTTCCATTTAATTCACTTAAATTCCTATAAACTCCCATAATTACCCATGGAAAATTCGCTAGCTCTACTTCACATGGAAAGCTTCTGGAAATTTAACGGAAATACACCACTTTGTAACCCTTATTAGCAGTAAACGTGAGCTCATGTGAGCTTTCACACCATCAAAACATCAAACAAATGTTGCATTTGGTTCTGACCAATCGTGGCCTGAAAGCGACCTAAGAGAAGAATATTTTGTCAGTTTGTCTCCTCAGTTATTAAATGGGAACAGTGTTTTGTAGATTTTAAAAATGAGTAGGAGTCTTCGATTTACTATAATGTACAGCAAAGAAAGTCCAACACTGAGAATTTAAGGCCCAGTTTTACATTCTTATGCTGCGTTCACAGACCTTGCTTAATTAAATGCGTCAATGGAACGCCCAGCGCGTCGAGCCGCTGCGCCTGAGGCTGGACGCTGGACATTTTGACAAGCTGATGGGACAACGCGCGTCCTGGCGCAGGCGCAGTAGAGAGCCGGAGCTTGTCGGACTCAGTGATAACCGGTGCAGGCAAATCCAGCAGGAAACGAATATTTACAGAACTTACCTTCAAAACCTGTCTCCTCAGCGACTTTCTCCCAAGCCTGCTCCTTTTTGTTCCGGTCTCTGTAGAGTACACACGTCGCTAGAGCTCCGGATGATAGCAAACAGCGCAGATAAACCTCTCCTCCATCTTTTGAGAGGGGGTTTGAGCAGGAACAGGAGACCGGGGCGTCACACGTCATATAATCAAACCTGTCTGTCTCCTCGGCGACTTTCACCCAAGCCTGCTCCCTTTTGTTCCGGTCTCTGTAGAGTACACACGCCGTATAGTATAGCTCCGGATGATAGCAAACAGCGCAGATAGACCTCTCCTCCATCTTACAGAGGGCTTTGAGCAGGAGCAGGCGGACGTAGTGTCATACGTCATCAAATCAATGACGTCGGGGGGGATGTCATCGCTGATTGGCTGCCGCGCCACAGCGTCAAGCGAACTGGCGTCGAAAGTTCAATATTTTCAACTCGAGCGTCGAGGCGTCGAGGGCGTCAAACGCCTCGACGCTCGATGCCTCAAACGCGCCGGACGCTCCAAACGCGCTGCTCCAAACGTGTCCAACGCGCCGCCCGGGGCAAATCTGCGTCAAGACGCGCCTTTGCATTGACTTTATATGTAATCTCGATGCGCGTCGACGCAAATTCGCGTCTGGTGTGAACACACCATTAGTCTGAAACAGGCATCAGTGATGTTTTATTTTGGGTAAAATCATGTCAGAGTTTAGAATTTTGGCATTGTGGCAATTATTTTTTATATGTCATGACAAATACTGAGCATTCCCATTGAGGTAAAAATATTCAGACAGGTTTTTTGCTCCACTCCTGAGAAGAGCATCATTTCATCCAGTTCCATCTCTGTGAGAAGGCGCTCTCTGTAGTGAACGTGTCCTCAGCTCCGTGAACCCCTTAGTGACAAACACTTCTGAGCCTCAGCAGGTCTGAACCTGCTCCAGCCGCAGCAGCTCCACAGATTACTGCTCCAAAAATGCAAACTGCTGGGTGTGACTCCACATACCTGAATATTTGAGTTACAAAGCAGAAAACCACATCAGTCTACACACAAACATACGGCGGATCAGACTTGAAGGGAAAGTGTGAGCACTTCACTCATCTGAGGTTTAAGGGATTAATGTTCCAGCAGAAGCCTTACAGGACAGCAGCTCGCCCTCTAATGGAGCTCTGGAGGCTTTTATTCAAAGTTTGCGTGCAGCATAAACACTTTTTACTCTCAGCCTTATGGTGGCAGATATTATCGCTGTCATAAAGAACAGAGTGTTCTGGTGTCCGTGTTAAACACAGCCGTTATTATAGAGGGCAAACACACGACCTGCCTGTCAAACCCCAGGCACATATGGCTCTGCAACATCCCCCGCTGACGACCTTTATTTACCGCCACCCACGCACACGCTCACATCTCTCACTTTCATCCTTCAGCTCCATCTTCATGCTTTTTTTATATCTGCTTTTAACTCTTGAACTTTTCTTTATCTCAAGATTCTTTATCCCTTTCTCCTCTTGTAAAAGGTGCCAGTTCCTTAATTCTTCTTGGCATCAAATCAACGAGGAGCTGGAAACATTTTCTCAGAGATTTTGGTCTACGTCTCCATGACAGCATCACACAGTTGCTGCAGATTTCTCAGCTGCACCTCCATGATGAGTTGTCTGAGTCTGAATCTGAATTGTGCTGTCTATGTGGCAGGTGGGGATACTGTTTGCCCTGTGGAAGCAAAAGAGGCAAGTCCTTTAACACTGACCTAACAGTGACCGAAAGTAGCCATTCTTGAAACTTGTGCTCACGATAGTTCATCTTGGTATCAGTGTTCGGCTTGGAAAACATATGCTTGTGAGTATGTTCAGGTTTATCTTTTAATAATGCTACTAAAGGTGCGTTCACACTGGACGCTACTTGAACTACCTCGGAGATCACTCTCCATTCAAAGTCAATGTACAGCCGCATTCCGCATCTATTCAGGTGATGTCGTGTACGGCTGTGCAGCATCAGCCAATCAGCGGTGTGTACGTGTGATGGTACCCTAGACAGACAGTTATTCATCCGGACTACAGGGAGGATGAGTTCCTTCTAGGCGGAACTAATGTCAGTGAGGACATTAGTTCCGCCTAGATGGACCGCGGTAAACTCACAGATAATGCTGCTGCAGCGCATCAGCTGCAGTGTTTTGTGTTTGATAAGTGAATGAAGAGGATACAGTTGGAATAATGTCAGCTTATACATCCTATTATGTGATATATGATATGATCACGGTGAAATTTGAGCGGACGTGACGTCACCGAGCGACAGCCGATGCCAACGGTGACCAAAATGAGGTATTTATGGACGCGCGACGCTACGTCAGTGGGCGACACGATTTTGGTAGCTGGGTCGCTTGCGGTGTGAACGCAGCATAAGGCTGCATACCTTGCAGGTTAAGCATTAATCTTGTATTTTCTAGATCCCCGCCGATCGCGGTAAATGCTAACACTAGCATATACATGCATTTTTTCCATATACATTAGCCTGAAGCTAATGCACTCTTTGTATAGTGGGATTTCCATAGTAAGAAACTAATTGATGTATTAATGTTTGTTTAGTTTTACAGTGTTTCCTCACGTAAAGATTCTAAGCCGAATCATCAGAATCAGAGTTTTTCTTGGGACCTGTTGTCGATATGCCCAGCTGTGGTAGCGGGGGCAGAATATGAATCTTACCTTCAGAAGCTATTGGAGCTAAAGTAGTAAGTCCTGGTGAGGCACATTTTAAGCCTGTTTTATGCTTGACGCATCACTGGAGCTACACGGCCAACATGACATCAAACATCCAGACATATTTTCACCCTGCGACGCACATCCCAAAAACATGGACGCAGACGGCAACAAGATCTCTGTCTTTTGTATTAAGTATATTATCCTCCTTGTCTAACATCCTCTTGATTTAGCCACAGGGACCATCTCAACTCCCTTTTCTTTAATTCAATTTGTTTTACCAGTTTCTAGGCAAGACATTTAACTGTGCAGCATTCTGATACATACACTGCCCAGTACATTAAAGGTGACATCCACTCACGATCAGAGAATAAAGCCTGAGATGTGTGACTGTTTTGACATTTACTGTAGTTTCAGTTTCCACATGTTGCCAGAAATGACCCAATATCTCTGTTTTCTTCCCCCAGTTTTCAGTCCTCCAAGCATGAAATCTTTACCATTTCATCAATCCATTCCTTCACATCTTGGTTTTCCAGTTTCATTATATGAGTCTTGCAGGTGTGGTAATTATGTACTCTGTTCTATTTGTATTTGCAACATCTTTTGTCATCAGCAAATCACATTTTTTGAAGTCTAGTCAGTAAGGCAGAACGATTTTAGGAAAAGATCTAATCGTGATTTTCAAATCAAGGCGCAGTGCAACTTTCACTGTTTACAGTACAGACAACAGTTGGGGATCATGATCAAAAGCACATAACACAATAAGGCTGTCACTTTTCCAAAAAATCCAAGTGGAACGGTTTTCAGACACGCACCCAAATAATCGAAGATATTCAATTACCCCCCCCGCCCCCCCCTTACCCGAATAAAACAAAGTCACGCAGGGTTGAACTCTTGACGAAGCACCACACCACTTGGCCGTTTAGCTTGGATGAAAAGCACGCACATTTGATGTGGAGGATGAGTGATTAAACTCAATTTCACAGAACATACACCCTGGTCTTTGATTTTTAAGTTTGCCATCTACGGTGTAGAACCAAAACTACTTCCTCACAGCCCTCCTCGGATGATTCGGAGCTGTTAATGTCCGCTCAGAGTGGAAACTCTTTGTATACTGAGGTCAAGAGAGCACTGGATGTGGCTGACGGTCAAGCTGCGCTCACAGCGCCCTCTGTTGGATTAAACGATCCACTAATCCAGGCGCCCTGATGTGCTGCTACACTCAATATTTTACATTCGAATATTTATTTACTATTCGGTTACAGATATTTATCCCCATATTCGATCGGTTATTCAAATATCAAATATAAAGTGACAGCTCTATAACACAATAGTAATCATCTAATGTTGACGATAAATAATCTGTTTTTAGTACTTAATATATACTCAAATTTCTACTCCTAAACAAAGTAAATAAAAAAGTAAATTGACTGCAAATTTGTAAAATAGTTGACACAACTGGTCAGTCGGAGTGCTGCAAAAATTGCAGCTATATGGATCACATGATTGCATTGTATGAAACTGAAATCCGACAATGCTAAATCTTTCAGCCGTAGAAATAAGAATGAATTATTTTTTGTTGACTGCTTTGGCCCTGCCCCCTATTGTCTTAATAACAAAAGTAAACATAACTTCTTCTCAGGGTTCTCCATATTTACATCAAGTCTCTTTTCACTAACTTCAGTCAAACCAATAATGCAATAATTGAGACTTTTTGAGGACATTGCCCCATGATGTTTGGTAGAATATTAGTCTGCAGAAAGGAGAGAGCTGCATGGAGCATAGATACCAAACTGTTTCCACGTCATGAGTTCACAGCAGTTTGTGTCAGAGCCACCATCCATGTGGAAAGCATAACTGATCGTATCCTCTTGTGCATAGAAGTTCGTAGGAGACACTAAACTCTCTAGAAGACAGATCAACAAAAAAAAGATTGGTTAATGCGGACAGTGTTTGTTTTTGTTGGTAACACAGTGAAGTTCTCACTCTGGTTTTCATGGTGAATAATCTGATGAAGTCATAGAAACTGAACTCATGATGAACTTTTTTATTCCATGATGCAAACACCAGCACACAGATTTCTCACACACACCATCATTGCAACACAACACTGAAGCTCCTCTGCTGTTTGTTGCTCTCCTTCAGTTTTTTTATGCTTTCTGACTTTAAATGAAGCCATTTCTCAGCGTCTGGCTGTCAATTAAGTCTCACTCTTCCTGTTTCTTCTGGCTCTGACTTTCTCCACTCTTCCTTTAAACCCTACTCAAACCATAATGACTTCATCTCTGCTACATGCTGGAGTGTTTGTGTCCTTCTGGTCAGGCCCTGTTTGCGACTGCCAAATGAAACATTTCACCACAGCAGACTGGATCTCACGTCCATGATGTCATTTTCTAGCTGCCTCTCCAGGACTCACACTTCTGATCGTGGCCTGTTTTAGCTCTACAAAGCTGCGTATACAGCTCTGTATGAATCAGCTTGTGGCTGCTCTTTAATGTAAATCAGGCTGTTAGTGCAGGAGTAGATGGATGCAGTCCTGTCTGGATGTAATACGTCTCATTAGACATCCTTTTAAACTCTAAACTCTCTGCCCTCACATCTCGTTTATTCCAGGGTCTAACCAGACGCACAATCATGTGTTTCTGCATGAGCTCCAGAGATCATGCTTCGACTGTGAGTCACAGCCAGACAAACTGAAAAATGTGAAAGTTTGTTTAATGAGTGAACTTGTCAGCACAGAAGTAACATGTTACGAACTTCGTCTATTAAATATTTAGTGGGTATCCTTAAAGTTGTGGCCCATTTTTAAAGAGCGTTTTCAATAAGAGCCATAATAATTGACAAAAGCACCAGTTTTAGCTACAGAAACTGGAGCATCTGATCTACATTTCAGGTAAATGACTGACTTTTATTTGCATGTCATGCACAAAAAGTTCTCTCCCCTCTCCGGGATCAAAAGACACCGGCCGTTGTTTACACATGTTTGGCTCTGTGTGCTTCAAAATACTTCCCTGTAAACACGAGATGATCCACAGAAAATGATCAAATTTGTAGCTTTTTTTTTGGACTGAAATAGGACAAAGCAACTGAGCTATAGGCTTGAAAACCACCTTATTCAACACGTCCAACCACAACACTGAGAAGGAGGGAGTGCTTCATTTACCACATGTGACAAAATGGGCACAACATGGCACATGACACTTTTGGCCGTTTACCACTAGCACGCCTTGGCCCTACTCTACTCGGCCCTACTCGATTTGCAGCCCATTTCCACTAGCCCGGTACCTCCTAAAACAAGCTAGTTTTAGTATCTACGCTCTGGTTCCAAGTGAGCTGAGCCCATACTAAAAGATGACGTCACTGACTGCCGGCTACTGATTGGTCAGACAATATCGTCATCGATGAGTCATGAGCGCGATGACCTAGCATGCTAGCAGTAGCTACCATTAGCTTACCCTCTACGTCTTTTCTTTGCAGCTCGATTGCTCTCGTCCTCGGCTTCATTCTGTTGTATAGCTTCCAAAACTCTCCGGTGCTTCTCTAGGGGTATTTCTTCTTGCCACCTGCAGTCTTCTTCTGCTTTCCTTTTTAACTCGGTTTGTGACAAAAAGCCACAGATTGTTGTGTCGTGCTTAAAATGACGTCACCGCAGTGCCGCTCAGTTGTTTACAGTGACACTGCGCCCCGTTGGGCAGGCGACTGGGGCTAATGGAAAAGCAGCACAAGGCGAGTAGAGTAGAGCCACGTAGAGTCGAGTAGAGTAGAGTAGGGCGAATGGAAAAGGGCCATTCGTCAGATGCCAATTGAATTTTTATAGCAGAAAGCTAATACAGGAATCAAACTTCAGCCACAACTGTGACTTAATTAATCAAACAATGCTATGAAAGAGTTTTAACATTATAAAGGTATCAACGTACTTAATACATAATGATTTACTCTTTGTAATACAAACAAACAGAATGAAACAGGTGAATGATGGGAATTAAGGCTCATTCCTGTCCTATGTCGCAACCCTCACCTGACATTTGAACCCACTGACATGAAGCAAGCTGTTAGCAAGTCTCTATTGGCCAACCTGTCATCTGAAATGTGTAAAAACCAGGGTCACTCTGCTTTAAGTTTTCCTAGAAACAAAGAGTCAAAAGTTTAACTAACAACCCCGTCCTCAGCTGGAAACAGGCTGCACAAACACACTCTGCAGAGCTGTGCTCAGAGCCAGGCATGCATTAGAGCATCTCTGTAATCTGATTTAGTCGATGGGATTAACGGAGAAAGTGATCACACTATCAGCCTCTCTGGTGTGTGTGCAGAAAATCCTGGAAACACTCTGTTTTTATGGAAACAAATTAAAACTCTAAGGGAGCAGAGCAGAGGAGTATTTCCATTTTCACAGAGCACTGAGATCACTGAATTAATCTTCCCAATGAAAAACTATAATCTGTTTATTAATGAATTATCAGTGGGAAGAAATTCAACAATAAATGAGAGATCTGAAAGCCAAAGTAGGAATATGTCAGTTTGTCTGGAAGACTTTGAGGCTTGAATTGAACTCGTCTGTCATTGGTCTAAAATCTCTGGTGCTGGGCAGGGCAGCAGTCCAACAGATGTGTGACAGAGAGCAAACAAAAGCAGCACAGGATGTAATCCACAGATGAATGGAGCACGGAGGAGGTGTGTGTGTCTCCCTGTGGCTGAG
Source organism: Scarus forsteni (assembly GCA_036419115.1). Taxonomy (NCBI): domain Eukaryota; kingdom Metazoa; phylum Chordata; class Actinopteri; order Labriformes; family Labridae; genus Scarus; species Scarus forsteni. The sequence continues at coordinate 32,528,172 of JAZDUH010000544.1, forward strand.
ATAACGCTGACCACAGCACGAGACTGGGATTATAAATCCTGGATTACACGCACAACCACACAAAAACACAAATCCAGTGCTGGATTTGGAGCAGTCACTGAATTCACTCAGTCAGGACTGAAGCCCCCTGCCTGTGCACATACAGAATTATTACATCATTGTCATGCTGTAATCACCTCAGGCCGGGCTGTAAAGGACAGCAATGTACAGAGGAAATGACCTTTAAATGAAAGGTAACACTTTCCCTGCTTTAATGTGCTTTCTTGCAAGATTTCATGTTTAAGAACAATTTAAGAAGCCCAAGGCTAAACTCACATCCCTTCAAATTATCTCATAATTTAATATTTTAGCATTTTGTCAGTTTTCAGTTGTGAAACTGAAGTAGTGAGTTTCATATCTCTCCTGCCCTAAGTTGTTCGGAGATGCCCCTGAAATCTGTCAATTTCCTGCCATGGCTGTTTCAAAATAAAGGCATGATGGACATGACTAGCCTTTTTTTAGTGGAAAAGGCATTAGTGAGAGGAGTGTGGACCTGGTAATGATGTAGTACTAGCACAAACCAAGGTTGTTGACATTGATGGCAAGACATCATTATATCTTAGGTTTGGTAGTACAGAAAATACCAATGCTTGACCAAACACATCTAGAATCCGATTCTTTAACCCAGAGCAGCACAAACAAATAGCAGGAGGAGGTGAACTGATCCTCTTTCTGTGTCTGTGCAGATGTCACGTGAGTGGGTTCAGAGATCAGAGCAGGAACATGAGTTGAAAGCAAAGGGGTAGGTGAGCAAGACATGACAAGTCCAACTCTGAAAGTAGCTTTTGGAGTGGAAAGAACTTTTGTGGTGATATAATGCACTTGGAGGGGGGGCTGCAGAAGGAAAGGCCTCAAGGGCAGTTGCGTAAAAAAGTTACAACAAAGGAAGAAGCTGCTGGATTCACCTGATGAGCAGAGTCCCTAGACCTACACTCAGAAATGAAAGTTAAAGTTAGTTATAATTGCCAACATTCACTTAAATGAAGCAAACCCTAAGAGGATCATTAATGTTTGTTACCCAGTATTATGGTATTACTATTGCTAAGTACCTTTAAAATACCACATCCCAAATACAGTTGAGTTGAATGAAAAATGTCTGAAATTGAGCCTGTTGATCAGTGTCAGTAATGTTCACAAAGAGAGCTACTCTGGCCGTTTCCCCCAACAACAACGGATACAATCTGTTTTCAGCAAGTAAACTCATCAAAACATGACTTCTGTCTTAACAAATCAACAGTCTGTATCAGATGAATACTTACTCTTAGGATAAACTTTTTTAAAACAGCTTCTCTTATTTATCCTGATGGTTTGTAAAACTCTGAATCTGGTCCATGCAAGTCTAACAAATGTTGTTTACAGCAGAGAGGTTCTGCATGATGAAAGCTGCAGACTGAAGAAGCTTCTGGTCTTGAAACATCTTGAGGTGTTTTGTTTTGTAGTTAAACTCTTAATCTAGTCAGTCAGTGGCCTAGTTCCCATAGAAAATTTCTTCATTTTTAATTCAGACCTCTTGACTCTACATCTACATATGTTAGTACTGTATGTACTCAATACAAATAAGCATTCACAATAATCCAAAGTAAGCAGCGGCCATTTTGGCTGCAAAAATCATCCATTTATCCAGTTTGGGAGTACATGTTTCCATGCAGACTGTTTCTGGGTGGTGCTTCTGGTGGAAGGTAACATTGTCTGTGCTGTGTACTGAAGTTATGCCCAAACAAAGTGTCTCTGTAGTAGAAAAGAAAGTAAGCCACCCTACCTTTTTTTCTTTTTTTTTTAGCTTCCTTTAGCCTAATGCCATGTAGTGGTGGGGGAACCATCTGCAGCATCACTTAGATCTAGCCTTTGTGCCAACTATTTCTGTACAGATGCAGAGCTGATCTCCTTCACTGTAGCTAATGTAAAGGCTGATTCCATAGACCTAATGATACCTTTATTGTATATCCCCCCCCTCGGCTATGAGCAATAAAACTTAACATTACAGGAAAAAAAGTAGTAATTAAAGATCAGAGGCTTGTAGACTTTTAGACATAATTAATACAAATTCAGTTATTAATGAATAAATCAGGCTTTTATCTGTATTCAAACCCTTCAGCCTGAGCTCCTGTTAGTCTCATTTAATCAACAGGTTGTCACCTGTGGCATCTGCTTACTCTTAATGAGCGACAAATTGGCCTCAAACTCTCCGCACTGTTCAAGCAGAGGTGCAGGAGAAAGTGGTTTCTTTCACATTTCTGCTCTCCTGATGCTTACTGAGTCAATTTATAGAAGTGAGTCACCCTCAAGTGGAGGCGTTTTAATCTGTGACACAACCTCAATTATCTTCCACTGCAGCTGTCGGGATCATCAGCAGACCATAATGGATGAAGGGAAGCTTGCTGCGTTTTGAAAGGCTGAACATCAGGACGTTTTCTGAATGATAAGTTTCACCTTTAGAGGATTGAGATGAGGGACATATATAGAGTCAGCTTTAGAGGCATGAAATCAAACTCTAGGCTCACAGCAGTCGACGCTCTTGAGCTAAACTGATCAAAAGACCTGATCATCTGTGTCTTACATCCACTGAGCAAATTCTCCTGAGAAACCATTTGTTCTGCGTCCATGCTCTGGATCTTTGTGTTTTCGTGTTTCCACCGCAGAAGAAGAAGAAGAGCCGGAGGAATCCCTGATCATCAGACTAAACCTGCTGTCTCGGTACAAAGTGACCATCTGTTCTGGAGACATCCCCTCGTCTCTGAGCTCAATATTTATGACTGAAATGAAAATACAAGCCAAGAGTGTTCCAGGGCAAACACTGAACAGAGACTAGAGGAGGGAAACGTCAGAAATAAAGCCAAAAGAAACAAAAGAGAGATGTGAGAACAGACTTAGTTTGCTTTGAAGGGTGCTACATTCAGAGTGTGAGAAAAGGGAATTTATGTGTGACTTGTAAATCAGACCTGGCAGATTTAGATTTAAACAAATGCTGCTTGAATTTGAGTACAATTTATGTCACTTCACAAAAAGGAGTTGCTCTGAAAGAATAAACTCTGCCAAGGCAATCGCTGACATTGTTTGCCGAGTTATTACTTATACCAAGAGAGGTAGGGATGCACAACATTATCCAATATTGTTATCACTTCAAATTTTGCTTTCATTTACAGAGGATATAATGGCAGTATATATTGGCAAACTCTACAAATGTACCATGATACTTTACCCTATCATCACTGCATGAGTGCATCTAAAACTCAAAAGTTTAACTTGTTTCAGAGTTAAATGTTTTTCTTGTTTTTCATCTGTTCTTTACAAAAACATTACAACAAGTCTATTTTCATTAAGTTAAAGCTTTTGTGCTCTTGACAAAAAAATATCCTGATCAATTATAATGATTTCAGAAACATTGGCTTATTGGACATTTGCAAAAATCCAATACCGTGCATCCCTATTGACAAGATAACAGAAAAAGTTGTGATTGGAAATTTATGAAAGGTAAGAAATAAGCCACGGACCGAATGATTTGCTCAAGGGAAAGATCTGAATCACCATCTGTATCCAGGTTTTCTTTGAATCATTCTTTCCGACTGCGAGATGGGGCTACCATGAACATTTCTGCTTGTAACTTAAAAAAATCTCACAGGATAGCTTAATGACAGGTCATTAGGGATGTATATCGCTATGATTTTATCGATACCAATACAGATACGATACTCCTTATTGGTATTGATACTGTTATCGATACTACAACACATAATTTTGTGTAAAAAATAGAGACTTTACAAGATATTAAAAGATTCAACCTTTTTTTATTACCACAAGGTAATATTAAAGCTTCAACAGAATAGAAGTAATGCATTACAAATGCTTCTCAGAGTCAAAAAGAAAGCTAAGGAGATGGCAAAACCCCTTCATGCCGCCCAACAGACTGCATGTACTGACAGATCCATATATCGGGGCACCTGGAGCAGTGGACCGTTCCGTCCATCAGAGGGCGCTCTGAGCGCAGCTTTGACCCTCAGTCCCATCTGCTGCTCTCTCAACCTCAGTAAACAAAGAGTTTCCACTCCGAGCGGACAGCAACAGCACTGAATCATCTGAGAAGAGCTGTGTGGAAGTATTTTTGGTTGTACACCATTGATGGCAAGCTTAAAATCAAAGACCAGGCTGTATGTTCTGTACAATGCAGTTAGCAACCAAACAGCCCGCACTCCTTTAGCTTCATACTATGCACAGGCTCCAAGTGTTTGGTGATGTTGCTAGTGGACGCAACTTCTCTCTGACAATTTCAATCTCTGGCATTGGGCCGAGTTTTTATCAACTTTGCTAAAGTGAGCCCAAACCTTCCAGCGCTTAGCCCTCACCGACATGCTTGAGCCAGCTGCGCCACCACCTGTCGACAGCGGTAGAGTCGTAACTACGTGACAGTTGAAGAGACGTTCAAGTACCAATAACAGTACCGTTTTTCCAGATTCTTAACGGTATTCGGGTACCGACCCAATTAGGGACCGGTACATTAAAGTACCGGTCCGCGGTATACATCCCTACAGGTCATTCCACACAACAAAGATTGACCCAAGTACTCAAAATAATCTGAGCCCACCGATCCAGAATGCTTCAATTTATGGAGTTCTCAGGAAATTGGCTAATGTGAGATACCAAATAATGCTTTTGAAATGCAACCAACACATTTTAATACTATTAACTTTGTTTTTATGATTCTCAGGGTTAATCTAAAACTGGCTGTGAATAACACTCTGAGTTGCTGCCATGTGTGATTAGTTATTTGTGTTAACATGCAGCTGAAAAGGCATCTGATGAGTGAATAATCCCACTGCCCACTGTGTGAAATTTTAACAGGTTATTTGAGGATCTTTAATCAAAAACATCTCTCCTGCTGAAGAACCAAAGCCGCTTTCACTCTCTTGTTTTTGTTAAAACCATGACTCAGATTTTCAACTGATGCAATCTTTGATTTCATCCAGAGAGCGTGAGAAGGAGAAGAGACATAAAGAAGGACGAGAATGAGAAACCGAGCAGGATTTAGTCCAAAAGTATCTCTGGAGGGATTGACGCCTTCCACATGTTGCTGTCTGATTCTGACTCTGTTTGTGAAATGAAGGAGGAGTATTGGTCCAGTTTCAATCCCTCTGAGATGACTCCAGCTTAGGAGTTGTTCTAACCATTAATTACTACAGAGAGAAATCCCCCTGACGCTGTTTTTATACTATTAGGAATAAAAAGCTCTGTGGACGTTATTAACTCTGAAGAAGTGTGATGTTGTTAACACAGCGAGTTTTAACAGTCTAAATAAATCCTGATAATGTGGAACAGAGTGTTCACCACATTTAACGAGGAGCTTTAACTGTGTGTTGGTGTTTTTGGGGTTGTTTATACGTTCATTTAAGTTCATTTATTATAATACAAACTCAAACCCAAGGGGGCACTTGATCAAAACACTGAATGAAGATGACATGCAGAGACAGATAGATGGATACACTTCATATGATGTAGGAGAAAAGCAGAGTTCTTGGTCTGTGAGCCCTGCTGCTCATGAAGCTCTCTGGAATTTGCTGGCAGCATTAAAAAACAGGCTCACTTTTTAACAGCTTTTCTCCCCCTTACTAGACTTAAGAGCCCATATTTGGCTGTAGTTGAGTTTTACATGCCCTTAAGTGTTTTATATAAAAGAGTACTTCTACGAACAAGACAAAAGAAGCCAGGAGAAGGACTTCTCCCTCTTCTCCTGTATAACAAGATGCCTAAAATGACTCCAAACTCTCTACCAAGCACCAAAACAGAGCTACCCAAGTGATGTCCCACCACTGTGTTGTTGTTGGTTTAACTCTTTAACACCCAGCTCCACTGTCATTTTTTTTTGTTTTATGATACAGAAAAAACTGCAAACAAACTAAAAGAACTGATATTTTATTTGTGGTATTTAGAGGTTTAAAAAGCTGAAAGCTACCATTATAATTACCATCATTAATATTTTGAATACTTATAGTAATCATATACTGATATGATGATAAATACACATATAAAGTCTGTGATTAATCAAAAACATTTTTGTGTTCTACAAACTAAAACACAAAACTATTTTTTTCCTGCCTTTTCTAATTGATTTTGTCCTAAATATCTGTGCATTTTTGTGTCATCACACAATCAACTGTTGGCTTTTACAACCTTTCAATCCCACACCAAGAAAATATCTGTTTTTGGGTTGATCTGTAGTTTTCTCTGTTTCCTGAAGTGTTAATGAAACCAATCAATGATCTGATCTGTTCTGTTTTTTATAGCATGAATTATCCCTGAATTTAATGATGACTTCTGCCAAATAGTTGAACTTGCAGTTAAAGGGTTACGCCGAAATGCAGTGACTGTATTAAATTATCATAACTCACATGGCACCAAGCAGTGCTTAATTTGCCAATCAATATAAAGAACAGGGGCCTCAAAGTGCAGGAGCTCAAACCTCGAATCCACATACAGATGTAGCTCCTTCAATTTTCCTCTACCAGCCAAATGGCAGTCGAGCTCCATCCAGTTACCAGCAAACTCCCAGCCACTTGGAGTCAAACAAAAGGTTATTTTTTGGGGCGTTTTTTTCTGTTGCTTTCCATGCTTAGCAAAATATTCATTTGTATACCCCTTAAAATCTAAGAGGTAAGGGCTACATGCTATCATGTAATTACGTGGGATCTAATTACAACAATTCGGGTCAGAGCACCTTCCTGTCATAGACCAGCCAAGACTCTGCCAAGGAAACTGGGGAAAATGTAAGTGAATCCATTCGTAGTCTGCCTGCATACCGTTGTGCATGAGCTGCTCTCTCCACAGCAAATTGCCAGAATTCTTTCCAGTGAATTAGTTTCTACACCCTGCACCTTGGTCAGTCTCAGGCACGAGCCAGCAGCACAGCTCTGCACAAGTTTGCTGGAAATACGTGTCAAATCTATTTACAGCTGCGCCCACTTCATTGCCATGTCAATCTCTGTTGAGGGGTTCAACTGGAGACAGGAAAACAAATCCTCAGAGTTTGTTGGTGATTTCAAAACACAGCATTACATGGTAATTACATCAATACAGACTGTGAATCAAAGTCTGGCAGGTTGCTTACATGTAGCTCCTCCAGATCTCGCAATAACCTTTCAAAATTGTAGTCTTCTCATGGTCTGGATATCGTCTGCCATGCCAGTGTCTTATTCTTTGTCTTATTTTTGCCACGTCTGTAAGTTACAGTCTGTTGAGTCTGGTCAAGTAAGTCTGGTATTTGTCCATTTTGTGAGATCATGTCAAGATCAGGCCTAAGCTTTGCTGCTGGTAGGTGAAGACACGCACCTCTGACATGAAAAGCTGCAGCATGTATGGGATGCTGTGGACTATGTGGGTATTAGAAGTGGAAGTGCATCTCAAATAGACTGAGAACAAAGGGGAATCAGGGTTAATTTGCATGTAAAATGAGACGATGATGCTCAGTTTGAGCTTAAGCAGTCTTGATTATGTCCACATTTCTCAATGCACTGAATTGCCGCCATGTGATTGGCTGATTGGCTATTTTTGTTAACAAACAGTTGAATCAGTACCTATAAAAGATGTGCAGATTTGGTCTTATCTTTTTTCTTCTTATTCAAAGTTCACAATAATTGAGAGTGGCTTCGTTAAAGAGCCACAGTCTTCTTGTCTCCTGTCAGTGATCCTCTCAGGTGCCTCCTCCTCTCCATCTCTCTGAAACACGGGGATAAACTGGAGTATTCCCTCTGAGCTTTACTCTAAATCCTCATTTAGTCAAGTAGGCCGAGCACTTGAGGGCCGGGCCGCCCGCTTTAATTAGAGCCTCTTTGTCTGTCAGACAGCGGTGCTCTCCTCCGCCTTAATAAACCATCCTGAGAGCAGCAGGTCAGACTCTCTGTGGCTCCTTCTGTCCCTCTTCATCTCCATCCTCCATGCTTGTTATAAATAAGGAGAGAGGGAGGTTCTTGTCTGTGTCTATGATCTCTCATATTTGTTTTCGGCACTTGTTCCTACAGAGATAAGGTGTGAACGTGTCGATGACCTGTGGGAGATACGGTCCCTGATCTCTTCACAGCGTCCTCCTCATTTGTGTTCAGTATTCATGTCACACTGCAGATACACGATGGGAGTTTCCTCATTGGACCTGTGCTTGAAATACAAAACAGGTCCTTCTCCGAGAGCCAATTCTGAGCTCTGCACAGGAAAAACTGGAAGGCTGCTTCACACACATCCCTAATAACCTTGATCCGTTCTCCTCAGACTGACTTAATTGAAGGAAGGGAAAATGGATTCCTTTCTCTCCTTTTCCTCATCAAACAAAAGCTCGACTTCAGAAAGACGGAGACACTAATCCTCAGAAATCCATGCTGCTTTATTATTCCAGCAGAGAGGAGACAATGCAGCTTATCAGTATTGATGAGAGGCCTCCTGTGGGTGCTGATTGAGCGGCTGATAGCGAACAAATCAGCTTAGCATACGCCAACAGATTTCATCATCTGAGAGTAGATACCCATAGCAAGCCTTTGGGGATGAGAGTTAAAAATAGACACTGAAACAGGGCTGGGAAATACATCCAGACTTTAGGATTCATCGATATATTTTCATTCGATCCAATGGGGGAGAAAGGAATATCTTTTTCATACATATTTATGACCTAGCATTTTGAGTTCACATGGCTGTTGGATGGGTTTAGTAAAAAAGAAAAGTGATCCCAGTAAAATACAGCTCCTAGTGCACTCTGATTGGTTGATAGGTTTGCTCTGCGATGATACATCATATCAGCGCTGCTCTGCACCATGTTGTCAATATCTCTGCATTCATTCTGACATCAACTCAATTCAATGGACATGTTACAATGACCCATGTAGCTTGAACTGAACTTGAACTTGACAAAACACTGGTAGGATGTCATACTGGCAGGTCCATTCTTGAGGCAAGGAAACAAGATGCTTCAAGCAGCTACTGAGGCTATGAATAAGGATGAGAACTGGTACCATTTTATTGATACCAATGTTAATGTCAATGTCAATGTCAATTTTATATGTGGCTCTACTACTGTAAAGCACATTTAAATAGCCAGCGGCCTACCAAAGTGCTTTACAGAGAGGTTATGTCAAAAAGTTTATTTTACTCGTCCCGTGTTGTCCTGTCAAAAAAATAAAAAAAAAAGTAATGGATGGATTTGATTGAAATTTTTCCAAAATGTTTTCAGATGAGGGAAATAAAGGAAAATGTTTTTTTTGGAATGTGGATGATTTGATGTAACTGGCTGCCATGAAAAAAATGATGATTTTTGTGATTTTTGTGAATACTAAAATAGATAAAATTATGAATCCAATTGCTAATGGTATGTATTATCATGAATCTAAATATTTGGATGAAATAAAGGTAAGACTAATTTTTATTGGTGAAAATCACAATGGTGAAATCTAGTGCTTTTCAGTTTTTGTTTTCATTTTTGATGACTGCCTCTGATGAGGACATGGCTTATTTCATATGCAAGGCATGCGGAACAAAGTGGAAGGACTCGATAAAGAAATTGATAGCAAGAAGAAAGCAGAAAGACTACTGTTGATTATTTTGGCAGTGTTAACAATTCTAAACTGGATTTGAGTTTTCATTCTCATCTTTGCCAGATACTTTTGTTTCACTAGAAATATGACAAAATTATGTTAGTATTTGACCAAATAGAGGTCATATTAAAGTAATGATTTTATAAATTGGAGCTAAATAATCCATGGATTTATCAGCTTTCTTTAACTGATTACTTTCAAACCAGGCATTGCATTTAAAACTTGCAGGGTTGTTTATCAGAGGCTGATTAAGAATAAACATAATCTGTTTGACTTTGCAGTTTCAGGGCTATGAAATAATAAAAACATAATCTAAGTGCCTTATTTATATATTTTATGGCTAATTTTGCTAGTTCAAACCACATGGATTTTCTGTTGAGTTCGTCTCCCAGTGCAAAGGGTCTCTTAGCACTCAGGGTTCCTCCCCAGTCATTAGGTTCTTGGCACTCAGGGTTCCTCCTATAGACCAAAAACATGTTCATTAGGTAGATTTGTGGCTCCAAAGAACCATCAGGTATGAGTGTGAATGGTTGCCAATCTCTCTGGCCCTGGGATCACCTGGTTACAGGTTCGGGGCCTCGCACCTCCTGCCTAATGTCAGGCGAGACAGACTCCAGCCTATGACACCAAAATGGAAAAGCAGCAGATAATGGATGGATGGATGGATGGATGGATGGATGGATGGGGGGATAGATTGATTTGCTGAAATTCAATGTCTTGAGTTCCTCCAGTTAGCATAGGTAAGGAGTTTACATTCATTAGGGAGGATGCACAATGTAAGTGGCACGATAGCAGAATCGGCAGGAATGAAAATCTCTGCTTTATTTATAGATGGTATTTCTGGCATATTTAGAAGAGAATGGACTGCTGTTTTCTTTGGTCCAGAACCATTTCTCACAGAAATACAGTTTCAAATTGAGGAGATCAGGTCAATGTGACTACTACTGATGGGATGAAATATCGTTTGGCAATATATCGCAATACAGTACGAAACTTGAATGGAAATTACCAGCTGAATAAGAGAAAATTTACAGAGCAGGAATGTTGAGCATCAGCGTGAATCAAAGTACACTTAAGGATGCCCAAGCCACTTAGAAATCCAAAGTATGGACACCGTTCAGCCTCTACAACACTAAAGGGATGGACAAAACTGATTATTCTGACACATTGTTCTTATTATTATTAATAATTTTTGCAGTATATCAATTATCACAGAATTGCTGCATTGTGATTATATCGTTATCGTGGACCATGTATCAGATGTTGTGAAGAACCCTGTGATTCCAATCTTCAGTCCCTAATATTCATCTTCACCCCAAATGCGAGTATGTCCAGTGATGATAACAGTTGTTGTAACGTCACCTCTTCATCCTCAAAAACTTTACATTACGTGGCTACAAACACCTCAATAACATCATCTGAGGATCACTTCTGCAGTGAATACTATCAAACAGCTTTAACAAACAGCTGAACACAAGTGTTTGGATGCTGTGACAAAATGTGCACATCCTTGGGGTGCTGGTTTGGCGGAGTGGTTAGTAACCAGGCACCCCATGTACTTGCTTCTGCCGGTCCAGGTTCGAATCCCGCCTATGACCAGTTTGCAGAGTGTCTTCCCTACTCTCTCACCCCCTTTCACAAGCCTATCCACTGTCGCTCTCCTATCAATAAAGGCACAAAATGCCCAAAAAATACATAAAAAAAAAAGGTGCACATCCTTTATAAAAAGTTTCAAGATGCCCACCAGTCCTATGTTTTTCTTTATACATCTGCACTGCCAACCATTCAGTATTTCTAAACAGAAAAAATACGGAGTTATGCACTGTGTATAAACATGCAGCTACAAAACATCAGGAAATGTTTTTTGCTCCTCGTCGTCTGGCCCTACCCTTCAAACTAGTGTCTAAATTAAACACTATGAATGTTTCATCTACTGCTTGCAGCATGTGTTTATCTCTATCCATACATATTTGATGTTGTTGATTCTCGCAGACTTTCCTCGTTATTCATTCAGGTACTACTCTACTCTTCAGCACAGATCCATTTAGCCTGAATCAGAGTGGAAACAACATTAATTTAAAGAGAAGGATTTGACTGATTGGCCTTTCTGCTGCCACTTGATTGATGGTGAAATTAGGCGAGCACAGATGAAAATAAAAGCGTCTGCCTCAGAAGCGGGGAGTCCTCGGCTCCCGCTGACAGTTGCTCTCTAACGCAGCAGCCTGATTTTCAGTTTTTCATGCTCCCTCGCGCCGCTCTAATGAGATATTTTTAGCCTGCCGCGAGCAGCTGTGCATCACTTACAAGAGGAGACGATCTGGGATGAATTAAAACAAATACATGATCACAAAGCGTCATTACATTCACATCTGAAAGGTTGGAATACAAAGAGCATCTCTGGGTTGTAGACTGATTGTAGACTGAAAAACAAAGCAGCTCTGAACCTTTTGTTCCCTTAATCATTCACAGAGAAGGTTTACGCTCATTTGATGATTAAAAAAAAGTACAAGAAGAAAGTGAACTCCATCTGTTCTCCCTCAGAGGAGACAAACACAAGGTTTACAGCAGAGCCTGAGAGTTTTCAGAGCAGAAATGTTGACAGTTTCACACTTCATTTAACACAGTCATGTCATCAACAACAGCAAAGGCTGTGTCTAAAATATTTATACATGAAAATGTTGGAGTGAAACTGTTTACAAATCTGTTCTTTCAAAACAAGAAGCATGCAAAGACTGGAGCTACAAGGCACAATATAACCACATTATACAAACGCTACAAACACAAGAGGAGGTCCTCAGTCACACATTCCCGTTTCTCATGGCGATTGTACACAATAATCCAGATGAAAAATGCTTTGGTCCTGGTGCATGTGCTACTTGATCAGGACTAGCATTGCATAGTTGTTGACGAACACCGAGCAACGGGGAAGGGTCCCGATTGTTTTTAACTGTTCAAAACTGTTGTGGAGAATTGCCGGTGGGCCTAATGCAGGCCTAAGGTGAACAGTATTAACGTGGCATGTACGGGGCTCAATCGGGCTGATCGTGGCTCAATCCAGAAAGCTTTCTGAGGAGATTTGACAAGGATATATCCAATTGTGTTCCATTCAAGGTGATATCACAGCGTTATTCTTCCCTCGTACGGAAAGTGAACTAAAAAAATCCTCAAGAACGGGACTCAATTGTGGCTTACGTGACACAAACTGGGCTTGAACTGGGCTGATGACATGCCAGCAGAAAGGAAATTCTGGAATCCTGGTTGTACCGTTGTAAATGAAGCAGGATGAACGCCCCCAAAGTGCTAGAGAGGCATTACTGATGGTGGGGTGTGTCCGGGGGAGACAGTCATTTCTTCCCGTATCATGACGATCAAACCAGCCTTGCCAATCGTGTACAGTTGTGCACAATCCCCATGAGAAACAGGAATACTGTGACTAGGGCTTCAGAGAGATGGTCTAAAGTAACTTGACAAGCCAAATGGACAGGTCCACATGTCCGCCATGAAAATATTTCACTAGTCCATCTTGAGAAAAGGACAGAACCTTCAAAACGTCTTCAAAAACAACGGCAGCAGGTGATTGGACCATCGTTCTGCCAGTCACACTCATTACAGACCAATCATATCAAGCCACTGTATGATGTAGCAGCTAGATCCTGTTGCTAGCCGTTAGCTTAAACCTTGTTTCAGTTCGCTATCTTCTTACATTAAATCATACAACACAAATGTATCATTTACCACTCTTAAGTGACATAAAGCTCATAAACAACAATACCCATCAAGTTCTCAAGCTAATTCTGAGGAGAGCTTATTCCTCCGGGTATCACTGAGTAACCATAACTCCAGGCTACCCGACATCGCCAATGGAGGATTTCCACATCCCTCCAAGTTTCCCAGCTGAAGTGAGTCCATTTCTGAAAAAACTGCAAATACTGCCGCATCCAAAGAGACTGCTTTAGAAGCTGCCATTGCTTTCAAACATGCCATAACTTCCTACTGTCGTGAAGTCTCAAGTGTTTGCCTCTCTTCCCTGATTGAGTCGGTTGGTGTGTGGATAGCCGTTTCTCTCTTTGTGGCACACCAACTCACTATAAGAACAAAACTGTGTAAATCTGACGATATTTGTCTTCATGTGTGGCTCTCTCACAGTCTCAAAACAGATCTATTTTTAACAGTCTAAATGTGTGTGCAAGGCCTTGGCCGTCTGATGGTGAAACCAGATCAATTTCTATAGTTCATAGTCAATGAAACGTTTAAAGTGGCAATTGAGCGTTTGATCAAAAATCACAACAGCAGCGACATGCTTTGGGCCACATAACTGACAGCATGCCCTGTAGTGTGACTATTGCACATGCACTAACATCACAAAGGCAATATACTGTTATGCCCAAATACTGAGGGAAGTGAAAGTCAACTCGCATTACCTGATGCAAGTACAATTGTGAAGTGCTTGGAACTGAGGTGGTGAGTGCTTCAGATCTGAGAAAACACCAAGAACATGTGCCCAAACTCTCTGATCGACAATTACACCATCTTGTCAACTGTCCCAGCAAAGTAAAAGCCTTCAAAACCTGCGAAAACCTCTTGTTCCTCTACACTGGGAAGAGAAAACAGATGACTGCACGGCTTTAAAATCTGCTGTGTTCAAAGTGTAGACAAAATGCATGATGGGACACTAAGTGAATGCATTCATGAGGCTAAAATGTAATAAAATATTGAGCGCAGTCAGCCTTCAGCAGTCCTTGCAGGCAGTAATTAGGATCTGAGGACACTTGAGCGAGACAGGCTGATTAAACGATCCAAAGACGAGGATGATCCCTGAGTCATGGCTCGGCTCACTGGTCATACAAGACGTGGGGCATGTGGGTCAGAGAGGACTACAGGCTGAGCTGGGATACAAAGACGACACACACACACACACACCACACTCATATTTTATCTCCCATGATCCTTCTCTTCATGTCTGGTCTTAGTAGGGTGCTGCGTAAGTGGCGTGTTGAGCCGCTGACATTAGCCTCTAAGCCAACCGCTGGTACCGCACACACACAATCACACAGAAAAGCACACACTCTGATGGAGCGCTCCATTTAGGCTCACTCCAGGCATCAGTGTATGCTCAGAGGACTTCAACAGGAAGTGTTTAAGTACTTAAAAGCTCAATAATACAGAACAAAAAGCAGATGTGATCACGCAAGCTCCTCACTGCATTAAAATCAATATAAGCGTATACTGTAAAATACATCAGTTCAGAAACATTCTGATGAACACAAAGGCATCGAGAACAAGATGATTTAGAAACTTAAGTTGTGAATGAAGTTGTTTTTTAAATTTGAAATGCTTTGTGACAGGAAGGTTTAATGTTATGGTAAGAATTACAGATAGATTATGGCTGTGAGATTATAGTTTACGAGGGCAGCCACTAGGGATGCCACAGCACAAATATTGAGTTGTTCAGAAAGACAGTCATCTTCTAATATGCTTTTGAGAATTTTGTATTTTTGTGAATCAGTGTGCAGGGATGAGGAGATTACTACCACGAGTAATTATGCACTAAAGTCAACAATCCACACTACTCCTCTGAGAAGAGAGGCAGCAATATGCACCCTCAAATTGATTTTGAGGATCCCCTTATTCCTTTCATCCATGGTGAGAGCAAGGGGACAGTAGGGGGCCTTATAGATCCTGTTATATAATGTCATTTTATTAAACTGCTGGTGAACAAACATCAGCCAGGTTTTGCTGGGGAGATAGAACGTCTGAGCACGTCATTGCATTAAGCAGACTATGTCGTACCTTTTCATGGTGGATGTGAATTATAGGTTAATAACATACTAGAATCTTCAGAATGAAAACGATCCTCATCCGCTCCAAACTGCCATACAAAGCAAGCTCAGACTCAGTTAAAAGTCCTGTTATTAAAAATAAATGGAACCCCTTTAAAAATCTTAAAGGGCCAGAATGAGCAGTACCTGTAACATTATGAGGAGTTCAATGACAATTCGGAAAAGTTACAACTAGATGATTACCTCCGCCAAGGAGGTTTTGTTTTCGGTAGAGTTTGTTTGTCTGTCCGTCTGTCTGTGAACAAAATACCTCAAAAAGTTATGGCTGGATTTTGATGACATTTTCAGGAAATGTTCAGCATGGGAAAAGGAAGAACTGATTTGATTTTGGTGTTGATCTGGATCAGCGTCTGGCCGCCATGGCGAAAAATGTGATTTTCTTGAATAGCTACTGAACTAAAATAGATATCATTATGAATCCAATTGCTAATGGTATGTTTTCATGGTCAAGGAATCTAAATATTTTGATGAAATAAAGGTAGGACTAATATTTATGGTCAAAATCACAATATGGCTGAGGACTGTGGCGCTGGCGGAGGTCTGCGCTCTACGAGTGCTTTTCCAGTTAGGTTAAGTGGTGACTCTAAATTTCCCTACATGTGACAGTGACATGTCAGCTCTCTGATTGGCTAGTGAACCATTCAAGCTGTACCCTTCCCGCTAAATGACGACTGAGGTTGCATTAGCTTCCCCCATGATCCAGAACAGGGTGAGCAATATACAAAATAGATGGATAGATTCAACTATAGCATGCTGAATACGGATTAGGTCTTCACTCTATCTCACAGGACTTTCTGCTTAGATTGAATACAATTTTTAGACAAAATGTTGGACCAAATGAGCTTTTCTTTCCCTTTTCCTGGCTTAGTAGGTATCTTTCAGGATCATCCCTTACTGAAGCAGTTGTATTGTCAGCCTTGCAGATAGAACTGCCTAAGTCTGAAAATACACCACAGGTTTAAGAGGTCAGATCATCAGGTCTGTCACTGGATTACTGCAGACAGAAACAGCATCTGCTCTGAAGACGTGAGCCAAAGTTTGGCTTTAAGTGAATCAGGAGAGCTAAAAAAGTCGACTGTAAGTGTGATTGTTGTTCGCTTAAATGCATCCAAATGGAGCGATTCATCAACTCCAACTTCATAATGCAGGTTCATTATAAACATCAGAGGGAGTGTAACATACTTCATCTCCTATATTACCCCACGGACTATATTTAGCTCTCCATCTCTTTTGTTTCCATGGGAATGAGGAGTTCATGGTGAGCGGCTGGGGCCTCGGGTGTTTTCCAGAAGCTGAAAAAAAAAAAAAACTGACAGAACGGGCTGTTTCCTGAACCATGGCCGGCTTTTCCACAGCCTGGTGGGTTTGTCAAGTGATCATTTCCACTCGGCCGGGTCCAAGCATCTCTGGGTCTGTGTTTAACCGCTGTCCTAGTTTCCCTTCAAACAGAGGAGACGCTGCTGTCAGAGCACAGCAGCTCTCTGTACTACACATCTGGATCATGTTTGACATGCCGAGCTGGTACAAGTATTGGGGCTTTTATTGTGAAGGGTTTGCAGATTTATTAATTAGCTGATAACTGCTGAGAAACAAGAGGAGAAATCTAGTTTATTTTTTAATTTGGCTCTGTTCATTCACTTCTACAATAATAATTATTGATGTTTATTAAACTCATAGATGTATGTATGTATCAGTGAGTTTATTAACCGTGCACTTATTGTACAGCTGCTTGATACCTTGATGTAACACATTGTAACCCATTTATCAGTTACTACTAGGGGTGTAACGGTACACAATAATGACGGTTCGGTACGTACCTCGGTTTTGGGTATATTTTTTTCGGTACAGTATGGGAATAACGCAAAATCATTTGCTTGTTTAGCACGTTTATTAAACCAAAAATTTGTCTTTATACAAACTTAAAACCAGAATAAATTCAGTGTACTCTTGGTAATACTAATAAGTTAAATAAAATAAATAAACAACAAATGTATGAAATTAAAAATAATGAGTTTCTCTGTAAATTCCTGGCTGAAATGTGGATGTGTGGATGAACTGGGTACTTTATACTGAGGCTCAATCACCTTTAGCATTTGTTTAAAACCAGCATTTTCCACAACTGAACACGGTCTTAGATCCTATGCTATAAAAACGCTGATGGATGCTGTTATCTCTTTGGCCCGATCTGAACTGTCCGGGAAAGGCTGCTTGAATGCGGACAGCAGTTGAATTTGCACTAAAGTGGGTTTTTTTCCTTACCATGGAAGTCTTTACACTTGAGTGGTGCCGTTTCAGGTGAGCTGGCATGTTTGACGTGCTGTAGGAAAAATACTAGAACTCAGTTGAACAGTATCGGCACACCATCGTCGTTTTATCCACCTGTCTTTTTCCGTTGCAATATTACACAATAAAGCCAAAGTGTTCCTAAACAGGAGATTTCAGTGACGGGGGAGGGTCTCCAAGCTCCTGTTGGTCGCTAGCAGTAGCCATGACGCACAATTCAGACACAAGCTTTTGTGGTTACGGAAGCTCTTTGATATTCGTCTTCCGATTGGCTCACTGTGAGGTGTCACGTCCACATGATATGTACATGATCGCGAGAGCACGAGTCACAGACCACTTTCCTCATGAATATTAAGAGCCTTCCCTAACCATGCCAATCGTAGAAGAGTACCCCCGTGAATATTAAAGAGCCATGTGCAGCGGCTAACGTAAACTTACTGTAATCGTTCGAGTACAGCACTGTGCCGAACCGAACGTCCTTTTCGAGCGGTTCGGTACGGATACATGTACCGTTACACCCCTAGTTACTGCACTGATCCATTCATAAATATATAGTTAACCATCCATGTTTTCTCAATTTATTCACCCAACCATATATATGTCTGTCCATCGGTTTATAATTAATCTATCAATATATCATCATCCATTTACAAAGAATCAATTGAATCTTCTAATTGATTTCTTACTTTTATCTCTTGTAGCTTAAATCTGTAACTGACACAGAAACACTAACAAATTGAATTCAGTGCTTAAGATGCAAGTATTTTAGTGCAGATTAATTTACTCTAAATGATGATCAGTTTCTGTCAAAACTCTTCCTGTTTGTGCAAAAATAATTCACAGTGTAACAGTCCAGCTGATGTCCCCTGGAGCCTCTCTCTCTCTCTCTCTCTCTCTCTCTCTCTCTCTCTCTCTCTCTCTCTCTCTCTCTCTCTGTGTTTGGAGTGATGCCACATTTATCGTCTCTGATGTGATGAAGCTTCCTGTTTAGGATTCTCCTCATGCCGCAGAGACAGAGCCGGCTGTGACTCCGGGGTTTCCCTCCACTGAACGTGACCTTCACTCCATCCTGCCTGCTTTAATATCGTCAGTCACTCTGACAGTAAAATGACGGCACTACTGTACGAGAGAGAGAGAGAGAGAGAGCCTGCAGGAACAAAGTGTCTGCACTGCCATCTGAACATACTGTACACCAGCACATTACTGTGGTGAAAGTATACACTTTGAAGTATTATTTCCATTACAAGTATGAGAATAGGGGATTTATTCAGTATGTCTTTGAACAGTATTCCGGTTTGTGTCCATTTACTAATAACTGTGTAGCTGAGTTACTTTGACCATATCGTGATGTGATGTAATAACTGACAATGAGCTCGGTTTAGGCTGCATGGTTCACAACTTTAAAGTGTTGACCGAGGAGGTTATATTAGTCACAACCATCGGTTAACCATCGAAACATTATTACCTACTTTTAATACATTGTTTTTCTTTAAATGGGACTTATACAAAAATCTCTTTTTGAAGTCTTTTGAACTCTTTGGGTATTAGGCCTTGGTCACTGTTAACATTACCCAGAGCATATTGACAACAACTGTCAAAGCATCGAGGCAGTATCAATTCTGTAGAATCAGTATCGATACACAGATCGGATGTATTATCGATATTTTGAGCAAAGGCTTAAAGGAGAGTTGTATAAACCCAACTGTGTATCTGGACATTTGAAAGTGTTGTTTCCATTGCTAATCAAAGATCTTTAGAACATCTTCTCTACAATGATCACCACCAGGTCTCTTGAGCATCCAAAAAGCTGTCTCCTGCTGCTGTTGGATACAGAGCTGAAACATTGCAGCTGCTTTCTTCAGTGTAATTGTTGTGTGCTTAGTGATGCCAGTTCATATTCACCTCTGTGTACTACAGTGCTCTTCTCAACTTTTTAGTAAATTATTTTGATATGCTTTTTAACTGAAGTTAGGATATAAATTCTGATCATTGTATAGAGTTCAACTGCTTTGTCTATATTATGAACACTGACATCCACTGCATACTTTTGACATTACGTACTGCCCAACGGTTTGTTCTCGGCTTTTTTGGCAGCTAATTTACCCAGCAAGGAAAAGGTTGAGGCTATGTCATCTTGTGAAGGAAGCACCATCTCATGGAGACACCCTGCAAATGCATGAATGTGTGTTTTTTCGGTGGATTTTAGGCCCAAACTCAGAGAGGTGGGGTTTTTCCCCATGCTGGAAGATGGCAGGCAGCTGGCAGGGGAGGGCACAGATGCACGTCTAACTGGCAAAGGAGGGAACAGTAGGAAAGAAAGATTTGCTTGACTCCCAGCTAGGACCCAAATAGCCATATGGTATTACTACTTGCCTAATATAAGCTAAAATAATTACTGCATTCTATAATTAAAAGATTATCACCCATTCCAGCATAATGCAACCACCCTTGTTCCTCCTCCTACTCATGTCGTCCTCATTTTTGTTAAGGCATTTTCAAACTGCAAATATGGCACTTACATTTCCTATTTGCTCCAATAATGAGAGTTTTTCATCATGCTAAAGAATCAAATATTAAAGTACTGGCTTTATTTCATGAGTGTGGGTTTAGCTACTGGTCTTGGTGTGGTTGCATATCCAGTCAAGACTATAAAAGTAGGACATCAAGTTCACCAAACCTCAGACATTTTCTATTCTAGCATCTCTGTGGCCTGAAAAAGCTCAAAGCCCCTCCAGAAACCCACCCAACAATAACAGCAGACCAATTAAGTTTTTTTTCTGCTTCCTGAAAGTCTGCCTGCAGCCTGCACAAACAGGAACATTCACGCAGGCACATGGACTCAGAAAGCAGCTCTCCTTCAGCTCGTGTTTCCATTCCAGTCTCATTTTCTCCTTTAGGTGAGAGCGGCTCGCTCCGTGAGGGCATTCGGCCAAAGCAATCCCAGAGAGGAATCAATCATGAACGCCCCTCTATAAACATCTGCCCTCCACTCTTTCTCTCTCCTCGTTTCATCACCGTACACTCGCTCCCACCTTCGCAGAAAGAGGACAGTAATCACACCCTGAAACCATCCAGTTCTCTCTTCAAAGGGTCTGCAAGAGGACTGACCATAAACAAAGTGATACGCTGTTGAGAAAAGGTGGAGCGAAAAAGCAAATTTCTTTAAATCTATGATGGACTAAAAACGAAAAATCTGAGGCAATTGATTATTGGCTCATTTGGATGGACAATATTTACGTTTCTAGACGTACTTATGAAGTACCAAATGAGATGGGGTGAGATGATACCTGTAGTACCCAAAAAAGACATCATACTAACTCCAGTTCCAAAGAAGTTGGGACATTGAGTAAACAAGGATGAAAACACAAAAGAGATTATCCAATTCTTTTCCACCTAAATTCAGCACAAAGTCAAGTTACATTTTGTTTATATTTATAAAATGTGTTGGGAGGGTGTTATGTATCCCTAAAAAGTTGGGAGAAGGGCAAGAAAATTCTTGTGAAGTTGCTGAATGCAAGAAAAATCTGTAACACTAGCAGAGTTGGAAATTGATAAGATTATGTTGATACTGATGGCAGTATCAGTTTCACATCCTTCATCTACACAGCTTATCCCTTACAGAAATTTTGATCAAACCTATCAAGATACCATTGAGCAGAAGGTGGGGTACACCCTGAACTGGTCGCCAGCCAATCATAAGACCACATAAACAGACAATCATTCAGGCTCACACTCAAACCTAAGGGCAATTTGGGAGTTTGTTTTTGGACTGTGGGAAGAAGCCGGAGTGCCCGGAGAGAACCCACACACATAGGTACTCAGCTTCAGCTGAATATTTTGCAAGATATTTTGAAACAACTGACTATACAACTATACACGCTCCATGCTAGGGGCGGTTTTGACCCGTGCCTTGAATCGGCTGTAAGTTACACGAATAAAAATTACCTATTATGCTTTTTTTCCTTTTCTGTTTGTTAATTTGTTGGGCTTGATTATTAGGGATGGGAATTGATAAGATTTTTATGCTATTAAAAGTCCTGCTGATCGATCCAATTCTTCAACTATTACCTCATTGATTCCTGCAGATTTCCCATGTGGGCAAATGTTGACCTGTAGATTTTCAGTGTCAACAATGTCAAACACAAGTCACAGCACAGATAACTGCTTCTGCAAGTTGCTGGAGTTTCCACTCACTTAAGGTTGTACAGAAGATGCCTTTTGTAAAAAATTATTCCACAATTCTGACGCTTCTGAACCCTGTCAGTGGAGGAATTGATAAGGGAATTGATAAACAAAAAGACTCATGATATCAATATTTTGATGGAGCTGTTAAGGATTCTCAACTGAAATTGGTTTTGGATTCCCATCCCTATTGATTATCCTTAAAATATTGGTTTTAATATCTTGGGTGTTGGACTTTGGGCCTTTCTTTGTCTGTTTACCCCTTGATTTCATAACTATTACTAGGGGTTGTTAGAGCATGACAGCATGTTTTTTTAAGTAATTTATCGTTATATAAGTCATGGACCAATTCATGTATCTTTATTTGATCATGGACTTATCCTATCAAATACAATTTTTAAGTTTGCTATCCATGCATCCACTAACAGTATATTTTAGTTACCCACATACAGATGAATCTATCCTGAGCTGAAGCTGAGTACAGATGAACCCCACACACGGACAGCCTGACCATGTATAGAGCAGATACACAACAACTCAATCATCTTAGGAATGCCAAGCATATATAAACAACAGCTTTGACTCTCTTCTTCAGTATGTAGTAGTACAGTAGTGCTGTATGTAGTACAGCATGTAGTGAGAGACAGCATGTAGTAGCAGATAGACCCTCACTCACTCACCCACCCACTAAGACTAGCACACAGCATCCAATTACAACTACGTCTATTTGTACCGACCACACTATAAACTATGATAATCCACTGTCTGGTATTAAGAATCCTCCGTTCAAATATCTCACTATCAGATGGTGCTGATAGTAGGTGATGGCATTGTGATATCAGAGGTAGAGGTATATGTATATAAATTTATCCATTCTAATATTATTAACGATAGTAAAATCTGTGGTGTGACGGGTCAATTTCAACCCATGCATATTAACTCAAAGAAAAAGGCAAAAAAGAGCTTTATGAGCATGAATATTAGTACAATTATGAACACTTACCCGTTTATCTTCACAGATGTACCATGATTTCAGTTTTGGCTCTAATTATTGCTTTATAATCTTATTTTTGTAACTGGGTCAAAACTGACCCTAACAACACAGATGACACTATTTCAACACAAAACTTATAATTTGTTTTTTTCTTTTCTTTTTTTGTTTGAAAAGAGGTTCCTGACAAAGTCATAAGGCCTTGAAGCAATAAACAAATATTAAGTGGTTATTTTATGCATTAAAAACCTACAACGACTGACCCTAGCAGGAGGAAGGTTAACAGAGCTGTTCAGTATGTATCCACTGATGCAGGGTTATCACAACTTCTGTTAGATTTATATTCTGGAAACCTTGAGCTGCTCATTAAGGGGTGATGGTCGGTCCAAAAGCCAGGCCAGTTGAGAACAAATGGACTAGACTGTATGTAGGGGTTTGTCTGCAATTATTAATGAAAATAATGAAAATGATCAAATATTGGGCATCAAGGACCTCCATGTTGGTACCATGGTATCAAGCAAACAACAAGAGTTTGGATTTAATTGAAATTTATATTGAATTGTACCAAATGGGCTTAAGCTATTGTTCCAGGAAGATTGTATTTTACCTCCTCATCTGTTAAAGGGTCAACAAAACCCCAAACAAACCCCAAAAAGCACATTATTCTATTTTCAGTTGAGTTTGTACTCCCCTTTTCACTCAGTGCTGTGAGGAAACCCCCAGCTTCCCCCACGAGACTCTAACATCTGTCACCACCACAGCTTGCCTTTCCAAGCCTGCCATCTTTTGCTTTTTTTGTATTTTTGTACGTCACACTCTCCCCTCAGCCTGTTAGGGATCCACGCCAGGATCAATCAGCAGCACAACATCCAGGCGGCATCGTCCCACGTTGCAGGGGGAACAACAGCGCCAATAAAAACAGGTACAGACAGGGGAGATAAAAGACTCACTTCCTGAACAAATCCACAACAAAAGGTCGGTGGGAGGAGGGAAAACTCAAATCTGTGAGCCTTCGCTGGAGCATGTTCTTGGATGTAAAAGACAGTGCTGTGACTCATGCACGGCTCATCACATATCTGAGGCTGCGGCTCATATCGCAGACTGAGTCACAAAAGGAGCCGCCGACCTCCTTCATGTTGGTGCCACGCTGATGAAAAGACTTCAGAAAATGGAAAGCGAAAGTGAATTTCAATCTGCAGCTGAATGTGAGGGACTGCTGCGACCACAGATGCATGAGAGAGAGGCGTGAAAGAGCATGTATAGTCACAAAGAGAGGGGACGTCAGTTAGAAATGAGAGCTATGAAGTGCAGGTCCTGCCCCTGTTTGACCTGCTGTCACAGTACCATGTCAAACTGCACTGAAACTTGAGAGGAGTACGGTATAACAGCAGTGCTTCTGACTCTACAATAAAAGCTTCAGGAGGGTGACTCACCTCTGGCTGACAGCTTCTTAGTGTTGATTATTTTGGCGGCATATTCCTGCCCCGTGGAAATCTTCATGCAGCGTCTCACCACAGAGAAGGCTCCCCTGGAAGAACACTCAGATATCAGTCACTGTTTGGAAAGAGCTTTGTAAAACAAGCATCCATCAGTCACAGTTTGTACAGGATTAAAAATTAAACTAGCAGATTTCGGTTTCTGGTCTCTGTGAGGTTTTCATGGCTGTGCAGCAAACACGTAGCAGAAGGTTGAGCAGGAGGACTGTGGTGGTCTCTGTAGTCAAGTGGTTAGGGGGATCTTAGGCCCCATCCACACAAAGACAAACCGAGGTCTAAACGCACCAGTTTTTTGCCAAATCTGCGTATCATCCATACGAAGACGGCGTTTTGGGGGTCTGTAAACGATCATTTTTGAAACCAGGTTCCAGAGTGGAAAGATTTAGAAATGCCGCACACACAGCTCCGTGATAACTGGCTCTCCTCAAGTTTTCAGATACGCTTACGTCATAGTTTCATATCTTCATTGACACGCATATGCCACACGCGGCAACGACAACAACAATGGTGGCGTGCGTGAAGCATATGTGCTGATGAAGCTAGTGACCCTACCATCCCTGTTGCTGCAAAATCTCCTTCTTCTCAATCACTTCATGTGGCTGCTTCAGGACTGGTGATAGGGACTGATCATAATAATATTGTAACTGGACCAAACAATTTTATCATACAGTTTTTCTTTAACTCGGCCCCAGAGCGTAAGCCACATGCCAGGTGTGGACAGAGGGCCCAGTTGGCCTGGGAAAGGCTGGATTTTTTGGCCCCAATCTAAACTCCGGCCCATATCAAAACTGGATATGTCTCACCCCTACTGGAAAGCGGGATAGCTTAGCAGGTATGTAGCATGTACAGTGGCCTTGGATTGGAGTCTAATCTCAGTCCTCTGTTCCACATTGGAAAAGGACACAAACTCTCAGACTAGCAGAGATTCTTCATTTATGGATCCATCTACTCTCCTCTCTTTGTCTCATCAGCTAATAGCAGAAACAAATCATCCAGCCAGCAGCTCCTCATTAGCTTCTCTGAGGGTCACTTTGACTGTTTGAAATGACAAACTTCACTTGGATAAAATCTGCTGCTGCTAATGAGAGTTAACGACTTCAGTGACTCAATGACAGACCAAAGTGAAACTTAAACACCATGGAGTAAAATATTCTCTGCTGCCAATGTCTCCAAGAGCTCTTAATTACAACTGAAGACCATGATTTCATTTCTGGATGCTGTTTTCCTGGGGTTCTTTAAATGCAATCAGAGTGAGACATCTCCTCAATAGATGATCCACTTTACGAGTCACATTAAACTTGATATATTATCTTGTTTAAATTTTAGATTCACTATGACAGGATTATTGACATCTGTTACAGCCCTGGCCCTTTTCTGTTTGTATTATGCGTTTCTTGTGTTTGCTTGGCTTTATTTGTGCGTGTGTGTGAGATGTGTGCTTGTTTGATTAAGTGTGCCTGCAGCTGCCTCTTATTTGATTGAGGTTGCTCTAATGCCGCAGGTGATTGGCTGTGGAGGAGGGAAAGGCCCCATTTAAACGGCACACTGACGTCATCACACGCAGGATTCACGTCCCAACATCACGTGAGCCTTAGCCGCGTGTGATTTGTGTTGGTTCACTTATTGTGTTAGGATGTTTTGGTAGTGGTGAATTACCCCTGGGACACTTTAGTTCATTCTGTTGTTGTTTTAAATAGTGTAACTGTAAATAAAGCACATTGATTTATCAGCAGTGGTTGCTTAGGATTCAAGGATTTGGGGCTGTTTATGTTGTGTCCTTTAGATGGGCGTGACACAGTGGAAGTTACTTTAATAAGTCAAATCTATACCAAAAGTAAGGCTACATGATATTATAAAAACTATGTTGTCATCAGCATATATTACACATCTTTCCAGATTGTTACAACTGATATTTTTTCCCATATATCCTGGCCTTATTTATACCTAATTTATTGGCTGTAATATTGAAAGTACGAATGAACCATAGAGGTTAACCTGTTCATCACTAACAAGCTCAAATGTGTCACAAACTGCCGGGCAAAAAAAAAGTTGCCACTGCACAAAGCTTTTTCCAGCACATCCTAAAGATTCTCAGTGGGTAAAGGTCTGGACTCTGTGGGGGCCAATCCATGTGTGAAAATGATGTCTTATGCTCCCTGAACCACTTTCACAATTTGAGCCGATGAATCCTGGCGTTGTCATCTTGGAATATGCCTGTGACATCAGGGAAGAAAAAATCTATTGATGGAATAACCTGGTCATTCAGTATATTCAGATAGTCAGCTGAGCTCACTCTTTGAGCTATAATGTTTCTCAACCTCAACCTGACCAGCAGCAGCAGCCCCAGATCACAGCACTGCCCCCACAGGCTTGTACAGTAGGCACTAGGCATGATGGGTGCATCACTTCACCTGCCTGTCTTCTTACCCTGATGCTCCCATCACTCTGGAACAGGGTCAATCTGGACTCATCATGGCCTTCTTCTATTTGTCCAGAGTCCAATATTTATGCTCCCTAGCAAACTGAAGCATTATTCAGCTAGCCTTACTTATTAGTGGTTTTCTTAAGACTAGCGGTTTAGTCCCAATCCCTTGAGTTCCCATTGCATTGTGCATGTGGAAATGCTCTTACTTTAACTGTTAAGCATACCCCCAAGGTTTTCTCGATTTGATTTGCCCAAACATTTAAGTTTGAAGACGATGGTTTCCCATTATTCTTCCAGTTTTCAATACCCAATAACCCAATTTTTGTAGTTTCTGCAACCTCCTTAGATGTTTTCCATGCCAATCATTTGACCCTTCTTAAACAGACTAACATCTTTTCCAAACCACAGGATTGCCAGTTTTAGTTAGGGGAGACTTTGAGCTCAGTCTGCACAGATATTAGTATCAGCCACTTTGAATTTAGAGACACATCACATAGACAAAATGCCAATATTTATCCCTTATTTTTAGACTAGATAAAATGATACTGAATGATACAGCTTCCCCATTTGAACCAAAGCTGCTTTTTAACATAATTTCAGTGCACTTTAAAAACAACCACTCTGGACTTATTCCTGTTCTGTCCCCTTAAGTGAAGGTCTGCTCCTCTGCTCTGGTTTCTCCTGCTCAGTTCAACAGATTACTCAAAAATCAAGGATATTAGTTTTAAAAGCAGGTCAGAAAGAGTCCATTTTTCTTTGTCAAAGATTCAGCAAACTTTCAGAGGGTGAGTCACTCTAAGGGACGAGCTGATCTCCAACAAGAGCATCACGGCAAACAGATTTCAGAGGAAAAGTCAAGGACAGAGTGTGCAAAGCAGCAGGAAGAAGAAAATGATGAGAAAAATATGACAAAACATCTGTAGAAATAGAGTAAGCAGTGGTTCTTAGAGCAGGACTGAAGATTATATCATTTCCCAAGTTGAAATTGTATTGTGCACATGCTCAATAACCTCATATCAGGCTGTGCAATGTCAGTCCAGTGATTGAAAGCATGTCAAAGTGACATTTCTTTAATGGAGAGCGTGATGTTTTCAGGAAGCTACCGACCAAAAACTCTGGGAGAGGATGAGGTCCTGACGCTGAAGACTTTATGTCTTGTTCAGAGAACTATCACATGGAGAAAGCATGTTAGGCAAATTCAAGGTGTCCACACACTGAATGCGACTTGAGCGTTCTCGGTGACCACTCTCCATGCAAAGTCAATGTACAGCAGCGATGGGGCGGGGTTAACTCCCCCGCTACCTGTTGGCCGCGTTCAAGGTGACCACTTAGCTCGTTGCGCATCGCCAAAGTTGAAAAAGTTTATCGATGTCAGGTGTGGCTGTGCAGCAACAGCCACATGCGTGCATGTGTGACGGTCCCCGTGACAGACAGTTTTTATTCCAGACCACAAAGTAACAATCTGTGTCCATGTGGGAAACATTAGTCAGTGAGGACATTAGTTCTGCCCAGACAGATGTCACCGAGCCACAGCAATGGGCAACAATGACCAAAATTAGGTATTTATGGACACGCAACGCGACTTCAGTGGGCAACACGATTTTGATTGCAGAGTCGCGTTGGTGTGAACGCACCTTCAAGGGAAAATGGGGAAATTTTGTTAATTTTCATACATTGCTTTGTTTATTGTAAACAGGGCCTTAGACTCCCTAGAGGAAGTACTGGAGAGTGCCCCATTTGGGGACTCCCTCGTTCTTCTGAGGGGCTTCGACGCTTACACCGGCAATGACAGTGTGATCTGGAGGGCTGTGATTGGGAGAAGCGGCTCCCGATCTGAACCCGAGTGGTGCTTTGCTGGACTTCTGTGCTAGACACAGATTGTCCATAAGAAACACTTTGTTCATACATAAGGGTGTCCATATGTGCACTTGGCACCAGGACACCCTAGGCTGCAGCTCGATGATCAATTTTGTAGTCCTATCATCGGACTTGCGGCCGGATGTTTTGGGTGACACTCGGGTGAAGAGAGTGGCGGAACAGTCAACTGATTACCACCTGGTGGTGAGTCAGCTCCAATGGTGGGGGAGGATGCCAGTAAGACCTGGCAGTCTCAAGCATGTTGTGTGGGTCTACTCGGAATGTCTGGCAGAGTCTCCCATTAGAAAGTTCGACTCCCACCTCCGGGCGAAGTTTGATCATTCCCCCGGGAAGAGCTGGATGAAGTAGCTGGGGAGAGGGAAGACTGGGCGTCCCTGCTCAGGCTGCTGCCACGGATGAGTGGAAGAAGATGGGTGGATGGATGAGTATCAATATTGGTTCAGCAAATAGTTCGTAAAAATCAGCATGTCAGACATCAGCTAAAATCCAATATTGTGCATCTCTAGCAAATACATGCACAATTAAAGGAGCAGATCACCATTAATGCAGAGGCAGCACTCTGCACTCCACAAACAATGTGTACATATCAGAGTTGGATCAGCAATAGTGAGTTTGAAGATATCACATACTGCAGTAATCTAATCATTTGCATCCCTAATGGAGCCAGTTGTGGACAGATTTCCTCGATTAGTTTTTATGAATGAAGTCAGACATAATGAAGAGTGATGCAGCATCTTTGGTTTACAGCTGAACGAGACATTTAATCTAAAATCTCACTCCAGAAAGAGTTTTTGAGAGTGACATCAGGCCACCCATCAGGTAGCGTGGGTGTCTTTTCCTGGTGTTTGACATTTTTGTGAAATTAGGGAAGTTCTTGTTGTAAGGCAGGGGGCCCTTCTAAAAGTAGTCCCTCGTTCTAAATATACAACAGCACACATACCTGAGGTGTTAAAAGTCATTTTCCTGGTGGCTCACATTCTTTTAACACTCAGGTCATCTGCAGAACTGTTTCTTCAACTCAGGTTCTTGTTGCTAAACTGCTGAACCTGTTTCTTTAACCACATTCCTGACGGCTGAGCCGAGTACTGAATGATGTAATTGGTGTTTAGTCAGTGTGATGAAAGCCTGCTGTCATAAATTAAACTGGGTAAAGTCCTACATTATTGATTTATCCCCACCATAATTGTTTATCTGACAAGTAGTAATTGATTTTTACTCTAATAGAGACAATGATTCACCTGAAACATGGATTAAGAAGCTCTCCTGAAGCCAAATGTGCTGTGGATTTATCGGCACTCATTAGACACATTTTAGCTGTGTTTAAAACTGGCAGAGAACCAAAAGTCACACAAGTTTGGAAAAGAAAAATAAACATTAACTTGAATGAGATCTTATTTACGAGTGAAACAAATAGGATCCACTTCTCCTGTACATATTCCTAAAATAGCTAAAACTTGTGCAAACACTGACAACATGACTGATATTTTGTTAAACATCACAGTAACATCAAAGTCTAGAGTAGAATCTGAGAAGGGTTTCCCCACTTACCTGCACTGCCAATGGCCTACATGCTAAATCCCATTCATACTTTTGCTTATTTTGGTTTTCTGGCATGTAGTCAAATATAAATGCAAACTGATGCATAAGTAATGACTTCTGACAAGTTTATAAACACTAATTATATATTCAGCATGCCTTTTAAATCACATAACGGTGTTACCTTTAAGATTTTTAACTTTTTAACTTTTACATCTGTGTAGATTCTCATTCATCAAGGTCATGGTTATCTTGAAGATTCAAAATCAAGGCAACTGGACTGTGTTCAGTTTTGGGAAGACGTTTCACTTCTCATCCAGGAAGCTTCTTCAGCTCCTAAGAGCTGGACCAGGCAGCAGAACAAAGACCTGATGTGGTGCGGAGTATTACCAACGAGTGGAGCTAGGATTGTTGTCAAATGTTTTGCTGCATTATAAGTTACAGAGTTGATGCTGCTGACAATGGGTCTGAGGTGTGCACCTTCCTGATGTATTTACGTTCTCTGGCAGGACAAATATCTGCTGCCTGGTCCAGCTCTTTGGAGCTGAAGAAGCTTCTTGGATGAGAAGCAAAACGTCCTCCCGAAACTGAACAGTCCAGTTGCCTCAATTTCGAATCTTCAAGATTTTTAACTTTTGTTATCCTTAAGTTAGGTATACAAATGATCCCTTTAAAAAGTGTTCCTAAAGCAGCAAAGGTAAAAGACAGTAGTACCTTCTGACCTTCCTTCACCAAGGTCATGCAGATATCAGCTGGTTTGACATGCTCTAACTACATCAAGAAGTACTGCACAACAAAACAGTTATTAGGATTATTTATGACAAACAACTGTAATTTTGCATGTTTCCTGGTACTTTCTGACATATCTACTAAATTGTTTTGCCTTTTTCCTCACCAGGGGAGAATTTTTTAAGCCAATCTTGTTTCAAATTAATTTTGAAGCTGGAAAGATGGTTTCTTTGCCTGCACGTGTCTTGCACCAAATTCCATTCAAACTTTTGCTTGTTTTAGTTCCTTGTCATGCTGCCTAAAAAATATACAAGCTGTGGCATGGATTATGACTTCTGACCAGTTTGCAAGCACCAATTATATATTCAGCATGTCTTTCAATACACATAATGACATTGCCTTTAGAATCTCTTATAATTTATCATCATACCATTGGTATATGATGACAGATTAACTCTTATAAATCCCCCTACAAAATCTTTAAGCAACAAAGGTAACAGATGGTGATACCCTCTGATTTACAAACACTTCCACCAAATTCCATGTAAATATCAGCTTGTTTTAAAATGGCTAGCTATAAACAAATTACTCCACTCTTCAATCACCACAGGTAGAAATAATCAAGTCAATCTTTCCTTAAATTTCTTTGCAGCTGGAGGAAATAGTTCATTGACCTGCAAGTGTCTAAACCAAACCCCATTGGTATTTTTGTCTGTTTTGCATCCATGGTACACAGCACCATCATCATGCTGTATTGGTACAGTATTCATGTATGCTACCAAGTTAACATCATTCAAGTATTATGTGTCTATCTGTGCATATTACTGCTAATTTAAGTGAATCTTTCATCTTTTATAATTAATAAATCAGACACACTGGACACAATAACCCTTCAAAGTGTCTCCAAATTAAGTTTTGATGAACACTGTTAGGAAACAAGTCCCCTTACTGATCTTGAGAGGCACCTTCCCCAAATTCCAAACACATTTGAGAGCGTGTTTTGACATGCTGGACATGTACAGGGTCTGACATGACTGCACAGTCAGTCAGTCAGAGGTAAATGCAGCAGTAAAGAACTTAAACCCTACTGAAAGGTACCCTTTTTTGTTAAAACCATTTATAATGTCCCTCACAGGCAGAGAAGATCCTGAGCTGATGCTAGAGAAATGTTCAGAGATGTAATGTCAAGTTTTTAACGAAGATGAAGATGTGATGTTACAGCAAAACTGATACCATATGAGCATAATGATGATTACACTCCACTTCTTTCTCTGTCCTCTCATGTTAATTATAAGGGCATGTTAATTTACAGAAAAATTAAGACATTCACATTCAGCATATTATTCATATAATAAAAGATTAATATCTTAAATGACAAGTCACTGAGGATATGTGCTCATGTTGTGTTTATGTTTTTATGCCTGTAGCCGACATAAAACCAAGAGATGTCCGATTCAAACAGCTGGTTTGAAAAAAAATCATTTTAAAAACAGTTAAAGCTGGGAATTTACAACAAATCCATGAAATAATGACCATAATAACACTTCCATTTGCAGCTTATTCATATTATTTTCTAACATTTTTCATGAAATGTAAGTAAAATTTGAGTAAAACTGTGTGCTTAGAGATAAACAGGTACATCATTCTTATTATGGATGTATAATAGGGCTGGGACGATACGCTTTTCTCCCGATTCGTTTTTTTATGTTTATTTTTTTAGGTGCCGATTCGATTTAAATTGCGATTCTACGATATTGCCAATTTTTGCAATCTTTAGTTAGCTTTTTCAACACCAGCGAAAAAGATGAACAATGATGATGCCTACTGACTAAATCAGGAAAAATACACATCACATGTGAGTCTGTTTTTAGGATTTATTCAGCAAAATATTTTAACCAGCTGTTTATTCTCTCTCTTCAAAAGCCTGGATTGCATTTGAAAGTGGCTTATAAACACAGACTAAAATGAAGCATTTAAATTTGGGAAAAAATCTATTTTGAAGAAAAAAATTGATTTAAAAATCGTCCAACAAAAAATCCCGATACTTATGTGAATCGATTTTTTCTCCCACCCCTAATATATGACACAGACTCAGAGTTACATTCACAACAGGGCTTCATGATGTGGCTTCAGCTCACAAAGCTTCATTATAAATGTACTTTTATGGCTCCAAAAGTTTATTTGGCCTTTTTTTAAACAAAAACCAGCTTAAAATCAACATTTCCCAGAATGAACATCATGTACAGTCACTGATATTTCTTTAAATTAATTAACTGTTTTTAATTCTTGGTATCATCATGTCAACTTCACTTCAAATTTATGTAACATGACAAAAATAATATTTTGGGCATAAACTAACCTACCAACTACACCTTACCCAAAGTCCATGTGAATTTCAGCTTGTTTTAACATGCTGTGCATAAAACAAGAAGTGTATGCAGAATTTTAAAATGACTTTTGACAAACCATGATTCAATTCTAAAGAAAATATGGCACATTTTCAGCGTTATTTCTAGTCATTCTTTCTAAATATTCAAGTTTTTGATCACTTTGGAAAACATTATGGAGACAATGTGCCTTCGATTTCAATTTCTGCAACTGAAAGCAGCACTTTCCTGTCCTGAAAAGCAAACCAAATCCTGTTCACGTTTTCTAATATTTTATTTCCCTCATTCACAGTGATTGTGATGTTATCATTGGGCATTGGGTTAGACTTGAAATACACTTACTGATAACAATTTCAGAGTTCAGCATGTCTTTCAGTACACATTAATATCATTTTCTTTAAATTTTGGACATTGAATGATTGATAAATTAGATAAGATTGATATATTACCTTGAAACATTGTCTTTGGTAGAGTTTGTCCAGTAAACTCAGAAGCTCCAGATAACTTCACCAACATAACTGCTAGCTTGTTTTGATACGCCTGACATATAGCAAAAGCAGTATTCAAGTTGTACTGTAATTTTAACCTATAAAATCATTAAATGCAGTCCTTAAAAATTCGACATGCTTTCCCCTCCCTTATCAATGTTACTTAAGTTATATTTACATTTTTAATCATTTAGTGAAACGTTTTTACTTGCTTCTGTTGTAAGCAGCAAGAAAGTCCACGTTGACCTACAATTATCTTTGCAAATCCCATTTATATGTTCATATATTAAATTTAATGGTACATAAAATGAACATATCACTTTCTTGGGCACCACTTTTGGCTTGTAACAACATAGCAGGTTTTACTTCAACATTCGGCGTTCATATTGCTGTCATTTACCTTGATTTTTTGGACTTCTGTGGTAGGTAAATTGAGTATATTCAGCATTAACTCTATCAACCAACACGATTAAGATAAGCGTCCCCCTGCTGACTTTGTGCCGACACAACCAAATTCCATACAAATTTTGGTTTATTTTACAAACCTGGCACATATCGAAAAACAGATGCGTGTCTGAGCATAAACTATGACATTTGTTAAATTATAATGTTTTTTTTTTAATTCGGCATACTTCTCACTCCCGCTCATCTTAAAATAAATGAGTGGTCAGACAATGATCTGACCAATTTATTTTCACAATCTCTGCAGCTTAAAGTGACTGTTAGCGCTGTACAGCTCTCGCACCAAACTCCATTCAAATTTTCCGTAATTTTCACTTCTAACACGTTTCTCCCTATATACGTGGTACCAGAAAACTATTGACACATATTACTTAATCATTATAAGGTTCATATATATTCGGCGTGGTTTCCAAACCTGTCAGTTCTGTTTCTGTGGAGTAATTCAACTTAATTTTCATGCAACCGCACCTCGAAACAATCTTGCCGCTTTGGGCGTCAACGCGCAAAGAGGGCTGATTCAAAAAGTTCAGCAAACAAACCAGCAGTGACGGGAATTACAGCTCAATATGGACACTGATGCGCTCTCCATGTACTTTAAGATTTATGATAGGAATAAGGGAAGACTGTCTGCATGGGGACCTTTAACGCCTCCCCTGACTCGAAAGGTACGAGCAGGTAGGCGGAGGTCGCTCCGTGGATTCAGACTGATAGTGAAAGCAGGGAGCGTCACTCTGACTCATAATTACAGATAATTATGATAATTAAATGAATAAACTTACTTTCCCAGCTCCTCGTACAGCTGGTACTCATCAGTGAACCTGGTGCAGGTCGTTGAAGCCATGTTCAGGTGAGCTCGGAGACTTGGGAAACAGGAAAGCCTTCAGTATTTTCCTCAGCTCCTTTTCCTCCTGCTCGGGTCCCAAAGTGTCCAAAAATAAATAAAGCTGTGAATTATTTCATAAAGACTTCCGGTCTGCAGGATGAAGCTCGGGGTCTCCTCCTCTGTGACTGTAGATCCACTTTTCCCTCCTGGAGTTGTCACAAACGTCTCGACCTGCTGTTGTGTTTCTGTCCGCACTCTCACTTTGGATTATTTCACTGAGGTCAAGCCAGACATCAGATACGACACAGCACTTCCGCTAACGGGCCTTCAAAATAAAACTCATTTCCTTATTCATTTTGCTAAGATATATCTTTACCCAGTGGGGCATCTGATGTCAATTTAACATCAATATGACATCAAACACTGACATCACATTGTCATCATAATTTGTTCAAAAACTAAATTCAACATGATCCTTTGACAGACATGGAATCAACATAAATTTGATGTGTATTTAATTGCAGCAACACTGTTAGGATGTCAGATATATTGATTAACTGTGTATGATGCAGTTTTTGGATGTGAGATTGATCCTTTGGTGGGACCTTTTTACAACCATAAGGAGGTCAAAGCTTGTAGGCCAATCTTCAACATCAAATTGTTGTCACTGTGTGGGTAAGTTAAATTCACAAATATAACCTTCACATGATTATTAAGAACTTTCTTTAATCAGATTTATTAATCAATCAATCAATCAAACTTTATTTTCATTCAACATTTTGTACGGTTACAACAAACAAGGTATTTGGCTTCGGCATGTGGTGTCACTCACGAAACAGCAGCAAATCAAAGCATAAATAAAAGAAAAAAATATACTCACACACACACATGCGTGCATAAATATCGGTATACATATATATCTCATTTGAATAGAAAAATATGTATGCATTTATTAATCAATCAATCAAAATGTATTTGTATAGCAATTTCCATACAAAATGCTGTAGCACACAGTGCTTCACATAGAAATGAAGAAACTAAATAAATGAAAATAGATAAGAAAATTGAATACGATGAAAATTACTACCACACCCCACCCCCCACCATTGCAATCCCATTTCCACATACAGCACACACACTCACTTACACACATGATGAAACACTGGAGCTAAGACTAAAATAAATTTTAAAAAAATCCTGATTAAGAATTAAAATAAACATACTATAGGAAAATAAAATGCCATTTTAAATAATTGTATGTGAAAATAAGATAAAATGTACTTAAAGATGCTATGAGGAGTTTCTAAGTAGCCTACAAAAAAGTCTCACTTTTAGATATATGTCTGATCCAAATACTTTAAGATGAGTTTTATAGCATCAACATAGGTTATCTATAAATGCTATTCCTTAGCCTTCTGGTTGGGTCGGACAGGGCTGGACTGGATACTCAACTTTAAAACTAGAGCAAATTTATATTATTCAGACACATCTTAGAGCACCGGGCTGTAAGTAGCGATATATAGCCGGCTACAAAACTACAATACGAAGTTTACCAAAATTGCTTGTTGTCACGCATCAAAAACTACCGCTACGTAGGGGTGCTGGTTTGGCGTAGTGGTTAGCACCCCATGTACTTGCTTCTGCCGGTCCAGGTTCGAATCCCGCCTGTGACCAGTTTGCAGAGTGTCTTCCCCTACTCACTCACCCCCTTTCACAAGCCTATCCACTGTCTCTCTCCTATCAATAAAGGCACAAAATGCCCAAAAAATATGAATGAAAAAAAAAAAAAAAAACTACCGCTACGTAACTAGAAAGAGATACATTACCTCGTCGCTTTGCATCCTGTAAGTTGTTGAAAAAAGAAGTTGTAAAGCAATGCAGAGTTCTGAGGAAGATCCGAGCTGCTTTCATTAGCATCACAACAAACACACGCTTTGGCTTGGGTCACGTCTTTACGACAGTCGCCGTGCGTGCTCATGGTTAGCAGAGTCTTTATGTCGCTGGAAACAGATTCTCCTCATAGCACCTTTAAGTAAGATAGTGGAAATAAAATCACTGAACAAAAAATTAAATCTGAACAAAAAATCTGAACTGAAATTGAGAAATAAAAACATATCAAGAATTTTGAAATTAATACATAAATAAGATTAAATAATAACAATAAACATAATAAGCTTAAAGCCAGACTAAATAGGTCTTGAGCTAGTTAGAAGAGACAAAATCTGTACACTTAATAGAAAAAAAAAATACACCTGTGCAGAAAATAACTATATACACAACAGGTGCAGAGTATGTATATAGTGCAAATCGTATCATCGACCAGTTAAAGGTAACTATGTGATCATTCAACAGTGCAGCAGGTTCATAACTCAGCTCTTTGTATGGAAGGTTATCCTCTGCTGAGCCTTTTTCAGGACGCAGTGGATGTTCAGCTCCTACTTCAGGTCCTGAGAGAGATCGTAGCTCCCAGGAACTTGAAGAGCTCGACACAATGCTGTTGCTGATGGTGAGGGGGAGCAGTGGTGAGGCCTGTCTCCTGAAGTCCACTGCACCAAACCCAAAACACCAGCCACTCAACCTCCTGCTGGTGTGATGACTCGCCTCCATCCTCAGCTCATAGTTGTTATGAGGCAGCTGCAGGTGTAGCTCAGTCTGGAGACACTTGGGTTGTGGACTGGAGGGTGGCTGGTTCAAGTCCTGTCTGAACCATGTTTACTGAACCTGGTTTGGCGATTGAAGATGTACCAGCTGACTTTCTGGACACTACTGAAATTCCCTTGAGCAAGGCACTTGATCCCAGAACTACCCTGTAGTGCTTCTTCAGGGGCAGGAAGCCTTCACTGTGACATCCCTCCATTAATGTGTGATCGTAGGACTTGTTTTTGTGTGCACGTGTATTTCAGGTTGTCAGCATGTCTCAATAACAGTGTAAAGCACTGAAATTCCCCACGAGGGGTTAATAATCCTCTGTCTTCTGTCTTCTTCATCTCCTACTATAGTATAAAAAATGTACTTGTTTTTTACTGTCACTGTTTGTTTGTATTTCTCGTATCTCTGTGTATTGATATTGAGCAGGGTCACCAAACCATGGCCTCGGGGTCAACTGTGGCCCAGTGTCCACTATGATTTGGCCCTCCTCAATACTTAGAATAAACTAAGTTTTTCCAACATTAACTCAGGCCCATGAGAAAAATGTTGGTGGTTTGCGTCTGTGTGTTGGTCTGGGCCTTTTGCGTGCTCTCTGCTTGTTTGCATGGGTTTGCCCTGGGCACTTCAGTTTCCTCCCCCAGACCAGAGACACAGAGTCTGTGTGAGAGAGTGTAAATAACTGTCTCTCTGTGTGGCTCTGTGATTGGCTGGAGACTAGCTCAGGTGTACCCTGCTTCTTGTTCAGTGTCGGATGGATACAGGCTCCAGCCCTCCATGGCCCTGAAGGGATAAGTGATGTAGATAATGGATGGAAGGATATTCCTTTATATTATTTGCATGTTTATGATCTCTACTCAAACTTATTTATTTACATAGATGCTTATTTGATAAAAGAAAAAACTGTATACTGATACAAACATTGATATTTTAGTATAAAATGCAATATCAAAACTTTAATAAATAAGAAAAACTGCTAATTCAGAGCTTTTTATGAAATATCTACAGTTTTTGTTGGTACATTATTAATTCAAGGTCTTTTAATTCACACAAATGCACATTTAGTGATGTAAATAACATTATGAAATACACAAGACTTCAAACACACCACTGAGATCTTGCAAAAAACTAAATATATACTAACAACCAAAGATTATTAGGGAACTATTTATAAATGTTTATACTTTAATGGCAGATTCTTTATTTTTGTCTTAAAATCTATAATTTATTTACATTAAAATGAACTAGGACTAACTTTATTAAGAGGTATGCACATGGTGTATGTCCTGCATTTTGCCCATCTTTGGTTTATTTTGATGTTTTATAGATGATATTTTAATGCTTTTTTAAATATATTTAACATTGACTAACAGGTCTTGTTTAGTGAAGAAGGGGCAAAACACATCATTAAAACAACAAAAGCATTATTATACTGATATTAAAATGAATTATGAATATTTAATCAGATTCATGATGAAGAACTCTTGTCAGTTGTTGAATATTTTACTGTCTTAATAACAAGAAAGCAAATATATAAATTGTTTTTAAAAACATTCTATCAAATACAAATGTCAGTTTTTGTTTTAAGTAATTTCCTGCCATTGCTCACGAGTTTCAGTCGACGAAGTTTATTTTGATTTGTATTTTGTCGTATGTGCTTCCTGCCTCACTGTGTCCAGCTTTTCAGATCCTACTTTCTGTCAGCGCTTCCTCGTTGAACCTGCTGCACTTTGGCGCCACCTTCCGGCTGCAGAGGAGAACTGCAGCCACCGGGCAGACTCAAACTGAGGCTGTAAAACTTTTATCGAGTCTCTGAAAACCACCCAAACCAACAAACCCACTGCTCCATAAAGACGAGGTTTCTGCTCCTGTTTATGTGAAACAAACAATAAAAAAGTAAATTTAGGAACAGATATGGACAGAAAAATAAACTCTGAGGGAACTTTTTTTCTTTCTCATAAGACAGAAGGAAGAATGAAATAAAGAATTTTAGGAGGTGAACTGCAAACATTTACAATGTTTGCTGAACTTTACTGCCACCAATAAATCCATCAGTTTTATTTTATACTGGAGAAATCACCGGCAGCTTGGCCTGTATCCATCAAAAAATATTGAGTCATAAAACAGAGGAGCACTTAAAAAAGCAGTCATGAAGAACAATAAAACATTGATATCAGACAATTAAAATCATTATCAACATGCAAATTAGAAGAATAAAAGTCATGAGCAAAGTATTAAATCATAAAATGAGCCAAAATGTCTGAATAAAAAAACTATGAAAGATCAAATGAATAAATAAACATCCTCCACCTCTAAGTTTGGAGACTAAAATTCCAATCTAGACATTGATGCATGATGCTGCATTAAATGAATCCATTTGAGCTTAAAGGGAACAACTCAATAATGTATTTACACATTTTAAAGCATGAGATGAACAAACGGATTTAACTATAAAAGCTCTCTTTTCCAGGACTTGATAGTAAATTCATGTGTTGGTCCTGAAGCTAAAATAATCTGACCCTGATTTTATTTTGGGCGTCTCCTCCTTGACCTCCTCAGCCCTCCGCTACCACCTCCTCATGGCCTCTGACTTCTCTCTCTGTTCTGTTAAAGATTTTGGTTTTATTCGTTTCAGCAGCACAATGAGAGCATGTGAGGGTTTGAGAATGAACTTTCACGCTTTTATGATGATGCTTTCACTCTGAACCAAGGAGATCGATACATGAGTCAACATGAAAGTCTTTACACTTGAGTTTTTTCACTATTTCCAACTGTAAATGGATTTAAGATGCTCGAACTGACCCAAGATAAATTGAACTATGTTTGGTTTACCAGCTGATACTTAGACCCTGTGCACACTGGGACGAAACTGTTTTCACTTTCAAAATGTTCTCCAATGACGGCATAATTTTCAAGAAATGTGTCAGTCCACAGGAAAACAATGAAAACACTGCAGTGCATGTGCAAGGCCTGAGAGTGGCGCTGTAATGCTGCCGCAAACATACTCCAAAACCAGACCTACCAACCCAACTTGAGTCAAATCCTTCTGTAATAGACACCCAACACGGGATGTAAATAGTCAAACACACCAGAACATGAAGCCTTTACTATCCTGTGCAGTGATTGATATTGTATATTCTTGACGCTGTGTCAGGGAGCTCCATTATATTTGAGAGAAATAAAGTAAATAAGCAAAACTTCTTTTACTCTGTCTCCTTTTTAGTGTTTGTGTATAAATGTATGGGATCGTCTTGTTTTTATGAGAAAATTTAAAGAGTACAGTCCACACTCCAGTACAGTAGGTGGCAGTAACGCACCTGGAGGCTGAATCCCACCAACTCACACATAACGGAGGGAAGAAGTACTCACCAAAAAAGACACTAATGCTGCGTTCACACCGCAAGCGGCCCAGCTACCAAAGTTGCGTCGCCCACTGACGTAGCGTCGCGCGTCCATAAATACCTCATTTTGGTCAACGTTGCCGTCGGCTGTCGCTCGGTGACGTCACATCTGCTCGAGTTTCACCGCGATCATATCATATATCATATAATAGGATGTATAAGTGGACATTATTCCAGCTGTATCCTTTTCATTCACTTATCAACCACAAAACACTGCAGCTGATGATGCAGCAGCATTATCTGTGAGTTTACCGCGGTCTATCTAGGCGGAACTAATGTCCTCACTGACTAATGTTTCCCACATGGACATGGATTGTTACCCTGTAGTCCGGATGAATAACTGTCTGTCTCGGGTACCGTCACACGTACACACACCGCTGCTTGGCTGATGCTGCACAGCCACACATGACATCGCCTGAATAGATCAACTTTTTTTTAACTTTGACATCGCACGACGAGTGAAGTGATTGTCGTGTACGCGGCTGTCGCATCGTGGGAGGGTTAGCCCCGCCCCATCGCAGCTGTACAATGACTTTGAAGGGAGAGTGATCGCCGAGGTACTGCAGGTAGAGTCCGGTGTGAACACACCTTTAGGGTGGATCCCAATAGTCCTTCCTAAGTCCTTTCCTATCAACTTTACCTTAACTCCTATAAAGAAAACATCACAGGGTCAAGGAAAGGAAGGAATAAGAGGAAAGGAAAGGAGAACTGCGGTAAAAGAGGAATTCGACTGCACTTTCACTTTGGTGTCATATTATGTGACGAGGATTTCTTGTGACGTAGGTAAACCACGACGAACTACAGTGTTCTGAAAATGGACTACAAGAAGCGTCTCTACCTCACAGAGTTGTTTTGTGTCAGCTTTACCTGTTAACATTAACGATCCATGATCAGACCTGTGATGGTGTTTTGTCCGTTGGTCATGCAGTGTGTGTTTCCTGCACACAGATGTGAGGTTAGGTGAGAGCTTCTATAAATGTTTACATCTTTGACAGCACACGGGAAAAAACCTGAAGTCTGATAAAACATAAAAATGTTTCAGAAAGACTTTTATCCCTGTTTCATTCACATACAGTCATGGAAAAAATTATTAGACCACCCTTGTTTTCTTCAATTTCTTGTTCATTCTAATATCTGGTACCACTAAACATATAATACAATGAACACAACAAAAAATGCAGCTGGTCACATAATACTTTATGTCCTATTTGACATTCTTAAGCTTAATTGATTCCCAGGGTATATAAGAGGCCATTTCATGTCACAAGCAGCACTGCACATGCAAAGGCCTAGAGTGGTTTCCTGCTTACATTCAAGCCGTAGCACAACTCAGAAGTTGTCAGCTCTCACATAATGCCTAAAACAAAAGAATTATGTGAAGCCACAAAGGCAGCCATCTTGGCACTGCTGGAAATTGGCATGAGTGAGAGACAGGTAGCAAAAAAACTGAAGATCTCCAAGACAGCCGTTCATTACAACAAAAAAAAAAACAAGCT
Source organism: Scarus forsteni (assembly GCA_036419115.1). NCBI lineage: Eukaryota > Metazoa > Chordata > Actinopteri > Labriformes > Labridae > Scarus > Scarus forsteni. The sequence goes on from JAZDUH010000544.1 coordinate 32,570,837, forward strand.
GAACATGGCACTACCAAATTGCTACCTGGCCGTGGCAGGAAACGTCTTTTCTACCCCACGAGATGACCGTGCACTCATCCGCTTCCTGTGTCAGGAATCGTCGCCAGACCTCCAGGGACCTTAAAAATGAGTGGGCACTGTCGAGAAATGTGACTTGTTCAGCAAGGACAGTTCAGAACCGACTTGTTGAAGCTGGTTTGAAGTCACACAGAGCACGCAAGAAGCCCTTCATCAATGAAAGGCAGAGGAAGGCCCGGTTACTCTTTGCTCGAGACCACAAGGATTGGACTGTTGATGATTGGGCTAAGGTTCTCTTCAGTGATGAATCCAATTTTGAATTGATGCCCACTCCAGCCAACTTACTGGTTAGGAGGAAGCCTGGAGAAGCTTACAACCCAGACTGTCTTGCCCCTACAGTAAAACATGGGGGTGGATCAGTCATGATCTGGGGTTGTTTCAGTCTGAGGAACAGGGCAAATGCAATTGTGTGAAGGCCGAATGAACCAGGTCATGTACAGGACTACCCTTGAAAACAGTCTTCTTCCATCAGCTGGAAAACTCTTTCCTGCCTCCAATGACTGGATTTTCCAACAAGACAATGCCCCTTGCCACACGGCAAGGTCAGTTAAAGCCTGGATGGAGAACCACAACATTCGCACCATGCCTTGGCCTGCTCAATCACCAGATCTTAATCCAATTGAAAACCTGTGGGAAATCATCAAACTCAAAATGGAGAACCACAAGCCCAAAAACAAAGAAGATTTGTTTGAATTTGTCCAACAGGAATGGGCTGCTGTGACAGCAGAACAATGTCAGAAGCTGGTGGAGAGCATGCCAAGACGCATGGCTGCAGTCATCAAAAACAATGGTTATGCAATCAAGTATTAACTCTTGTGTGTATCATGTGTTTAAAGCAAACAGAAAAGAAAACATGGAATGCTTAAAAGTAGTGTTTTTGGCGGTACAATGCCATAGCTATTGATGTAAGAATTTAAGTAATTTTGGTTATTATCAAGAAAACCATGGAAAATGAATAGTTCTTAGTTCTTAAATTAAACTCTCATGAGCTATTTTTGTTGTTATCATTATAATTGTCCAAACAAATGTACCTTTAGTTGAGCCAGGCATTAAAATTAACAAGAAATTGAAGAAAACAAGGGTGGTCTAATAATTTTTTCCATGACTGTATATCATTACACACACTGTTAAACAGTGTTACTATATTTTAAGTATTGTAAAATACCTCATTTGTCCTTCTTTTATTGATTGTTTTTTTTTTTAATAAACGTTATTAGAGACCCCACTGTTCTGTCTTGTAATAGACATGATTTACGTCATAAATGGAGTTTGATAGAAATCTGGTAACTAATATATAATATTAAAAAGGGACACAAGGACCACAATTGTATATTACTTGATGAACATTGTAGACGGGTGACCCGACGGGTATGGAGAAAAAAGGTTTTAAATCAAGTGCTTTATGAATTATAGACTAATATTCAATTGTTTATCGGTCCACCATTTCAAAACTGATTAAGAAATAAACTAAAGGTGATATTTTTGAAAACGCTTACTTGAAGCATATGTTCTTCTCTATGACTGCAAAAAATGTTGTTTTTTTTTTAGAATTACACAGCCCACATATCTTGATGGTCCCACAAAACTCGTCCTTTCTCCCTCGTAAGTTTCCGTACGATGCCGGTACACATCACCTGCCGCAGTGCATTATGGGGCGTTCCTTTCTTCTCTTCTTTCGGAAAGGATGGTCCAGTGTTTCCCAAGCTAAAGGAGATAATAAAGGAAGCGACGACCCTCCTTTCCTTAACTTTTGGAGAATTCGATCAGCACTTATCATGGCCGACGCTTAAATGCTTCCAGGTCATTTCTTCAGTTAGGAAGGTTCCTTATCAAAAAAGGACGATTCAGATGCACCCTTAGGCTGAATCCCAAACTGCCCTCTACACACTACCCCTTTACTGTCACTCCAAAATGAAGTCACACTCGGAGCTGTGGAGGGCACTTCCATTGAAGGGGGAGGGTATATGACGGGCAGGAATGGGAGGCCCTCTTCACCTCACCGGAAAACAGAAAACCTCGTGACCATGGCAACAGAAAGACGCCCCGTGTATGGCTGTTGACTGTTACGCTGTGGCAAAGATTATGACCCGCTAGGATAGGAGCTACATTATAGCCTAGTTCAAATTATTATAAGTGATTCCACGTCTTTCAATCCGATTACATCTGACAATTCCAATCAAAGAAGTGAACAATGTTGCCAACTGAGCTCACATTTTATGGTGCCAGGGCTGCACAATCATATCAAACGTCAGCATAGAGTATGATTTGCTTGTTTCGTTTAAATCTTTTAAAACCACGCTTTATGTGATTTTCTGTCAGTGTGACAAAGGTGTGGGGAACATATGGACACGTGGCACTTTCATTTACAGTACAGGCCAAAAGTTTGGACACACCTTCTCATTCAATGTCTTTTCTTTATTTTTTTTCACTAATTACATTGTAGATTCTCACTGAAGTAATGATGACCACTTGCTTCTCTTCACTTAGCTGATTGGTTCTTGCCATAATATTAATTCTAACAGTTGTCTAATAGGGCTGTCGGCTGTGCATCAGCCTGACTTCTGAACAACATAAATGATAATCCCAACCCCATTAAAAAGGCAAGACATGACATTCATTAACCCTGGAAAGGCACACCTGAGAAGTGAAAACCATTTCAGGTGACTACCTGTTGAAGCTCATAAAGAGAATGAAGAGTGTGAAAAGCAGTAATCAGAGCAAAGGGTGGATACTTTGAAGAAACTAGAATATAAGACATGTTTTCATTTATTTCACACTTTTTTGTTAAGTACATAATTCCACATGTGTTCATTCATAGTTCTGATACCTTCAGTGAGAATCTACAATGTAAATAGTGATGAAAATAAAGAAAACACATTGAATGATAAAGTGTGTCCAAACTTTTGGCCTGTACTGTATGTTGTTTCCTCTCCCATTTAGACGTTGCACTTCCTGCAAAAGTTGTGAAAGCCTGCGTCGATGCAGATTCGCTGTTTAAGGGCTGAATGGTCCACTCCCCCTCCACACTACGTGGTTTGGGATGGATCTTAATATGGTGGACCCTGCTCGAGGACGCACAAATGGAGGGGTAGTGGGTAGGGAGAGTGTGTAGGGGGCAGTTTGGGATTGGGCCTTAACACAAGGCTGCCGTTTTCAGATACACTGCCTGGCCCAAAAAAAGTTGCCACCTGGATTTAACTAGGAAAATAGGTATGAGCCTCCTGTTGGATAATTGGGATTGGGACTGAACAGCTGTGTAGCCTTAAGAAAACCACCAATCAGTAAGGCTTCAAAAAGGCTTCAGTTTGCTAGGGAGCATAAAGATTGGACTGTGGAGGACTGGAAGAAGGTCATGCGGTCTGATGAGTCCAGATTGACCCTGTTCCAGAGTGATGGGAGCATCAGGGTAAGAAGAGAGGCAGATGAAGTGATGCACCCATCATGCTTAGTCCTTACCGCCCAAGCCTGTGGGGGGTCAGTGCTGTGATCTGGGACAAATCTTGCATTGCAGAAGCTTATCAGAGCAGTGCCACAGCAAACGTGTGCTGGAATCAGGCTAAAGGCGGTCCAACGACATATTTTTTGGTCAGGCAGTGTATTTCCGCTTTCCAAAAATGTAAATTTTGTATGCCCAAAACATTGTATCTGTGTGGATAAAACACCAGTATGAATTTAATACTTATGCAGACACGCCTGAATTAGTCTGTGTCCTTTATCCACTATGCTTATCCCTTTGGAGGTTGCAGGAGGGTGGAGCCTATCCTGACTGACACTGGGCAAGAGGCATGATACACCCTGAACAGGTCACCAGTCAATCACAGGACCACATGAAGAGCTAAAAACCTTTACACTGATTTCAAGTCACCAGTTCACCTAATAAGCATTTTTGATGTGAGGGAGGAAGCCGGACAGCGCAGGAGTACTCCACAGAGAAAGACCCCGACTGACACAAGGGACCAAACCAGCAACCTTCTTGCTGTGAGGCAACAGTCCCGTCTTGTTGCACCACCGAGATGGCGTCTTTGTGTTTTAAACACTGCCAAATGTGAGCCTCAATCTTGTCTTGATGGTACCTGGGTGTAGTAATCAGGAGTGCTGTAGGGAAAGAAACAGGAAAAGAAAGAAGGGGCACGGATCTGTGCGTCTAAGAATGATAGAGGCCGTAAAACATCAAAACCACTACAAACTGGAGGTGCTTATTGTTGACATTCCTAACCTTGTTATCAGAAATGCGAAAACCACCTAATCTTATAGAAATACCAAACCAGATCCACATCCAGGTTCTAATCACCTCTTTCTTGTGCCAGGATTCCCTAAAAGTTTCAACAGCAAGAGGACAAATGTCAGTAAAAACATGACCTCCTTGGTCCATCATAAGCTTTACAGAATCTTTATTTTGTCTTTTCTTTGTTTTGATGTTTTTCATGGATGCTTCAAAATGTAACCAAAGCTGAAACATTCTGAAACTAAAGTTTCACTGATCCTGATTATATGTCCAGATGATTACCTCCACCAAGGAAGTTCTGTTTTTGCCAGCGTCTTCTTGTTTTTTTCTTTGTTTGTTTCTCTGTTAGAAACATAACTCAAAAAGTTATGGATGGATTTCGATGAAATTTTCAGGAAATGTCCGGATTGGGACAAGGAACAAATGATTAGATTTTTGGAGTGATCCTGATCACCGTCTGGATCCAGGAATTTTTTAAAAGATTCCTTAACCCTTTCATGCAAATTATTTAATCTCACAGGAAAACTGTTTGATTTTTTTAAACTTTCCAGTAGGTTAAAAATCATGTTAAATTTTTTCCATGTTATATTTTGCGCCAGTTATGCATCTGTCTACTTCAATGCTCACAATGCATTAACAGCATAAATAGAAATTTAGTGGAACTTAACAAAAATCCACAAACATGTCTTTTACAAACATTTGTTAAGAGTAAATTAAAGAAAAAGAAAAATCTGGATTGTATGAGTTATTGCTAAAATGTATAAACTTTATCCCAAATATTTGTCTACTGTAGTGAGCAACATGCATGAAAGGGGTAACATAGCGAGATAGGACCATTTTTGACATTTGTACATATTTGTATGTTTTCATGGTCAATGAATCTAAATATTTAGATGAAATAAAGGTAGGACTAATATTTATGGTGGCGCTGGTGGAGGTTTAGGCTCTCCAAGTGCTTTTTCTAGTTTTTAATGCACATCAAAAATAATGGAGAAAATATTTTACATAAGATTACATGACTTCATCACAAAGCACAATATACTTTATGATCAACAATATGGGTTCAGGAAAAATAGGACTACCTCAATGCCATTAATGGAATTTGTTGAAGAGATAACAACTGCAATAGAAAAAAGAAGATATGCCGTAGGAGTGTTCTTAGATTTAAAAAAATCGGTTGACACAGTTGACCACAATTTATTAATAAATAAACTACAAAAATATGGGATACGAGGAGCAGCACTTGCATGGATTATCAGTTATTTGAATAATAAGAACCAGTATGTAGAGATGGGTCAGGCAAAATCACAACTCTTGGGGGTAAAGTGTGGGGTTCCTCAGGGTTCAGTATTGGGACCATTGTTGTTTATTTTGTATATAAATAATATCTGTGAAGTCTCTGATAAATTAAGGTTTACACTATTTGCTGATGATACTAATTTGTTTTGTTGTGGGGACAATTTGGAAAAACTTTTGGATGAAGTTGGTGAAGAGTTAAAAAAATTGAAGAGTTGGTTTGACTCAAATAAGTTAACACTAAATTTAAATAAAACTAAATATATTTGGGAACCGTCCCATTTGCTCAACCAAAAAGCTTGTTACAAATGGTATAGAAATCGAAAGAGTATCTGAAATTAAATTTCTTGGTGTGATGATAGATGAGAAACTGAGTTGGAAATCACACATTAACTACATCAAAGGAAAAATATCCAAGTCAGTCAATTTTATATAAAGTCCAGTATTTCCTAAATAAATCTTCATTGTACATTTTGTACTGCTCCTTCATACTCCCATACATGAATTACTGTGTTGAGGTGCGGGGGAACACATACAAAACAAACACAGAGCCGATCTTCATCCTACAGAAAAGAGCAATACGAATCATAAACAAAACCACATACAGAGAACCAACAAACCAACACTTCATTGAACTTAAGACATTAAAATTTAAGGACCTGGTTGATTATAAAACTATCCAAATTATGTATAAAGTAAAAAATGATATGCTACCAAACAGAATGCAAAGGTTTTTTCAACTGAGAGATGACAAACATCATCTTCGAGGAAATTTTATGTTAAAAAAACAACCAGTAAGAACAAATATGAAACTTCACTGTGTCTCAGTTAAAGGAGTTACTTTATGGAACAGCTGCAGTGATGAACTGAAATCATGTAAAACAATACGTAGGTTTAAATTCATCTTTAAAGCTGAAATATTAAACAGATACAGAATGGAAAAACAACGAGAAATCAGTAACACCAGGGGTATTGTCAGTCAAGTAATGTGTCATTATTGTCTTTATTTTGAAATTTGTTGTTATAACTATTATTTGTCTGAGCTTGTTGTTGCTTTTGTTGCTAAAAATGTTGACGGCTATGACCTGAAGAGGCTTCAGCGTGAATTTAAGTAAGACATCTTTAAAATGAAAAAGGGGTGGGACTAGATAAGTTTGCTACTTCTTCCTACACCCTTTTCGAACTGAATCTGTCATAATTTCTTGCAAATATTGATAGAAGAAAAAATGCTGTAATTTCTATTTGCCTTTGCCTACCTTTTGTATTTTATTTTTGTTGGATTTGTATGGAGATATACATGAGTATGTTTTCTGTTTTGGGTTCGAAATAAAACATTCATTCATAAACCCTTTAGCTTTAGAAATGAGTATAAATTGCAGATAAAAAAGCTGCCTTACTGTGAGACTGGCTGAACTGCTGAGTGTGTTTGACCTCTCTGTGTCTAAAGTTAACTCTTACACTCTCATGTGAGGTCAGACATTACGAGGACACTGATAATCAGAAGAATCAGGTTATGATATTTATGGAGCACACCTGAACTTCTTATTGCAAAAACACTTTAAGCATCTTATTTTAGAAAATAAAATGGTCATTATCAGAAAAGGTTTAAAAAAATAACACTGCTGTCTAACTAAAGTTCCAGTTTGTAAATGTAATGTTGTTTGGTTTCACCTTATTCAGCTGCTATAAATCTGCATTAATCCAATTTTACATCTTAATCTGCTCTGATCTGGAAACAGTGATGAGGAGTAGTAAACAAACCTCGAGCTGCTTCCTGTTAGTGTGATATAACATGCTTGTTTGTGTGGAGACTGACATCTGATCAGCTTCACATTTTTCTGTCTGAGTGTTCGATATTAATCTGAGACGTTATACTCTCATGATGCTCCAGTCACACTAAGAATGCTGTGAATATCTGCACATACATATGATGTAAAATAACACCTGCCGTCTTTATGCATCACTGTCATCTCCATCATTATGAAGTCTGCAGTTTTTGAAGCCAAAAGTTCTGCAGACTTTTTTCTCCTTGAGCTCTGCTGCCCTCTGGTGGCCAACTGATGTCACAACTGTCTGCACTGTCTTCACACCTGCTTTTTTCATTTGCACAAGTAAAAAAGTGAAAATTGACTTTAAATAGCAGTAATAGAACAGGCTTTTCAAGGCAGGCACTGAAGCAATAATCACATGTGAGTATGTAGACAGTGAATTAGATTAAAAAGAATATTTTTCTTCAAGTTGTTTAAACTTTTCAAACCAGAGACTTGAGAGAAAAGTACGACACTGAACATATTTTATCTGCAAATTTATTACAATTGATAGACTGATAGGCTTATGAACTATGTGGGGAGAGGAGATCAGTGAGGATCCTCAGAAGGCGGCTGGAAATTAAAAGCTGCTGTAAAACTCTTCACCTCATGGAGCAGTTTCATAACTGATACAGGCTGACACGCACAGGGTTAACAGACAGGTACAAGCCAACAGAGATGGTTTTCTCCAGCACAATAACGTTGGTTCCACAGAAACACAATATTAGCTATATAAATCTCTAAACATTTTCTAGGAACTCAAGGTTGAACAAACACATTTTCTTTTTCAGCATGCACAGAGCTGCAGAATTCCCCCAACTTTTTGGAGGCTGAGCTGCAAAAAATTACAAGTTATTCTTCCCACTTTATTGGAATTTTTCCTGCCAGCTCCTCAGTAAAGTTTGTTCTGATGTAGAGGCCAGCTGATGTGTGAACACAGCAGGAAAGAATCAGGAAATCTTTATGCACTTACAGGGACTGCTTTGTATTATTCTCTGCTCTCCTTGGGTCTTTTTGTCGACAATGACACCCATTGAAATCTTTTGTTGGGGTGACCTCATAGAGTCACAGAAAATTTTAAGGGGACAGGCCAAAACCAAAATCAAGAACATGACGTCCCAAAATCTGACATGCTATGTCAGAGTCCTGTTGTCTTCCTTGAATAAATTAAAAGCTTATATTTGAAGTGCAGCTGTTTTAAAGAACAAAGTATGTTCTTATCAAGTGAAGAAACACATAAACTAGAAAAGAAGACGGAGAGCGAAGACCTCTGCCAGCACCACAGTCCTCTCCCATATTGTGATTTTTTTTCCATAAATATTAGTCCTACCTTTATTTCATGTAAATATTTAGATTCATTGACCATGAAAACATACCATGAGCAATTGGTTTTATAATGATATCTATTTTAGTTCAGTAGTTATTCACAGAAATCACATTCTTCGTCATGGCGGATCCAGACGGTGATCGGGATCAACATCTAAATTGAATCACTTCTTCCTTTTCCCATGCGGAACATTTCCTGAAAATTTCATCAAAATCCATCCATAACTTTTTGTGTTATTATGTTCACAGACAGACAGACAAACAGACTCTCCCGAAAACATAACCTCCTTGGCAGAGGTAAAAAGCCACATTTTGAGGGAAACTTGGGAAACGTAACTTTTTGTTAAATTAAATATTTCAAAAAGTCAAAAAGTTACATTTGTGGAAAACTAAACTTGTAGAAGTTTGTTGTCCAACTTTTCTTAATTGGCAAAAATGGATCAGCCTGATTACAGACATGGAATCATGGTGTACCAGATTTGACCAGAGTTGACCGTCCTCTGGATAAATAAATCAGTACAATTTCAGGAGCAGACTATCCAGATAATGAGCAGTGAGTCTGAAACAAACCAGGTTTTAAAGGATAAATTCGGTTTCTGCAGCTTTCACATTGTTTATAGAATGAAGTAGAACAATATACTCACCCAGAAGGCTTTCCAGATCCAAACAGTGCTTCGGGAGATATTTAGATCCAAAATCGAGCGGCGGACATCCGTATAATGGTAGCGGACGGGGCATGTATAGCGCCACTCCTAAGACTGCATTAATCGTCCAAAAACTCATTAGTTTCACCAATATTTCATCATGGTCCGCTCACACTACTCCTCCATTACAGTCTGTGTTGCTCCAGACATGTTTTGTGGCTGTGCTGACCTCTGAACTGAAGAAGAAAAAAGTTTGCCTCGACGCATGCGCAGTACGGCTCATTGTTTCAGGGGAAGACCGCCGGCTACACAACAACTTCCTTCTTCCAGTTTTGTGCAAAATGGACGAATATCTATCAGATGAATGGATGAGAATTTTGAATATGATGGGTGTCCTTACAGTTTTGAGCCAGAGTTTACAGATGAGGAGCTCATCGAAAGGAGGACGCGGAGGCAAAGAGAAGAACAGCTCTCCAGAGAGTACTGCGCATGTGCGGAGGCATACGTTCTTCTTCTTCGGCTCAGAGGTCAGTACAGTCACACAACATGTCTGGAGCCACACAGACTGTAATGGAGGAGAAGCCCGAGCGGACCATGATGAACTATTGGTGAAACTAATGAGTTTTTGGACGATTAATGCAGTTTTAGGAGCGGCGCTAACATGCCCCACGTGCTACCATTATACGGATGTCCGCTGCTCGATTTTGGATCTAAATATCTCCTGAAGCACTGTTTGGATCAGGAAAGCCTTCTGGGTGAGTATATTGTTCTACTTCATTCAACTGAATTTATCCTTTAAGCTCATGTTGAGCTTTACAGCTTGATTTTCGAAGAGTATACTGATGACTTCAGTTCCCATTGGCTTCAAAATTAACCAAAACTGAATTTTCCATCTTTATTAAATTTGTACCAAATCTGAAAATGAAATTCACATATTACAGAGACTGGAGCTTGAGACATTTGCAGACACTAATTAACTCCTAGACGTTCTAACACACCTTCCATTCTCCTCGGGGAAATAAGTGGAAAGGTTATCCTGCAGCTGAAGCCATTACATCATAAAAAATTGCAGTCCAACTTTTCTCCAAACTTCCATTCCCTCTGATTTCCCTCACACAGCCGGCCTGTGACAGGTGGAGAGGTTTAGAGTCTCACAGCTGAAATATTTCCAAGGTTTTTCTTCCATTACTGCCAGAGAAGTAGAAGAAGAAGAAGATGGAGGAGGATGAGAAGGAGGTTTATGGAGGCCCTCTGCCAGCAGAGTGAACAGCTGAGGAGTCTGGACTAGAGCCAGGTCAGGGAGTCAAGAGAGGAAATTCATTTTTTCTGACTAATCTGAACCTCCCTGGTCTGAACTTACAGTAAAGGCTTTCAGTCTTGTACTGTACACTGTGGGGGAGAGTGGGGTAAACTGAGCCAGTGGGTAAGTTGACCCACCCCCTGTTTCTGGGAAACAGTAAACAACTTTTGTCATGTGGCCTTAAATTCAGAAAGCCCTTATCATTTCTCCCAGCCTCTGTTAAAAAGGGGCACCTGGCACAAATGGTTGGTATTTTTTAACACAAAAAACTAATTTTCATGTGGCAAAGTAAATTTTCACCATGTCAGGTCTTTTGAACTTTGTATAAAATTCAATTTATTCGGGTCTAAAATGGTGTATTATACATACTTGTAATTTACCAATGTATAAAGCTGTATGAGTCATTTGGCTACAGATTAGCCTGAAGAGCAAAGCTAGCAACATTTTTCCAAGATGTTGGCTATGGGGCAGAGTGAGCCATATGCTGTGGGGTAGATTGAGCCATTGGTTCCTTTAATACCACCAAAAATTTGTAAAGTTAGATTAATGTACCGAATCATAAAAATACTTTTTAATGTTATGTTAATCAACTGACTTATCTGATCAAATATTAACAGAAGAAAATCATGCAAAGAGTGAACAAGAGGAAAACCAACAGGTGTAGTGGCCCACTTGGAATTAACACGCAAGACGCAGAGAGCTTCGACTGGTGTTCTTTTAATTCTCTCCTCTCTTCTCACCACTGGCTTTTGACACATTCTGTCACCTTATGAGACCGTGAAAACTATGAGAACAGACAAAAATACAAATGCTGTGGTGCTATATTTCATAAAATAATGTATAAATCATGTTCACATTTTTAACTTAATAAACAATCATTTTTAGTAAACTCAAATAATGAATTTTACATGAAATAATCCGTTTTTAAACAGTAATGAATTGCAGCTCTTACGTAAATTAAATAATGATAATAATAATAATAATAATAATAATAATAATGATAATAATAATGATAATGACACTTCTCTTGTTTTAAATAAATGAAACACTCGTTTCACAAGGAATACACCATTAATCTCATCATACCTCCTTCTGCTTTCCAAGGGCGCTAAGCTTGAACTCAGCCTGCTAGCAGCCTGTCTTCCACACACACCTCGTGGTAACACTCCTTTCACAAGATATACAAAACACAAAAACACGAAGCAAACTACAATAAAATAACTTTCTATAAGTTCCAACACAGCATACAAGAAGTAAATAGTTCGTTTGCATGTTTTACCAGCTCTGGAGCAATGTGAGCATGTTGTTTTCTGAGACGGGAGCAAGAAGTCTGACTTCGGCAAAACAGGAAGTAGCAAAGTACGAGCGGTGCTCTTCAAAATAAAAGCGCAGAAATAAAGTGGCAGAACTAAATATTATAAACAAAATTCACTGCCATTTACAACAGGGGCTCAACATCCCTGCTGAGATGAAGAAAAAGTAATGAACTGAACTTGTAAAAACTTTAAAGCATATCAGTAAATGTAACTTTTCTCGAAGGAATAATAGTTTGCTTTCTGCCAAGTACTGATTTTGTTTTTGTTTGTTGTTCAAAGCTTTGCTGGCTCTCATTTTACTTCATATGAGTATCTAATTTTCCCCAAAATTGCAAAATGTCTCTATTTATAGTATTACAATTTTGAAATTACTGATTTTTTTCTAGGGTGTTTAAGTTGGGTTTAAGAAAATTAATGTGACAATTTGTGAAGTGAATTTTTTTTTGTGAAATGGCTCTTTTGACAACAATACATTATCTTTTAATAATTCTCAGATTTAAAGTTATGAAGTCACATGGTCAATTTTCCCACAGACTTGGCTTAACTTGACCCTGACCTGGGCCAAGTTGAACCACAGGAGCACTTTTATTTTGAAAGGCCACAGTTTCCAGGCTCTTTGTCATTGATACATCCTTACAATTTCAGTTCATAGCAAACATTCTTAAATAAGAATTTAGGCATTCATTTTACCTCTGTTGCATTTTTCCTTGCCTCAGTGACAACAAAAGTAAAAAATGGCTCATCTTACCCCACTCTCCCCTACTGTTCATAGTCTTAAATTCTGCTGCCAATTTGTCAAAAAAATTTTGTATACTGGCAATACTACATGAAACAAAACACAAATTAGACTACACCTATGCCTTGATAGATTAAAATTTGCACAGTAGAAGTACAGTGTAACCTTGCTGAGCAGCGGGATCTGTCTGATTCAATGTCTGTATTTACACACATCCATCCTGCCAAGCTCCAATCTACATACCTGTTCTCAGCATGCAGCAGCATGGCCCAGACAGAGTCCTTAAAAGCAGGAAGATGTGGGAGCTACAAGCAAGACAACAGCAGGAAGTGATTGCTCTTACAGAGATTAGCATAGATGCTAACAGTTTCAGGAGCAGTTTTTCAGATCAAGACAGCATTTTAGTGTTAAATGAAAAACAAAGGACAGCAATACTAACTTCTCTACAGAAAGGATGTTTTTACTCCACTTCCGACACGTTTGGTGAACGTTTGCTCACAAAGTGGCTCATATTTCGTATTTCAAACATGTGGCAATATCGCCTGCCTACACTATCTGTTTGGCCTAAAATTAATGTGACTGACAGAATGATTGTCCAATCCCCTGCTCAGTATATATTTTTTAAGTTTCTGCCCATTCACCAACACTTTTTATGGACTGTTGCATTGATGGCATGGTAGAAATATAATGAGTCGTTCATTTAGTGTGCCAGGTTAACCCTATAAAACCCAAATATAGAAAAAAATGTGCAACATTTTTTTCACCCCTCAGATGTTGTTCGAGGGAGCATCTGAAGCAGAAATTAAAAGGTTATTTTTTTTTGTTTTAGTAAGTTTTTAGGAACATGTAATATTACAACGTTGGGCCTTGCTGGTAACAGAATTTCAGTGTTAATAATCCCACTATTTAAACAAATATACAAAACAAATAAGGGGTCATTTGCAGGATTGAGCTCTTATGTTGCCCAATAACAGTCTATGTCATGAATAATAATCACACAACCGTCATTTTTATCGTTTTTCATTTTTTTCTGTCATTTATTAACAATAAAAAAGAAGATAAACTGTATATACAAAATTCAGAATAAAAAAAAGTCCCCCCCAAGCATTAAGTCAAAGTGTCCAGTGTTCAGCCATGTTTATTTTCAATGACAGTCCCAGAAACAGCTGTTTTCCTGTGAAAAGCAAAGACATAGGTTACACTTGCTGCATAGGGAGTTGTCCTCATAGTCACTGTCTATGTGGTCACTGTCCATATACTGTCTAACTGTGACAGTATATTTTCTTTTTGAGCTTTAAAGGCATCTACATCTGTTTCCTCATCACTCACAGTGTCCGAGTTGAATTTAAAGTCACTGCTTGGAGAAGATGCCTCAAGTGACTCTAGTGATATTGCCTTCACAGGACTGTGTTCACTGGCAAATATTGCATTTCAAGTCTATGGATGACGTAGAGGCTCAGTGACCTTGACTTATAATCTTTAATCTTTAAAATGTACTAACGGCATCCTTGACTAAAAGAGGACATTTAAGCAAAGTTTAAAGAAAATCTGTTTTAAAGGGACTGCGAGGAGTTTCTAAGTAATTACAAAAAAGTCTCACTTTTAGATATATGCCTGATCGAAATACACACTTTAAGATGAGTTTTATAGCATCAAAATAGGTTATCTATAAATGCTATTTCTTAGCTTCGCGGTCAGATCAGACAGGGCTGGACTGGCCTGGATACTCAACTTCGGGAACAAGGCAATGAAAACTAGAGCAACGTCTTAGAGCACTATGTAAGTAGCGATATATAGCCGGCTACAAAACTACGATACCAAGTGTTCCAAAAATTGCTTGTTGTCACACATCAGAAACTACCGCTACATACCTTTTGTCACATCTTTTGGTTGTAGTCGGAAGTAGGAATTTCCGAGAATTTCCGAGCTCCGAGTAGGAAACTGCAACTGGAACTTCCCCCGAAGTCTGAATTTCCTACTGGGAACTCAGTGAAACCTTGCCACCCCCGAGTTGATAATCAAAGATAGATGCCCCCAGTGTGAACAGTTATTTAGCTCCTGTAATAATCAATTTATTTGCACTTCTGACTGTAGTGTGTCGCTCTAGATCAGCTGTATACATAGTATCGTTAGACTTATATTTACAAAAATGCTGCCATAGTGATAATCACATTCTTCATAAAACAACGCAGGGCGTGCTAACAACAGCTAACTATAGCCTGGTAGATTGGGATGTTTTTTTCAGACTTCAACTGGAACGCTGATAAGTCGGAGATGATGTCACTCCCAGTTCCGAGGTTACTGGTAGGCAGCATTACAACAGTTCATGGGTAGCAGAGTCTTAATATCGCCGGTAATAGATTCTCCTCATAGCACCTTTAAGTGTCATGGAAATGTGTCTTTAATATCACATCCACAAGCAAATGATACACATGAGGCTCTGTGACCTTGATGTTCAACTCATGGCCTCAAAAATTTAGTCAGCTCATTTTCCAGTCAGAGAGGAAATTATGACCAAGTTTGACAAAAATCTACTTCATATTTTCTGAGATATCGTGACCACAATAAAAGGTTGACCACAAGGAACCGTGACTTTTGTCCTGCTTAAAAAAACTGAATGAAAACTCCTCAAAGAGCTTCACAAACATTGTCTTAATATGATTTGGCTCATATAGACGGACAGCACTTTAGTAGTTCTATGACATAACATACAATAGCACATGATACAAGTGTGTGTGCAGTGTGATTGGTTGACTTGTGAAAGGACTTCTTTACTTGTCACAACTTATTGATTTCTTTAGCCAGTTTGACCCCCATTGTTGTACCCTCATGGTGCTTTCTCAATGGGTGAGTGGGCCTTACAGATGAGGCCCTCTGTCTTGTTGAAAGCTGGTATCCAACAATCACATTATTCCCTGTATTTTCTTGAAACAAAAGTTCATTTTTGTGGAATGTCTGGTGTAAACAAGGCTTCCATCTTGTTTTAGTGTTCTGAGTGTGGTTCTTTTCCCTGATACTGTCTGCTCCTCACTGCGTGTCCCTCTAATTGTACGTTGCAGAGAAAAACCATGAGAAGTTTACATATCCATCCATCACATCACATGACCTCAGGTTTAAACCAGGTTGAAGAGGAGGTGAAGGAGCAGCTGTGGTTCATCAACTCAAACCAAGTCTGACACAAAAGAACTCCACCTCACCCCAGGGCAGCGTGCAGAGGAGGGAGGACTCATTCCCTTTAGCTCTGTTCATTTAAGGAATAAAGGCCTTTTTTAACAACTGATAATATTAAGGATTTCTGTGCAGTCCTCTGAGGTTAGGCTGCATTAACACCCACAGTTCATTTGCTTTGTCCCTGTTCAGATAATGAAATGATAATTTTCTGTATTTCTGCTTAAGTTTGTTTCATGTCCAAACAGTGATATTGTAAAACAGGCCAAAGCAAACACCAGGGCAGGGCTGTCCGTGCATCATTTTAGCTGACCTTTGTTACTTTAGTGCTGTGCTCCATTTACATCAAAACTGGGAAGAAGGAAATGGGAATGACGTCATATCGGAGTTATCAGTGTTCCAGTTACGAAGTCAGGAAAAATACTAGCTGATCTTCCAGGCTTTTCTTTGCCATTGTGTTAGTCATTGTTTACACACCCTACATTGTAGTACGCACATCCCACATGAAGAATGTAAATTACAAATTAGCCGTAATTCTGTATATAAACACTGAACAACACTATGTGTACAGCTGATTTAGTGCCGCAAACACTAGTCAGAAGTGCTAATAAACAGAAAATTACAGGGGCTTAATGAGTGTTTAAACCGGGGGCAGCCATCTTTGGTTGTCAGCTTTAGGGATGATGATGATTCCCCGACTTTCCAGTAGGAAAGTGCGACCTCGGGGGCATTCCAGATGAAATTTCCCACTTGTAGGTCAACTTCAACGTGAACTTCAACTTTATTATAGTCCTGTGGGAAAATTGTTTTTCAGCAGCAGGCATCAGTACACAAGTACATGATAACACATAAATCATACTGGCATTTAAAAAATCAGGAAAAATCCTGAACTCAAGTGGAAAAAGGACGGCACTTAAACCACAAAATGCCAAAGACTAAGAATCAGGCTAAACCCATAAAGTGCATTCAGTCATCAAAGTGCAGTGCAGTAGATAAATAAACAGTAATGATAAACATACAAGATAAACTAGTCAGGCCAATGAATTAAGGTTTTCAATAGCAACTGGAATAAAAGAAGTTTTGGCTCGCCTAGTTTTGGTTTTCGGCATTCTGTAACGTCGTCCAGAAGGGAGAAGATCAAATTCAGCAAACAGAGAGTCGTCAGGGCAGTTCAGAATTTGTCGGGCTCTGCTAAGAATACGTCTGCTGTAGATATCCTGCAGCTGAGATTGCTGCACTCCGATCACCTTGCTCGCTATTTTGACCAGATTCACAAGTCTGACATCCAGACTTCCCAGTACAACTAGAGGGCAGCACTAGGCTCACTTTACCCCATGCCACCTGTTCACTCTCGTTGGCCCAGCAGTTTATTCTTTGTAAACTGATTGGTTTAAGTGCTGCTTCGTGCCATGTTGTCAACAACTCTGCATTCATTCATCTGTTTGTGCTCCACTCTGCCCTAACCACCAGCCACTGGGTTTAAACTGATGATGACACAATGGCAGGACATCACACTGGTAGGCAGGAGAATTAAACAATTTGCTACCTGGGCTATTAACTGGGGACGAGGGAGAATTTCAGATGCACTGTCTTGTGCATAGAAGGGCTTTACCACTTGAAGGCAGTAAATACAACACACCAAGGAACATAAAAATAAAAAAGCATGAAATATGCTCTTAATGATAGGTTTACTTTTTTGTAGGGACATAACTGACAGTGGCACATGCGCTTGCGCTTTCTTTTGTAACAGACAAGGAGCTTTTTCAGTTCATACCTTTACATGTAGGCCTGTGATCAAAATATCGATACGACAAAATATCGTCACGCACACCTTGGGGATACGTGTATCGATACGGATTCTGCAGAATCGATACGGCCTCAATGTTTAGACAGATATTGTAAATACTCTTTGGGTAATGTTAACAATGGCACAGTTCAAAGTAGTAGCCAAGCTACGTCATGAAACACAGTTCCAAATTTAAACTTAGGTGTCTACCATCTTTGGGGACCTGGATTAATGTTCTTAAGTTGTAGAGCCATTTAAAACTCATCTTGTTCTTTTTCTTCTGGTAATAAAAAACAAAAGTTGCTGGGAATTCTGTTAAAAGCGCAGTCAGTTTTCACAATTTATGTGTATCGGGATACGTATCGTATCATGGCCTCAGTATCGGGATACGTATCATATCGTATCGTGGGGTTGCTGGAAATACCCAGTCCTATTTACATGTATTAATGGAAATCTTCCATCTTCGTCAGAAGTGTCACATAATGTTAGTGTGACATGTCCTTTTTCAGCTGATCTTACAGAGGTATGGTCATCCTGCCAGATTTGACATGTCACACTAACATTATGTGACACTTCTAACAAAGATGGAAGCTTTTCGTTGAAATGTCGAAACCTTCTTGTCTGTTAAAAACAGAGTACAAGCATGTTATCAACATAGAAATAATGAACCTTCTTGTACTCTAGTGCCACATGGGCAAGTGGTGTCACTATCAGCTTCAGGTTCCACCTTAACTTAGCCTGTCTGTCCATCAGTAGGTTGATCCAAAGTTAGGTTGAGAAAGATTTTTACTGTACCGCTCTGTCCACAGATCAACACTGTCCAAAGCCTCCATTAATAACCAAACTGCTTACATCACATGTTTTCATCCAGGCCTTTCAACAGTCCATGATTGTGAGGCGCTAGTTAGCAACTTAACCAACCCCAACCAACCAACCAACCAAATGAGACAAGGTTTGACTTGGAGCGGAGAGGTTCAGTGTCTAATAAACATTCTGACAGATGGGCATATTTATCAAACAACTGGCATGACTTGAGTTGGAAAGTCGGGGAAATAATAAACTTTGTGCCCACATAAGAGAGGCTTTAAGGTTAGTTCATGTCTGAAGTCTAACAAAGCTTCCCCAGTTAGTAACTCTTAACAGCAGAACATCTTTCCTCAGTGTCAGCAGAGAAACCGCGACATTGATATGGAAATGTGGAGACAGGTTTGGAAAAGTGGAGTGAAGCAGACAAATCCCCTCTTCACCGAGCTGGACTTCCCTCAGTTTGGCTCTGGCAGATGAAGTGAAGAAGACAAAGTGAAGCAGCCGGATTGAATTACTCTGGAAGTGTCTGTGTACATAAACAGTGACATCAGCTCATCATTTAGGTCTCATGTTTCAAACACCTCGTTAAGAGCACATTATTAAATCTAATGAACAGAGACAAATACTGAGGTTGGACATTAAATACAAACCAATCAGCAGGAGGAGCGTGAGCTCATGTTCCTGCTCTCATGCTCTTCGAATAAACTTTAATCAAAACAGGATGTTACTGTGTAAGTTTGGACAGAGACGAGCTGCGTGTTACATCAACAGACTGAAAGAGGGAAAATGTTCAGTCCTGACTCAGTGTGGGAAAATCAGTTTGTTTCTGACTTGGCTGTTAAATGTGTAAATGCTGTAAAAGGAGCATAAATATTTGAGCAGAAACAGCTCCAAAGTAATTCTTAAGCTGCACAATAAAGTTTGAATGTTTGGTTGAGTAATTGATTTAATTTAGGAGAGTTGTAATTGGTGGTGCAGCAGGTACTGCATATACCTCACAGCAAGAAAGCTGTTGGTTTGTTTCCTGTGTTGGTCAGGGCCTTTCTGTGTGGAGTTTGCACGTTCTCCAAATGTGTGTATGGGTTCTCTTCGGCCACTCCAACTTCCTCCCACAGAACAAAAACATGCTCAGAAGGTTGACTGGTGACCCCAAATAGCCCTTCTGAGTGTGAGCGTAAATGGTCGTCTGTCTCTCTGTGGCCCTGCGATTGGCTGCCTCTTGCCCAATGCCAGCTGGGATAGGCTGATAAATGAGTGAAAAAGGGCTCTAACATGACTGCTAGTCACTATGTCAAGGCCTCACTGGTCAAATAACTATAAGAGGATACATTCAGGGCTTTCGGGTAAAATGACTGCAAATCACAAGGGCCTATTGGTAGAATGACTACTAGCCACTAAGTCTAACATAACTATTAAAAGATGCTTTTATGGCACACTGTATATTGACTACTAATCATGATTAATTGCTGAGTTTGGTCCCCATTTACTATTAGAAGATGTCTTTAGGGCTCACTGATATGCCTGCTAGTCACTAGGTTTAGTGCCCATTGGTGAAATAACATGAAATCAAAAGGGTCAGGCCCTAGTTAGCAGTGTTGGGAGTAACGCCGTTAGAAATAATGGCGTTACTAACACTGTTATTTTTTCCCCAGTAATGGGTAATCTAATTAATTACTTTTTCATGCATTACAGCGCTGTTACCATTACTGACAGTGAAATGTGACGCGTTACTTTGCACTGATGTCAAGCAGCTGTTATCCGACCTGCCTCACTCAGCCCGTCACAGACAGGAGCCGCGCCGCTAACTGATAGACGAGGAAACTCTGCTTACTATAAGCGACTTTTGGCCTCTTCTTTTTCTTACCTGCATGTGTATATTGGGAGTAGTGGGTTGCACATTTTTGGGCTTATTCCAATAGTGCAGTTGCTCATTTGGGCTGTTTGTGCCCCCAAATCCAGGAGGAATCTGCTGCATGATCTACCGTCAAGATAAACCCAATTCAGAAGTTATTAAAATTATTATATCCCACCCTAACACAAATTTAAAACTAAGGTAAAAGGTGTTTCCACGTAAAATAAATCCATATAGCCAAATTAAAATTGATTTCTAATGTAGCTACTACTGTTTTCACCATGATAAAGTTGTAGATTATTAAGATAAAACTTAGATAAAATCCTGACATGTCTGTTTGGTTACAAAAATCAAGGTTAGACAGACTGTTCAGTAATAACTGAGTTATGAATAATAGTAGCCGCTCGCCTCACTACTGAATAAAGAAAAGGATGTTCCAACTCTGAACAAAAGGATGTTTAATCAGTAAATTAAGAGACAAAAAAGAAGATATATGAGTTTGAAATTGAAATATAACATGGATAAAAATTAAAACACGCTTCATATAGGTTTTTCTCCATAAAAATGCTTAATTCAATTGCAAAATCTGGCAACACGGCTAGCTGCAGGAACAGCGAGTCTGAAGCGGTCTGTGGAGTTAAAACTGGTGTTTTCAGGATGGAAGTACAAGAAGTAAAAGGTACGAACACACATGTGAAGTGTACACTATGTCCTTAAGCAAAATGTTTGTCTGCTCTAAGTGAATATAAAATATAGTGACCAAAAACACTGAGAACTCCGCTGATGATGTCGGCGCTGCTGCTGCAGCAGGCAGGTAACAACAAGGAGGGAGAGAGACAGAGCCACACAGTTCAAGCAGTAAAAGCTTTTTCATAAAAGTAACACATCAATTTATTTACCTGGTAACTAATTACATTTATGAAGGAGTAATTCCCTTAGTAATCTAATTACTTTTTTGGAAAAGTAACTAGAAACTATAAATAATTAGTTTTTTAAAGTAACGTGCCCAATACTGCTAGTTAGTAAGATGACTATAAGTCACCATGTTAAATACACCACTAATGACTAAGATTAGGCCTCAGTGTTAAATTATCTATTAGGAGATTCATTTAGGGCCCATTGGTGGATGAAGTTAAGGCTTGTTTGTAATATAACGATTTGAAAAGTAACATGATTGATATCAGCCAATCTCATATAAAGGTGATCAGTAATTGGTAATGAATACAAAAATCATGACTGTTCTTTTTCAGGCTGCTATTACCTTTATTTGTTATTGGTCTAATGTGGCTGTTACTGTTATGTGAAGCTCCACAAAGCTAATGTTGCTTATCTATCCAGCAGAAAGACGGCGACATCTGCATCCGTTTTCAGGTATTTCAATTGGCAGAGTTCCCTCCACCGTCGGAAAGCAACACCAATGTTGACCCGGGTCTTCGCTCTTTCATGGTCATAGCCCTTCTTTTTCACTTTTCACTCCTCTGACCTTTATCTTTTGGGCTGTTTTTCAGCCATTGCTACTGCACCGATTGTATCTCTCTCACGTAACCTACTCCCCTCTCCTCTGTCTGATCTGCGTATGAGCATGATCGCCCCCTGGATGTGGGGGGGTGTACTCTGTTTTGGTAACTCGGCCCGAGCCACAGTATTTACCTGCTGAAATTCAGAGCCAAGGCTGTGTATTGAAACCGGACTTTTTTTTCAACATGCTGTCAGTGGTGACATCTTGTGGATGGAGAGGAGAAATACGGTGATTTTGACAAATACTGCATTAGATTAGAAGATTGCTGACTACACCTTTAAGTGGACACTGGAGAAACTTTTACCATTTTATTGTTCTTCATAGGCTTGATTTTTTTTTTCCACGTGAGGTTGCTGCCTGGAATGCAATCAAAACACTGATGCCACTTGCAAAATCTGGTTAGCATTACATTATTATATAAATGCATGATTTATATTTTTAATTAGGCATAAGTAATGACGCTTTAAGAAAACCAATAGACTGAGAGCTCAGTGTTGTTGATAGAACAAAGAAAGAAAGATATAGGTAACTAACAGCCTGGTATTGAACGCTTTTATGCTTGTAAAATAAGAAGAGCATCAGCATAAATAAACAGAAATATAATTTATTTATTATAATTACCTCCATCTGTCTTTTGTATACATTGTGTTCAGTAAATATTGGTATTATCTTTAAGGTGACTTTGTCTCAAACTGTTAAACAAACCGACTCTGTTTGGATCTTCGATTTAAAAGTGTTGACGGATGACATGGCTGCAGGTTTCTCCACAATCATATTATGATTTATCACATTCAGTTTGTGTAAAATAAAAAAAAAAGCTGTTTTAATGTTTGCAGAAAGCAGAGCGACTGAGGAAAGACAAACTTTTGGACTTGAAGGCTACGGTGAATGTGGTTGGAAGTTTACCACAGCTGAGTGATGAATGACGTTTGTTTGGAGGATCCAGGCTTTCCCTCAAACACAGCTGGAGCACCGACAAACCCCCCACAAGACTGAACATGAGCAGAAACCTGCAGAGGACCTCCGCCGAGCAGAGCAGGGAGGAGAGGGGAACAAATCGGAGAACATAGAGGAATGCTGTGAGATTAATGATGAGGGTGAGAGGACAGGAAACTGTCTGCAGGGAAACAGACGAGAGGATGATCATGGCAGCAAGAATAATGAGAGGGAGAGGGAGAAATATGAAGATATTAAGGGAGGGGTCCCAGGGAAACTGAAATGTAATAAAGTGCTGGACCTCCGCTGAAGACCAGGAGAGGTTCCAGTTGTGCTCGGGTGAAATTGCTCATTGCAGGAAATCCCCACCTCTGCAGGGAGAGAACACGCCGAGAGAGTGTCTGTCAAACTAATGCACTGCTCTGTCTTCTTTCAGACTCTTCAGATCAGCTCAAAGCGTTCAATAAATGTCAGAGTCTCTTAACATCATGGAGAATCTGTTTTACATGAGAATGTTGTATTTTACTGCAGGGATAATGGTCACACTACACAATGAGGAACACAAAAATGAGTTTTTATTAGCTAGTGAGTGCAACTAACTGCTGGCTAATCTATGCTAAGGTCTCTTCCACGCTTCGGACTGTTTGGCGGGTGATGTTTGTGCATTGTTTTATTTTTCAGGAGGTTCGGTTTCTCTCTGCGCCTTGTCAGGTGGACCAAAGCCTGTCAGATGCTGCTCAAAATAGCCACCCACCACATATGGGCTGTAGCTGAGGTCTTTGTTTCCACCATCCATTCTATTGTAGCATAATGAACAGGGTTACGAGTACACAAAAAAGTAAATATAAAGTTAATGCAATTAACTATTAATCATATTTACTTACCTTTTTTTTAATGTATTTTTTGGGCATTTTGTGCCTTTATTGACAGGAGAGAGACAGTTGATAGGCCTGTGAAAGGGGGTGAGAGAGTGCCTGAACCTGGACCGGCAGAAGCAAGTACATGGGGTGCCTGGTTGCTAACCACTTCGCCAAACCAGCACCCCTTACCTTTTTAAAGGCAATCAGTTTCCATTTTTTTTAAGTAAGGTGAACTTGTTAAATTTTAGAGTGTAGACAGGACTGACAAAGGACCTTGCAATAGACTGACATTCTCAAATACTCTTAGCGATCATTGGCTATTTGCTTTGTCCAACTATTAATGAGGAGATGTCATACTCAGCTAATCAAACATATGGTTAATTTTAATAGACTGGATATACTAAATCTAAAACACTGAAGGTAGGCATGTCAGTGTGGCACAATCATCCATAGTTTTTTTGTGCTGCCCTGAGTAAAAACATTTTTTGGAACCACTAATCCTGATCCAAAACAATAAAAAACATACTAAATTTCATACTATCTTTAAACGTTTTTGCACAAGAATATGTGTGTAAGCCTATTTAAAGCTAGGGTTGGTAATCTGATTTAGATACACTTTTTTGTGATTCTGGTTAAAATGGTCTTATGACCCGATGGCAATCAACTCATAATGTGTTCTTAAGAAAAAGCGAAAAATATCTGCTATCCACAGCAGGAGTAAAACAAGGAAAACACCAACCAATCACGTCTTTGGAACCCATATTTGTAAACCAATCAAATCCCGTCGTCGTTCTGCCTGCCTCCTGCGCGTACATTTTGCCGGCGTGCACAGACTCTGATTCAGTGCGTGTAGCCGAGCTGAGGGGGATCCAAGTATGCTGGAGAATGCTCACCTGTCAAGATTTGTCTTTGATAATAAATGAAGCCCACTACGAGCCGTCCCACAACCCCAACCAAGCTCCAGTATCCCTCACATTTTAAGACAGATTTACAAGAAATCTAAAATAAACACTTTGTTTTTCTTGGTTTGTTCTGCTGTTGGCTCTAATCTCGCAATAGCTGCCATCCAGGCTACTGCAGGTGGACGTTCTCACGAGGCGTTTTCTTCTTCTTTGGTTTTATGGCGGTTGGCATCCGTCATTTTGGAGCATTACCGCCCCATTCAGGCTAGTGACAGAGTTCAGTTTGGAGAGGCAGAGGAATGTTTTTATTATTATATCATCACACAGGAGATTTACGGGAGAATACTAATACGGGATGACGTTGGGAAAGAGGATAAAATACATAATATAATACAGTAGTTTCATGACCAAAACCGGAGATTTGACATCTATGTGGAGAATGGTTGAGGAACTATCTATACCACGATCAACATCGGGTTGTGAGTACAAACCAACTTTCCATGTTTGTTTGTTTTTTAACTTTACTATGATAATGTTTTGGTGTTTTCTTACCGCTGACTGAGACATGACTTGGTGAAGTGAAAACATTAACGTTGACCCGGGGACCAGTTTGGAGTTGAATCAGTCCTCTGGTTGTGAATCAGCGGCGCTCGTGCATGTGAGCGGGGGGGTCGATTTGGAGGAGGGGTGGGAGGGGCTAGGCGGAGCCCTGAGGAGATGCTACATTCAAATTCATGCTAGTTTTCCAAAATTACCGACCCAAGCTTTATTCTTGATTTTCGCAATTTACATCCATATTACATATCTGTTTTGGCCAATTCAGAGTCACCAATCAACCTAATGATCATGTTTTTGATTTGTGAGAGGAAGCTGGAGTGCCCGAATATGACAGTTGAATTGTCATACTGGATGGTTGCTTAATCATAAATCATTACTCAGGGATTGCTAATTAACTAGCTGCTTAATGTATGTTGCATATTGTGAAGTGAAACATCAAAGTGAAGAGTTGGTCAGTTCTTGTGATCACCTGTTTATTCACTTCTTGACAAGTAGCAGCTCATTTTTGTACACCTTACTTTGTTTTATTAGACTGACATTATCGTGGTGAAGTTCCTCTTATTACACAAGAAAAAGATGTAGCACACTTTCTGTATTTTTCAGTTTTTAGGGCAAAACTTCCTGTTACATCACTGTCAAACATGACTTTCACTTGTACAAACTCTCTGAAAACCATGACCACGTCTTCAGTTTGGAATGCTCCCCTTTTGCCAAGAAGCTGGAGAGCTCAGCCCTGCAGAGTGTATTACTCTGAGAGCATGCTGCGTGAGCATTAAATGTGTTCTGGCAGTTTGGGTGTGTGCTCACAAGACATTTCATGGATTATGTTTTAGTTCTGATGCTTACAGATGACAGCTGCTCGATATTTGTCGTGTTATTCATCCTTAAAGTTCGGGAAAGACCCGTCAGAGCCAGAGAATTGCTTAGTCATGGTGTTTTACATGTGGACTTTGGCAGCGTGGTGGTCTTTTCACTTGGCTTCACATAATTCGGTTAATTTGCGCCTTCATCTTTGTAAGAACCTAAAATATAAGTTTCACATGATGCCACAGAAATAAAACCGACACAATTCAGCAGAATCTTTCCGCAGAGCTTCACTTTGATGGTAGCTCTGCCATCCATCAGATTTATTTTTTATTTCAGTGCCAATGAGCTCTAACGGGCATCCTTAATGTGCTGCGGTGAGGCCTGATGTATCACCCTTCAGCTTGGTTACAGAGAAAAAGAAAACAGACAAGGATTTTCCCATAAGAGGGACTCTAACTGAAAGCAAATGTGAATTCTTATACAGCAGGGTTTAACTGTTCCTCTGGCCCAGGGGAGAGGAAATCCAACACGACGTAGCAAATCTGATCCTCCATAACTCTCAGCTGTTATATATGAGCAGCATTTACTGTGTTTTACGGTGAGGAGTGAAGCTGAGATTATAGTCAGGTAAAGTCCTGCTCCCATGAGTGCAATCCATCCTGTGGGCACAAATCAAAGAGAAGGAGCCAAGGGGAAACCACCACCATTAACCCCGAATACACCCCACCTGCTTTGAATTTAAAGAGGTTAAGGACCGAAAGAGTCATCCTCAAATCAGCATGAGCCGTTAACACAGATGCTGCTGTGAAAGTTGAGTCGCTGCCCGAACAGGCTGAGGTCATGAGTTGGCTCTGAACGCAGCGCAGAGAGCCGGGGATGCAGGAGAGTGTGGACTGGAGGGATGTGCAGAGCAGTCTGGATCTTCTTCCAGGGGAAAGCCCCTCACTCGCTCTCTGAAGCTCTTGATGTTGTGAAACATGTTGAAGTCTCCCTTGCCTTGGATTGTGTTTGATAGCTGTAATGTTTGATCATGACAAAGACAAAGTAGGGGAACACACATCTTCAGGCCAACTGACAAAAGATCAGTTATTAATATATTCGTCATCCAGGGGAACACCAGCAGAACCTCACATCTACTTTGAACAAAGGAGAAAAACAAACCACAAATGAATGCAGAAAATCATTAAAACCCACATTTTAACCAAAACCAAAGCAAGAAACTAAGAAAGGTTGTGTCCACACTGCAAGCAAAAGTGAACCAATCTGATTTTTGGCCCATATTTGACCCATGTCTGGATGCAACAAAGGACAAAATTATGGATGAGCTCTGAGTCAATGAAGCCCCTCACATCACAGGTCCACCACTGCTGGCTCACACAACATCCACACATAACTCTGTAAAAAAGTAGCAGCCACTGCTCCACAAAAGGCAATCATTCAGATGTGTGCTCTCTTTTTGTCTTCTTATTACCTTGTCACAAGTTTTGACCCTGACTTCAAAACTGTTACACACACACTGACATGTACCATCTGAACTCTGTGGCTGAGAGCCGTCCACTGGATAACAAGTTTGGTCAGCTATCCAAGTCAATATTCAACATTTGAGTTTTTAAAAAGACAAAGAGGGGTACATTCAAATTTGGAGCGCATCTAACCAGCTCATTATGTCACCAGGTTATGAGAAAGGACTTATGCCTCCCTTAGTTCTAAGGCTGTGTGCTTTATATCAAACTTTAATTAAAGAAAAATCATTTGAAAACATGAAAAGAAAGTAATACAATGTCCTATCATTGGGACTGCTCCATCAACAGTTTGAGTCAGATCATATTCACCTCCGCCACATGTGACAAAGCAGAGCTCAGAAGTCTCTCTTCTCAACTTTGATTGATCAGTGAGGAAGAAGTGACGACTGTTTTTTGATTCCCATGCCCATGTCCCATTATACTTCAGTTCAGTGTTGGCTGATGCAATTGTATAGTTTACATTTGGCTTAATTTTAGTAAGATTATATTTCTTAATGTTTTATTTTCATTTCATGACGTGTTATACATTTTACCCATCCATCTATCCATCTTCCACTGCCTATCTGGGGCCGGGTTGTGCAGGCAGCAGGCTGAGCAGATCAGCCAGACATTAAACCCAAAGCTCATGACCACAGGTGAGGGCTGGAACATAGATGGAGCAGTAAACAGTGAGCTTTGCCTTTTGGCTTAACCCTGTACAAAGTCTGGAAATCTGCATATGCTGTACTGATCCACTTGTCCATCTCTTGGTCCATTTTACACTCACTTGTGAAGAAGACCCCGGTATACTTAAACAAATCTAATAGGACTCACTCCCCACCTGGATTCATTGAATCTCTCCTTTTATTCAAGGTTTAACGCTGGTTTAAATGAGTTTTTTATTATGATTATTATTATTATTATTAGCAATTTTTAAGTCTTTTGCTGAATTTACTTCTTATATTATGTTTTAATAATCTATTTTCCTTGCAAGTTTCATTTTTGAAAAACTTTTTCATGAATAAAATAATTTCCTGTTTTATTCTATAATGGTCTATTCCTTTTTATATTACATTTGTTATTCTTCGGTAAAACACTCTGGGCTACATTTTATTGGAATGAAAAGATCTTCATGAATAAAGTTGAGTAGGTTCATCTGCTGTCTCAGAGTTAGACCAATGGGAAAGCTAAGTACATGCCCATCGCTTTATTCTGTTAAAATGCTTAATGCATCATATCAGATATTGGTCATCTTGTGATGCCCAGCTGGCACTTGTGGAAGAGGTGGGGAGAGGAGGACTACTCCTAACCCCTTCAACACACACCCACTGCACCAAGGGGGTCATGAAGGACAGGATGGTGCATCCAAAGTGTGTGACAGAGAGGTATCGCGGGATCCTTCTTGCAATTGTTAGACTCTACCACAACAACATCTCTAGCAAAACTGCTATAAATACCGCATATATATGAATTTAATTTTATTTTAACTTGTAAGTTTCTTCTTTGTATTTTACAGCTGCTGTAAACTTGGAACATCTCTCATGTGTTTTAAATGGGTAATTTGGATATTTCAATCAAGAGTTTTTTTCAGTTATACCCAAAAATACCCATCTTAACTTCTTTTTAGCAAGGAACTGAAAGAGAGATACGAGAAAGGCACAAATAAGCAAATGAGAACTTCTTCACTTCATCAGTCTGAGCAGTGTCAGGTGTTGATGATGGCACGTTATGTAATAAGAACCCAAAGACACTGAAGAAGAGGAGATGATAAACTTTTCAGCAGCCATTAGTCGACAGGCTGAATATTCAGGCTGAATATTCAGGCCTCACTTCCAGGCGGCTGCTGCTCCGTCCCTCTTTATACAGCCCATGTCTTGTACTAAAAAGGCAGCTCTTGTCAAAACAGAGACATTACTCAGATTATTTGAAAAATATTTTTTAACCAGGTCTATTTCGAACTAATTTCTTCGCAATTATGACTAGTCACCAGTAATGGTTTCCAAATAAACTCAAGCTAAATGCTTTTCTCCATTACATTTATCAAAAGTAAACCATTTTTATGTGGGTTTAATTTGGAAACTGATTAAACGGTATTTGTGAGTATGTAATAGCCCTTTATCAGCTGGTCAATCGACTTCTATTAAGAACCAAGGAGAACTAGCTCCATTTTTATTCAGCAATAAATCTCTAAAAGGACCAAACGTTTAGAAATCATTAAGTGTCATTAAAGCCACTAATTGGTCAATAAATTACACCGAGCCATCAGCAGGGAAAACTTAATGAGCTGTTCAAGTTAATCAACAACAATTTCAGTGACAGAGTTTGGGGACTGTTTTCATGGATGCCAAGCAACATCATGAAATATGTATTTTTAAAGATTGTAACTTATGTTGACTTCAAGTTTCATGTGTCTGCTTTTCTTCATCCTAACTTCCTGTTCTGTACGAATATGAGGAGGCAGACATATTTTAACAAGTGTACGAAAGCAATTAGGCCTTTATCGCCACTCCGATCCCACTTAACTGAAGTTTCCATGAATAAATCTGTTTCCTGGCCGTGTGTCAGATCCTAAATATGAATACTTTCCAGCTACTGGAGTTCTTTTTTGTCCTTAGAATAAAGGAAATCTGGATGTAATAAAAAGAAAGCAGACAAAGATTGAAGGAGACAAAGAGCTTCATGTCTGGGGCTTTTATTTTGTTAGTTTGTCTTACATTCACGTCGGCCTGGTTCCAGACCAGACATCATCTAGAAGAGGGAACAAAATCTGTTATTCTAAAGGGTTCAGACAGTCTGTGCTTATAAAACCAACGTACATCCACTCACATAAATCCTACATCTGTTTTCATGATACTTGAATCGCTGCAATCGTCAACATATTATAACTATGTTTGACTTTATTCCTCTGTCACCAAGACTTATGGCAACACTCGAAGAGATTTATATTCTGCACACTAGAAAGAGACACGAGTCTAGAGAACTTTACAAAAGGTGACAATAGTTCAAGCATGCAATACAATCTAGAAAAATAAACATTCTTTAAATGCCCGAACAGTAACATGAGGTTTCCGCTGTGTCTGGGCACGACAGTGTTTGAACGAGAGGATCTTTGACTAATGATTTGCTGGAGAGAGCCCGACTCATAGGTTTACTTATAGATGGATTTGTTGTGGTTTTCAAAGGAATACAGTCTTAGTTTTAAAACCAGTCAGGTTCAATACTAACAACAGACCACTGTTTTGTTTGGATAGGAAACCTAACTAAGGTCATATGTGGACAATTCAGAGAACAAAATGATTGAGAATCGTATGGAGAGCTGACTGATGAAGAAATCATGACTGCATCAAATCAGCTCAATACACTCAAATGCATTGATCATTGCTTTTGCAAGACTCTGATGATTTTTTTAAATGAACAGCTAATCATATGACGGCAACTCAAGGCAATCAAGAATGTAGACATGGTCAAGACTATTGGCTGAAGTTATTGACAGTTCAGGCTGGTGCTGGTGGTGTAACAACCTTACAAGCCACATGAACTGTTCAACATGTTCTGTCTGGGATATAAATCACAAGTTCATCTGGGTAGCATCCAAAAAAAGGTTTCAGAATTGGCTGAACCGTTCAAATATGCATCTGGATGGTGAATGGATGACTGCTTCGTCGACCACATTCATTACAGGTGTATCACTAGATGAAGAGGGCCTCTGCTGGTACCAAGGAGCTCCCCAAAGCCTATTGGAAAGTGCTTTCAGTGTATATGTTCTTCATTTTAATGAAGAATTGTTGTCAAGGTTTAATACAAATATGATCAAGGGGCCGTTTACATGGCGCCAAAAACGCTCAAATCCGATACGTTTTCCTTGCGTTTTGGCCTTCCGTTTAGATGGAGCGCGTTGCGTTTTTACTGAAAATGGAAACTTTTGAAAATGTGCTCCAGAGTGGAGAGGTTTGAATCCGCTCTCCGTGCAGCTCCGTGTAAACCCATATCAGAGCGTTTCAGGGTGAAACGCTGACGTCACCGCATGCGCAGTACGATTTCACATGAAGGCTGTGCGCTCATACCAGGAACAACAACAGCTTCGGCCGTCCGCAGAGTAACGTGTGAGCGTCTTACCGTGCTTGGTTTGTTATCCAGACAAAACCATCCAGACAGATTTGTTGTCCGAACTGATTTGTTGTCCATAAAAGAAACTCCTGCGTCTCTGTGCGTCTATTCGCCATTGTTGTTTGTGAAAGGTTTTCTTCTTTGTTTGTGTATTGTAGCAGCACTACCTCTCTGCAGACCTACACCGCCATCTACTGAACCGGCATGCGCACTACAGTGGATTTACAGGGGATTATCTCGTCTCCAGCGTTGTCATCTGAACGCAGAAGAATTTGAAAACGCAAAGGAAGAATCTTTGCGTCTTTAAGTCAGGATTTTCCATGTAAATGGCCCCTAAAGCAGGTGGTAACTATGCCAGTCTGTGGAAGAGCAGCAGTTGTTTGCAGGCTCACAGACACTTCTTGTCGTCTCCTCTGAAACTCCTGCTTCTTGCTGATTGGTCAGTGCCTGAAGATGAAGCTGAAGATATGCCGGCATTAGTATTGGTGGATCTAACTGCACTGCAAGGTGAGTGAAGGCTTAAACTGTATGATGCTAGAATGTCAATATGGACCAAAATCTCTGGTAACTTGTTGAATCAATGACACAAAGAATGAAGGAGCTCTGAAGGTGAGAGGTGGTCCAACCTGGTATGAGTAATGTGTACGTGGATCTATCAGTGTGGCAGGTGAGTGTAGCTCTGCTCTGTGGGATCTGATAACTCTAGTTTGTACCCCTATAGAAGGGCTCCAAGTTAGGCTCCTAGAGATCCCTTCCAAACTTAAGTGAAGATGCAAATACTTGCCAAAAGAACCAGTTCTGTTGAGCTGCTTGCACTACATACTGTTGCTCTCCAATAATTAAATTGACAAAACTGCAATATTTGATTATCCATCGCCAGGTATGGGGTCATCCCATTTTAAGCATTTGTTAAAATTGTAAACATTAGTAAGTCTGGTCACGGTAAACATCTTCTTAGAGGCAGATATTTGTCAAACAAAGCACCAATAACCATAAAGTGTTGATGAGACTCCAATGGCTAAACTGACAAACCTATCAGTCAGGCTCTACTTGAGGCATTTGATTAACGGTTCTTACAGTACAAACTGCAGTCAAGTTCAACCTACAAAAGCTTAAACATTTAAAAGAAATCCTGCAAAAAGAAGTATAAATCCCTGAGAAACATCAGCTGTCTTTCACAGTCTTTAACAAATCTGTTACGGCTACTCTTCCACCTTCCTTTTCAACTTTCTTGGCATCGATTTCTTCATCCATTTCCTTTTTCCAAGATGGTTGTTAAACAAGTGATTGTATCGTTCATCCACCTCCTGCGCCTCCCTTGCCTCTTTATACCATGGTCCCCAGACACCTCCATTGTACTGAGGGTTTGAACGCAGGTCCTTAGCAGGGAAGCGCACCGGCACTGCAGTCTTATTGTACTGCGCTAGCCGCATCAGCATCTTCTTCACAATATGAGGGAACCGCTGAGACAAGTCCACTCTCTCGTAGGGATCAGCTGTGATATTGAAGAGCCACACTGATTTACCTCGATCCCAGCGGACGCGCTCATTATGCCAGCGGGTTGTTAGCCGCTGGTTGGAGAACGTCTGAGGGGGCACCCAGTCGCTGTAGCCCGGCACGCCCGTCAGGAGCTTCCAGTGGCCAACGCGAATTGCTGCTTGGACGGCTGTGTTCCATATCCCGTATCCGGCTTTCCACGAGCCGTTTTTAGCTTTAATGTAGATCGGATCGATGTTGTGAAGGATGTCATGGCGAGGAGATGGACGCCCTTCACTGATAGCCTCCCAGACATCATACCCATCCAGATTCAGATCTTCTTCTAGGGTCCCCTCACCCAGAGTCACCAATGTGGGGAACCAGTCTGTGATGTGGACCAAAGAGCGGCATTTGGTCCCTTTGTTCATTAATAAAGGACTATGAACAAAACCCACCGCTCTGATCCCTCCTTCCCAATATGTGGCTTTGCTCCCTCTCAAGGGCCAATTACTTCCTCCCGCCAACGGCTGACCTCCATTATCAGAGGAGTAAATTATAACTGTATTGTCATAGTATCCATAACGTTTTAGCGCTAAGGTGAGGTTGTGGATGGCTTCATCTAAGCAGGACACCATGGCTGCATATTTTCGCCGATGTAGGTTGGGGATACCCTTGTATCGCTCGAGGTAGCGTGCAGGAACCTGCAGCGGGGAATGCACCGCCTGATAGGCTAAGTAGAGAAACAAAGGCTGTCTACGAGGGTTGTGATTGGCTAAAATATTGATCGCCTTTCTTGTAAACATCACAGTAGAGTACAAGCCTCGGTCCTGCTCCCATGCTGCCTCCTCCCCTTCATATAAATCATACCCGCACATGCCAGCCCCTTCACATTTATAGTGACTGTAGTAATCCCCGCTGCCCAGTAATGAGCCGAAAAAGGTGTCAAAGCCGCGCTGGGTAGGCATGCAGCCACGCTTGTAGAAGCCCAAGTGCCACTTGCCAACCATGTGGGTGGAGTATCCGGCTTGCTTGAGCTTCAGAGGCAGGGTGATGTTCTCCAAAGGGAGGCAGTTTGGTTGGGTCGCTCTGATGATGGAGTGCTGAAGGCCAGTGTGGATCTGATACCTACACACAAAAACAGAAAAACAATCAGAACAGATGACTCACTTTAAGATTATATGCATCTTTAGATACAAGCTTGTTTTGAACTGTATAAATGAATGAAAGGGCAAAGGGCTAGAAAGCTTGGTTGAATACCTACCAAGCTGGCAAATCTTGGATCATATCTATGATTCTGGTGCTAAAAACCAAGAGCTTTGGTTGTGTTACATCTACTCAGAAATCTAAAAAAAAATGCCTTCAGAAAGACCTGGGTTGGGGGTTAAAGCATGCCAACTCATGCACTCTGATTAACAATGGAACATGCTCCTGTAAACAGTCTTCACCTCAATTTCAAGTAGACAAAATACAGACAACCCACAAAACTGTAGCAAAGTTGTTTGCTGACTGTACTAAATCCACAGGTCTTTCATTTACTTTAGTGGACTTAAGTAAGGAAATAGTGGTTTTAACAAAAAAAAACACATGTATTTTGTAGGGCACATTTTAGGAAAACATAGCTAACAGCAAACTAAGCTTCCCTCAGTCCTTTCGTGTCACAGGCACATCCCTTTTTGGAAGGACTGTACTCAGTTACTTTTGATACAATGTAATTATAAAGCAATATTACAACTACTTTGAAGGAACAATGAGTTTTTTTTTTTTTTAAAGTTATTTTTTTGGGGCTTTTATGGCCTTTATTGTATAGGACAGCTGGAGTTTGACAGGAAAGCGGGTTAAGAGAGGGGGGATGACATGCAGCAAAGGGCTGAGGTCGGGATTCGAACCAGCAACCGCTGCTGGGGGTAATTTTGATTACTGTTAGCTAGCTTTCTCATATAAAGATTAGCAGACTTGGACCAAAGTGCTATTAGGGCTGTAATCAACCAAAGAAATTGTTGGTCGACTAAAACACAGCTATTGTCGACCAAAAATCGACCAGTCGACCCCCCCCCCCCCCCGCGTTTCTCCCCTCTGTGCGCCTTTTTCCCTCCTTTCTTTCTCTCAACACAAGACTCTTTGCTTTCCAGTCTTCATCAATGAAATGGGCAGTCACTGTCATATAGGACTCCATTCAAAGAGACATACACATCTGTTATCTTTATCTATTAACTCGGAAACTTTCTCTTTTTTACTCCCTCGTATTTTGCCGTTAGTGCATGCATAATTGTCTGGCGCACTGGCACTGAATATCCAGAAAAACATTGGAACCTGGATATTCATGGGACTCTTTTAGTGTTCCCACAGAGTTTCATATTAACCACATTGTTCACTACAACAGACACTTTTTCTGCTGGAACTGAAG
Source organism: Scarus forsteni (assembly GCA_036419115.1). Classification (NCBI taxonomy): domain Eukaryota; kingdom Metazoa; phylum Chordata; class Actinopteri; order Labriformes; family Labridae; genus Scarus; species Scarus forsteni. Next base: position 32,606,250 of record JAZDUH010000544.1, read on the forward strand.
GCATTGGCAACTTATAATCGCGCAGCGATGTTTCTCCCCTGTGTGCGCCTCTTCTATTTATTCTCTCAACACGACTCTTTGCTTTCCAGTCTTATCAATGAAATGGGCAGTCACTGTCATATAGGGGTCCATTCGAAGAGACGTACACATCTGTTATCCTTATCTATTAACTCGGAGACTTTCTCTTTTTACTCCCTCGTATTTTGCCGTTAGTGCATGCGTAATTGTAAGGCACGCTGGCACTGAATATCCAGGTTCCAATGTTTTTCTTGGCCTTCCACGACACCAATGGGCCTCATATCCTAAGAAATAAAACTGTCAATTCGTTCTGTGATGTCGTTTTTGCATTTGGGTGTTTATATGAGGCATAAAATCCAGCGCGGACTGGGTGAGCGATGCTGCTGTTGCAGCGGGCAGCGGGCAGACTGCATGCAGCTATAAAATGAATAAACGATTATTAGACTAGAATATTGAAATGTTCTTAAATAAAAATATTGAAATGAACAATAAATACATTAAAATGGTGTTCTGAGACATGATGGGGTGCTCAGAAAATACCCCCATTTCACTTGATACATTTCTCCTGATGAAATGAACTGCAGGGGAAAAAAATAAATTGACATATTTGGTCGACCAATCAGAATTTTGGTCGACTGAGCACGCATCGACCAATTAGTCGACCAGTCGACTTGGACTTTACAGCCCTAAGTGCTATAGTGCTACAATTTTCATTTGGTCTGGCTTCATTTCATACTTAACTTTATCAGGAGAAAAAAAGGCCGTTACATGCTTCTTAATACAGCCCCCCTCAATATTTAGGGCTACAGCTGCAGTCTTGCCTCTGGCCCATTGTTGCACTGTGACCAGAAAATACACATCCAGGCTTTATGTTATAACATTGTTTAGCTTCATCGAGACATTGACAGCCAGCACTAGCATATTGGTGTGAGCAATGTGTAACCAAATTCTGCACAGACTCATAGAGGTAAATTTGTAGAGAGAACTGGAGGCTTGCAGTGCTAGCACTGCCAATGTTAGCCATGCTTTGATTAATAGTGTCAGTAAACACAAAGTTAGCTTGTTTGCCGTTTTTGTATTTGGCTTTATCAATGCCACAATTCACTGCTAGTCTGGTCCATATATGGTCCAGATGGCTTTCACACACAATGAACCCAGCTCTGGTTTGCTTGGGAATGACCTGAAATCCATGTTTTTAGGTCGACCAAAGTTAGGTGCTTTGGTCTGCACCAAAGTTTGGGGTTTCACCCCACCGCAATGTGCAGTGCAACTAGCACTTTATATTCCTAAGTACTCTAGGTATCACAAATTACCATCGCTGGTATTAGATTATTGTAATATGCAAATGAGCATTAGGCAATCAAGATAGCACTTTATATTTTTGGGGCAATTTGTAATACAATAATGTACTTTACACTCAAGCACTCTGCACTTTAACCAGCCCCTTGGCCTTAATGTTTTTTGATGATCAACTATGTTTGCTTTGTTTTGTATTGTTTGTTTTGCTTTGTCTTGTTACGTTTTTATTGTGTATGAATGTTTTGTACAACACCAATCTGCCAATGGGACTAGAGATGGAAATTAGCCACATGCCTATAAACTCGCATGTTTACATTTATATGTTCATCAACATGTACTGTCCCATTTCCTTCTTTAAAAAAATAAACAAATCTAAATAAACAAATGTTGTCAATTATTAATGCTCAAAAATGTTTTAGCTTTCATTTACAGAATACCCCAAAACCAAGAAATTAACCAATACAAGGTATCGAGGAGTTATATTTGTACTATTATGAAAAAGTCAAGTCATTTTTGTGCAAACTGTCAAAATTGTAGAGTAACCCAGATAGTGGTCCAGACAGGACAAGAAGCTTGGATGCATAAGTATATTTATTTACTCTTGACATGCAACAACTTATTTAAGTGATCCAAGAACCGAATTCTGCAAACATAAAACTAAGAATAGATCTTATCCCTCAGTCGTCCACAGACAGACAGAATCTCTGTATTTATGATACACACTGATAAATCTGTCTCCAGATCCTGGGCCAAACCCAAAGCAAACACATGAGCTGACAGAAGACTCTTGATCCCGTCAGAGAGGAGTAATGTTAATCTTACATCTACCAGAGCAGGGGCACCAGGCTGGGCCAGGGTAATGGTTGCTGGCGGAGGAGGGGGCTGGAGTGAAAACAGAAGAGCTGTCACTCAAACCCTGACAGGAAACAGAGCTGTGACCTACAGCTAATGACACTGCGGTGGCCATTTTGGCCGAGAGCTAACACAGAAGAATTGACGAGTGAAGAGGAGTCATTGTTTGCAAAGGAAATCTGATATAAAATCCCTTCTTTGAGTTAATTTAACTTCTATTATAAGAGGGTTTAGAGCATCTGAATGTCAGCGTGACTTCACTTTTTTTGACCACATAAAAATAAATGACTCCAGCACTGTATCTGCAGGCTTTTTAAAGAACTGTTGATGAATCATAAGAGTCAACAGCCTCCACCCAGTGAAGACTCCCTTTCCCACAACACCACATCATTAGTTGCTCAGCATTTGGACTTTTCTTTGTTCATGTTTCGCAGAAATGTTGAAGCTCACTCAAAACGTCAAAGACAAGAGAATAAAACCAATTAATTACAGCAATACTTGTTTTAACTGATATTTCTGAGGCTGTCAAGTTGACGAAGCTACGTAGCCTAGTCTCACTTGATCTTGAGATGCACTGGCTGATCTGTTGACTGCTGGTATACGCCAAAATCTGACTGATTACAAACATCAATAAATAACATTGTGTCCACCGATGTCAGTAGCTTCTGATTAACTGTTATGCTGAATCCAAACACTCATATTTTGCATTAAGTTGGTTTCATAGATTTATATTGGATGACTGCTTGGGTATTTTCAAAATTAAAAATGTTCAAAAAGCATTCTTGTTTACATATACAGATTGTCCCTGATCCACTTGTATTCTCTCTCACTCTGAGATGTCCATGCCGGAGCTCCTGCCACTTTATGGCCCACACTGGCTCAGTCTGTTCTGATTGGTTGACCAGCCTACTCCATAGTAGTTAATCAGTTTAGCGCAACAACAACAACAACAACAACAACAACAACTTTGAATTTATTTGAAAGTCTCTGCTCTGCACTGGGCTTGCTACTGAGTCAATGGGTTTAAACTGACATCACACTTGTAGGTCTGTCAGGGAAGAAAAAGCCAGTTTGTGTACTTGCCATGTTGAGAGATTTGCTTTATCTTACAGAGGAGATGTATTAAACTCACTAAAACGTAGGGTTATAACGGTGTATGTACACTACGGATGGGAATTGAAAAACCATTTCAAGTGGAGAATCGATATCTTTAGTCATTATGCTTAACAATTCCCTTATCAAAATTCCTTTTACTTTGTTCTACATGTCTTTCAAATCAAAGACGGCACACTTTTCCAGAGGCAGTTAGCAGAAATGACAACGGAGATGATTAAAACAATCATGGTAGGCATGGGTGTGTCATGTTAGGGGTGTTTACAGACAGTCCATGGACATTTTTTTGCATAATAACCAATAAAAGTGTATTTTGCATAATATGGTACATAAAGAGAAACTATGCAACAAGGAGCAGGTACCAAAGAAAAAGACTTAAGACACAGGAAAGAAATATGATTTCCTCAAATCATACTGCTAAAAATCCACCCATGACCTTGTTTTGAACACCATTTTTTTTTAATTGAAAACTTTACCTTGTTACATCATATAATCACCAGGAAGCAGCTGCGACGCAATTCTGTGGTTTTGTAAAGACTTGGGGAACCATAACAGTTTTTCCTTAAAACTTTGATATCACACAATATGAGACTCTGGTTGATTTCAGAGCTAACATGTTGGTCCGGACCAGCTAAACTCTGGTTCGCGTTTTTGTAAAGTTTGGCTGATTTGGGTTGGTGTAAAACACAAACTCTGATAAGAATCAAGGTTCCAAACTCCAGTTTCTCCGAAACCAGGTGGGCTCTGGTTGGCTGATTTCCACACAAACCTGGACTTTGTTTTTAGTAGCTGTAAAACCCATATAAACCAAACAAGAACCAAATTAAAAATCACTGCCCAGGGGTGCTGGTTTGGCGGAGTGGTTAGCAACCAAGCAGCCCATGTTCTTGCTTCTGCCGGTCCAGGTTCGAATCCCACCTGTGACCAGTTTGCAGAGTGTCTCCCCCTACTCTCTCACCCCCTTTCACAAGCCTATCCACTGTCTCTCTCCTGTCAATAAAGGCACAAAAATACATAAAAAAGAAAAAAAAAATCACTGCCAAACTGTTGTGCTAAACAATAGTAGTACTCAATGCTGGTGTTGTATTTCTGGGTCAAAGCACCTACTAGTTGAAGGCCATTAACAAGCAGTAGGTCTATCACGATAACAAATTTTGCTGGAAGATAATTGTCCAAAAAAATTGTTGACGATAAACAATAATATTGTCAATATTATTTTTATTTCATTTTTTCATTAATGTAATAAGAATATATGTCATAATAAAGTGAGTACACCATATCAAAAGAAAGAAACTTTAATTTCTTAAAAGTATTTAACTGAAATAGGAATGTCAAGACAAAATAAAATAAACAAATATAATAAATTTAACAAACAAAAGAAGAGAAAATACTGAAAATGAAATGGACTCTCCATTTCCCCGCCTCCTCCCCAAAGATTGCATGTCTGAAAGATGATCACTACACCATAAATCCGCTAAATCCGCTTTAGAACCAATGCACCCAGGTGTTAAGAAAGATGGACAGAGTGAGCCATCTTCTCATTTGGCCCTCTTTGGTAGAAAGACAGGAGGAAAACAATCATGCATGCACGTCAGTTTATCGAGGCTGGCAAACTCACCGTTTTTATTTATCATTCGGTTAATTGATTTATTTATTATTGTGACAGGCCTAACAATCAGCATTGCAGGCTGAGAAATCAAACAATACCAAGGGAAAAAAGCAGCGATGTTGCAACTCCAGCCCAGAACAGAACCACGTCTGGCAAACTTCTGTTGTGAAAGCAACCTCAGTGCGGCTGAAACTAGTCTTAGAATCCATTTAATCAAATCTAAGAAGATAAGTGAACCTGTAATGTAATTTAACAAGCTCTGGAGATGTTATTTTAAGTTTTACAGCTCTAAAGTGAGTGCTTCACAGTACTAACCGCTCCAGCGTTGAATTAAATCAATTAGGACAGATCTGCGGGATCAGTGGTCTGATTTATGACAACAGAGCCAACTTTATGATCATACAGACTGAGCCTGACTTTGCTTTAAGCCCACAGAGAGTATAGAAGAAGCCCTCAGAAGATGAGCAGAATAAGCTCTGACTTCATCTCTGTCTGATTACTCTGAGTGAACCCAAGACACCCATGGGACAGGAGCTGGTGCCTCTCAGCTCTTTTTGACCCTCCCCTGCTCTCTCCTGAGGTTAGCGGTGTGCCGTCGGGCTGTCACCAGGGACAGAAAGGAAAAATAAAAGTCTGGTTTTGGTTTCAGCAGCCGAGGGACTCGACTGGAGGAGATCCAGAAGGTGGTCAGAGCTAGAAACCTCCATGGCCCCTGGAGAATGTGGGTCCGGTAAGGGTTACACAGTCGAATGATGGGTGCAGAGTTCCAAACAAAGCAATAAACCCCAAGATTTACAACTCCAACCCTCCTGAACAGAAACAATACAGAGAACAGTACACACTTGAACCATAAAATCACAGACTGCTACTGAAAACCCTCACTAACTAGAAGGTCCTCGAGCACAGCTGGACAGACCATGAGGCTTTATTTCTGCAGGTTTATGGATGCTTCTGGTTCAGTTCTGGGGAGTTTACTTAACCTCTGTGTTTTGTAGTGAGCTTGTAAAAAGAAATAAAATCATAGTCACTTTCCCACAGAGGGATGTATTTTGAGACATGACAGCTTCTCACAAATACGTTGGGCAAGATTGCACACAATCTTAAAGAGCGAGCCAAGTGTGATTCGGAGGAATGGAAATAGAATTTGCTGAATCAATGATGAACTGGCTCGCTTCCTAAGGATATAATCTAGTTTTACTCATGCAGGAAACATGGCCATCTGCTGGATAATTAACTTTGGTACAGACTTTATTGTTGCACAGATAATAACATCAAATTCAGGGTCTTAGATTTTGCAATTTCTTTTAAAAACATTCATGCTAAATGAACAGATACCAAACTGACTGCACTTCAGTACGTGCACATAGACAACATGGCTCCAGTGACGAACATTAATAAGACTCACTTTCAACTAACCAGCACACTTCAAGGTTTATCAACTTAATATTTTTTTGGCCGCCAGCACTTCAGACGTGCACGTTCGCCAGAAACAAATACAGATATGAGGAAGAAGAGAGTCAAGTTTGTAGGACAGATGGATAAAATCAAGCCACACACACCAACATCTAAATGATGTGTTATCAGGACTGCACTGACACAAATGTGACTGTTAATCTAGCTGTAAGTCAACCAAAATAATTCAATCACTCTAATGACTGTAAATTGGTGACCTTCAGTTGACTGTTCAGATCTGTTTACATTAGTGTTGCTTAATATATTTCACAAGTCCATCTGGAAAGGAGCCCACAGAAGGTGTTCAAGGATGGGTAGAAAATTTCAAAAGCACATTTGGCAGGTGATTGAATGATGGCAAATCACATTCATTACAGGTCAATCAGATGATGTAGTAGGCGGGCAAATACAATTTCTCTATCTAGATAAAATGTTTTCTGGAGAAAATGTTTCAGTGCTGTGGTTGTTTTTAGTTAAATAAAGAAATGTGGTCCAGATCTGATGAAACTGCTGCTGAAGCAATTAGCATTTATGCTAATCTTTGTTAAAGCAATCACGTCCTGCTTTAAAGAACCATGACTGGGTGAGCAGCTTGGCAAGATGGTTCTGCGTTATTACAGACATTAAATCCAACTGAAATACATGGGTAACTGATCTGTGTTTTTAGACATCATCTTCAAAGCTTCACAATAAGGCATTCAAGAGGTTACTGTTACTCACGTTCTAGTGTTGTTACTCGAGACCATTCTTGAGACCACATTTTGAAGGTCTTGGTCTTGTCTCGGACTCGAGAGCATTTTTACTTGGTCTTGTCTCGGACTCAAACTGGCCGAACTCTGGATTTTCCGCCAAGACCGATCAAGACCAGCACTGATCTGCTGTTCTTCAACATCATTAATGTTGACGAGGAGGAACACTTGGTAAAACAACAAAAAGCTTCAATTCATGTGTTATTTCTCCCTGTGACTGAGGGACACCCCCCTTAACTGTTCAACCTTGTTATAGTTTTTAAAACTGACTTTGATGGTCATGGTCTTGGCTTGTCTCTGTCTTGGTCTCGACTCAGTCAGGACTCCCAAAAGTCTTGGTCTTGTCTAGGTCTTGGTGCATTCTGGTCTCGGGCAAGTTTTGGTCTCGGATAGTGTGGTCTTGAGCACAACACAAGTATGTTCTCTGGTGCCTTAACTAAGATATTTAGTTACATAGGCAGCTGGTCACCAGGTAACACAGTCACACACTTATCGCAATACTAAGATGGTAAGAATAGTGCCAAGACAATGCTGTTGGTGAGATCTGACCCATGGTCATCAGTTGCCCACATACTGTATGTCTGATAACTTTGATTCTTTCCCTTCGTGTTGTTTTACCAGAGGCAAAATTATGTCAAAAATATCAGGCCAAGGGCAGATACATTCATTAGATCTCAGTTTTAGCAGTTCAGAATCATTAAGATACATAAAATAAAGCCAAAGCTGTGTTAGTGCTGTGTCGGGCCATTTTCTATGGCACAGAAAAAACTGCTTATTGTTGCAAAACACGTCAGCAAATCATAGGGCTGCAACTCACTGCATTTCTACATGTAGACATGGTCAAGAGGCACGTCGGAAATTTAACTCAGGATCTAAGATGGAGAAAAAAGCTGATTTAAGTGACTTTGATATGATAAGATTTCATTATAGGTGCCAGATGGGCTTATTTTTCACAAACCTGCTCATACACTAGGACTTCAGCACAAACCCATCTTTTGCGGGTTTGAGGAGAATGGTGTGAAAAAGATAAAATATCAAGTAAAAATGCTTCTCCTTGCTAAGATGCTTCATTGATGCTGGAGGTTGGGGGAGGAATGGCCAGAGTGGTCTGAGATGATAGACTCAAATATCCACTTGTACAACCAAGGTATGCAAAAGACATTTCATACTTGTCAAAACTTGAAGCAGATGGACTACAGCAGAAGTGGACTGCACTTGATGCCACTTCTGTCTGCTGAAACAGGAGACAGAGGCTACTGATCACAGTCAACTAATCTACAGCAACTGTGATGCCATCATGTCAACATGGGCCAAAATCTCTGAGACATGTTTTCAGCAACTTGTTTAATCAATGCCCTGAAAAAGGCCTCAAATTAAGGCAGCTCTGAAGGCAAAATGGGTCCAGCCTGGTACAGGCATGTTGTACCTAATAAAGTGGCCAGTGAGTGAACATTCCTGAGAGAAACCGTGACCACTGACCCACTATGTCACCAGTACTTTTCAGTTTGTGGGTTGGCAGAGAGTTTGTTTCTGGGGTTGATTATAGCTTGTGTCCTGCACTCTGCTCCACTGAAACAAAGTGCCATCTGGGTTTGATGCCTCCAGAACTTTTTAGGAATTAAGTTAGGAAGTTATTATGTTTACAACTGGGTGAAAAAGATTTCCCACGGATTTCAATGCCAGTTCCCAGGACCTTTTAAAAGTTTAACTCATTGGGATAACGCAGCACAATTGGTAACCAGATACAGCTTTTCACAGAGGTCAGCCCCGTGGACTGAAACCCTGACCACAGCGGCCGTGGTCCTGGTTTCACGAGGCGATGAAGAGAATTTCTCTTCACTCAGTGGTCGATGTAGGGGGAGCTCTGAAACCTAACCAGCAGCAGCCACACGAGGGATAGAGGGGGCTTTGTGGGGTCTGTCATTAGAGAGACGACATTTGAGTGAACTGACAGAAGAGGAGACGGGAATGAAGGCAACGTGTGTTTGCAGGTAAGACGAACATTAAAAGAAAGAAATCAAGCAATCCTGTCATAAGAACATGCTCTTTTGGAAAAGAAGGCTTAAAAACCGCTCTGCTGTTCGTGAAAATCAACATGAGGTACAATTTAGTAGTTTAACGATCAATGTCTGTTCGAAAGTTAAATTTAATCAAGCACAGCTTTCTACCTTGATCTTGGGAAAAGGATTCTAATCATTCTCATTTATGGTTATGATCAGGCTCAACGTGAACAGATGACAGACCCTGTTAAGTCTAAGGTCAACATCACTGAATATTGCAAAGTTTGCTTTCTGGATGCCATATTCTGTAAACACATTTGGGTGATTTTCATCAGACTTGACTGTTATGATCATTCTTCTTGTAAATCCCAACTTCTATTATGTATAAACAAGGAATGGCAATTAAAGGGGCTGTGAGGAGTTTCTAAGTAATTACAAAAAAGTCTCACTTTTAGATATATGCCTGATCGAAATACACACTTTAAGATGAGTTTTATAGCATAAAAATAGGTTATCTATAAATGCTATTCCTTAGACTTCCGGTCGGGTCGGACGGGGCTGGACTGGCCTGGATACTCAACTTCAGGAACAAGACAATTAAAACTAGAGCAAATTTATATTATTCAGACACGTCTTAGAGCACCGGGCTGTAAGTAGCGATATATAGCCGGCTACACAACTACAATACTAACTTTTTGCATCCTGTAAGTTATTGAAAAAAGAAGTTGAAAAGCAATGCAGGGTTCTGAGGAAGGTACGAACTACATTCATTAGCATCACAACACACACACGCTTTGGCTTGGGTTACGTCTTGGTGCGTTCCAGTTCTAGTCAGAAGTCGGAATTTCTGGGTTCCGAGTAGGCAACTGCAACTGGAACATCCCCTGAAGTCGGAATTTCCTACTGGGAACTCGGTGAAACCTCACCACCCCGGAGTTGACAATCAAAGATGGATGCCCCCAGTGTGAACAGTTATTTAGCTCCTGTAATAATCAATTTATTTGCACTTATGACTGGGGTGTGTCGCTCTAGATCAGCTGTATACATAGTATTGTGAGACCTATATTTACGACAATGCTGCCATAGTGATAATCACATTCTTCATGCGATATTTGTGAACAACAACGCAGGGCGTGCTAGCAACAGCTAACAATAGCCAGGTAGATCGGCATGGTTTTTTCCATCTTCAGCTGGAACGCTGATAAGTCGGAGATGATGTCACTCCCATTTCCGAGGTTACTGGAACGCAGCATTACAACAGCCGCCGCACGTGCTCATGGGTAGCAGAGTCTTAATGTCGCCGCAAATAGATTCTCCTCATAGCACCTTTAAAAAAGAGTTTGCTTATGAGAATAAATCACGTGGTTCAGTCACACTGTAAAACTCAATTTGCCAAAAAGTGGCCAAGGGGGTCATTAACAGACTGTATTTAGACAAATTATTCATGTTAACTTAAAAATGGTGGAATGGTCACAGAGATGAACACAGTTGGCTATACTGTCATCCTTGATGACATCTAGTAGTGCGAGGATCATGCGGCCTGGCAACCGCTATCTGCAAATGAATTCATTGTCACTTAAATCAAAAAGTGAGACTCTCCTCTGACAAATCCTTTCTCGTGCAGTCCTGCCATGTCGCCTGCCACAGTACCTTCACCTGGCTACAATCACTGCTGCCATGATTACCAGAGAGTCCTGGCATGACAGCCCTTATATAGGCCAGTTCCACAGTTACCACCAACTCAGTGCAATTTGCAATAATTTTGAGCGAGTGAGAGAGTGAGGAAGAAGAACTGCGCAGATTTAATATGGGTGTCACTGGTGTTAAATAGCACCTCTTTACTGCCTGTGGCAATTAGTGCTGGTCTTTGTGGATTAGGTGGTATTTGCAATGAGGCTCATTTGCATAGGAAGGGGGCAATTTTGCACTGAATTTACGTATACTCTCTAATTTACATGCATGCAAATGGACAGGTGCAGCGAGGAGAGGCAGTGCAGTTTGCATGCATTTCACCCTTTGCGCATGCTTGTGGATTGCATCCTATTTTTTTTGTAATTTGCACAGGTTTAGCGGTCGCAAAGTCAGTGCAATCCTTTTGAGGATCTGGCAAATACAGTGGGCTTCCACCTTTGCCCTTATTAGAGTGTCTGCTCAGGGGATCATAGTACAGACACGAGGATGGCCAAGTCCCATCATGGACCTGCTGCAGTCCAGCCAAGACTCAGTCAAGGGCAGTGGAGAAAATTTAAAAGGCTCCATCTGTTACACAACATTTGATCGACTTTGGTCCACCTGACAAAGAGGTCTGTGAAAGAAACTGAGACCAAGTGAAAAATGCAACAATGCTACAACTTCACCAAACTGAGTCCACCAGGATTAATATATAAACTGGAGAGCATGTCCTAAAATACTGTCAGTTGTTTAACAAATTATCCTTTTTGTTGTTTCAGGCTTCCATTGCCCACAGAGAAATGATGTCTTGAACATGTTCTGCCATCCCACCTGGTTCTCCTTTCCATAAACCTATTAAACGGTGGATTTCGCCCTGTAACTCTCCCACATACATGTGTATAAAATGACTTCTGAATGTACACGCTCCATTATCTTCAATCTTCTTTGTGCTCTTTCCGTTTACTCAAGGATCATTTTCCCACATCTGGCTTTCCCTTCCATTTATTTTTATTTGTCAGACTCTTTTGTGTGGATGCCAGAGAGCACCGAAAGAAAGAGCAGGCAGAATGTGAAGTGAGGAGAGTGGATGATATGAGCCAGAAAGTGGACGGACAGGAGGATAATGGAGACCACATAACGTACATGTGTGAATCTCCCAGGACGAGCATGTGTGCAGGTTTGAGATCCAAACTTTTAGGAGCCTCCCTGTTCCTCTTTCTTCTTCTGCAGGTTTGTTGGTGCTCACATACCTAAAGGTTACAGCCGTGTAATGAGAATGTCATGCTAAGAGCGGCCTGTGATCCCTCCACAGATCAGTCAAACAGCCCAAGGTCATGACGGAGAGTGGCACAAGGTGGAGCACGAAGACCTCAGACTATCCCTGGGCTGTTTCTCTCTGACGTCTGGAGGGCTCACCGGAGAACTTGGCCTTGGGTTTGCAGGTTTTCTGAGGCACCTGAAGGACAGTTCTAGGTCTTTATGAGGCCTTGAAATAATGACGGCTGTTACTGCTGCCCTCTAGAGAGCCTCCCTCCTGTCGCTCAGTCCTTCCACATGTCCAACGTGACTGATTTATTGGATCTCTTAAACCAACCAGAGCATGAAAAAGCAGCAGCAGCTGAGCTGTCAAAGTTTTCAGTACATTTTGTTACTTTGTGCTTTAATATGGAACAATCTCACCTTTTTACAGACTTTTTGCGTTTAGACAGACCAGAGCTTTTCAACAGATTTCTGTTCACAGTTTAATCCACAGTGGCAGTGAGTAAACCTTTAATTAAACAGTCTGAATGTTGTTGTTTGGGACTTAACTGCACACACAGCAGCACGCACCTACAGCTGTTAAATATCAAATACACAATCATCCACTACTTTCTAGAAAGTATACCTGTTCAACTGCTTAAGTAACTAATAATTCAATCACATGGCAGTAACTCAATACATTCAGGCATGCTGATATAGTTAAATCAACTCACTGAAGTTCAAACTATGCATCAAAATAAAGATGAAAGGTGATTTAAGAGACTTTGAAAGTAGCATGGCTGTTGGAGCCAGAAGAGATGATGGAAGGACAATAGTTAAAGTAGGCATGAAGAGTGAATCAAAAGAGGGCTGCAGGGGGTTAAAAATCACCAATATTCCACCATTACTTCAAAAGGCCTGTTAGAGGGCTAGCAAATAGATGAGTTTAATTGTTGACACATTTTGGACTCAAAATTTAAAACTCTGTCACGCTTAACAGCAGATAATTGCCCAAGTCCCTCCAATCCGAGTCTCCAGTTTTTCTGTAGTGAGCAAGTCAAGTCGAGTTGAGTCACAGGTTATGTCCATTCAAGTCCCCCACCATTGTTCCCAAGTCCACTCGAAAGCACTCAGGTTTGTATCTTTAAGAGAGAAACCTTATCTTTCTAAGGTCAATATCAAAAAAGTGCATGCAGACGAGTCTGCATAAATTAAACCAGCATAAAGCCCTTAATTTATCCATTACAACATTACATGTCTGATCATGTCTGATCATTTTGACCTCGGTAGATGGGAAAGGCTACGTTCCATTACAGAAACAACATGATACAAAAATATGTTTATAATAAAATTGCAGGCTCAAACTGTCTGACATTTTTTCGAGTGTATATTTTAGAGGTAGCTAGTATGATATCAACGTGAAAACAATGACAAAACAACAAAAAACTTGAAGTCCCTGTGACTCTTACAACACTTTCAAACATCAACACTGCTGCATTCATTTGTTGTATATTAATGGGTAAAATTCTCTGACATAAAGATACCATATTTGGTTACAGCACATGCAATAAAAAAAAATCCAATGTATTTCTTATGACGTGGGTATAACACATTTGTTGGCAGGATGATTGACTCTGCAACTGTCGCTAAGAAGTTCAGAGTTAAAGGTCCTGCAGTGACTTCTATAGATCTGATTGACTAAAATGTTACAGTTAAACTTGTTTTGACACCAATTATTTTTCAGCTGAGAGTAGATTTTGGGGGATATGACTCCATCCAGAGTATAACTAACTCTACCTTAACTTTTCTCAGTTTGCTAGTAGATGGATATATAAGTGCGGACAGGCAAAGCCACTTTGAACCGATAATAACCACATCTGATGAGTGCTGCATGGAAGCACTTTGGACTCCACACCGCTGATGGCAAATGAAAAACCAAGGCCGAGCTGTATGTGGATTAGTGCAGCACATCTGGCCCACTCCTTGTTCACAACAAATCCGAGAGCCCATTTGTCCATCTTTTACCCAAAACACTCCAGCAGCCCTTCTCCATGATCCTGCCTTTTGCCACCATGTCCTCCTTGGCAGGCCCCCACCAGACGAGTGAAAAAGGCGGTCATAGACAAAATTGAGAGATTTACACCCAAGACTTGAGGCCCAATGGTGTGGCCTCGGGAGAGGATAACAGTGGAATGACTGAATAAAAATGCTATGTCTGTAACACTTGCAAGCATTCAGTTTGGACGACAAGCCATGATATCCACATTCACTCATTTTTATTCATTATCAATTAATTTATAAAAATCAGCTGATGAATACATTGCAGAAAACATTGTTACTTGCAGCCTTAATCTCCACTATGCATGCTTGACTTTAAACTTTAGTGACTGGATATGAGAATTAACCAAATACTGGGCTTGCCTTGAACTTTTCTTGTCAGAATATCAAGTCAGTATCAGTTGATGTGACCGGTCCACAGCTCCGGTATCATGACAAGCCCTGAAGCTTCACAGGAGCCATAACTTGAGGTCAAACATCTCAACAACCTGCATCTTGCTTAAATCAACTTTAATGCAGAGAAACTCCCAGCATTCCTTACCTTATCTCACCAAAAGGACTTGCAGCATTCCTCGAGTTAAGACAGAATCATGGTACCAAACACTGTTATAATCACACTATCTTGATAGGTTTATTTACACAACCACTGAGCCACAAGGCCAACAAATCACACACACCATTAAACTCAAATCACCGCTCAAGTCCCGCAAGACAAGTGCACTGGCCACTGCTGCAGCCACTGAGGTTCTAGAGGTTCCCCGAGTAAAACCTGCTGCTCCGGCCGAGGCCGTGTCTTCTATTACACGTCCACGTTTTCCCCAACATCTGGTTGTAATAAGCAGCCTTGACTCTGCAGCTCTGCATTTAATCAAAGTCAGCCTCTAGAGTCGTTCGTCTTACTTTGGTCGTCCTTTCAGAGAGCTCTTCATTCGCTCTCTTGGTACCTCGACCTTCACTCTAGTCCACCTTACTCAATCTTATCTTCTCTTTTTAGACTCAAACAGGAAATTAAACATCTGACTTTTCAGGGCTTCTTTGGACACATTGGCAAAAAACAGCCACAGAAAACTATATCATATTTGGGTTTTGTTTATATAGCAGATGGTTTAGACAGCAGTCTTTTAATATCTGCTGCCATGCAACGGATCAACAAAATACCTAAAAAATGCTGCAGTATACATGCTTCAGACCCTATAACTTCACATGAACTGAAATACATTTTTAGCATCCAGATACTAAGTGGTAGTCCTTCATTCTTGATGTGGTAGTAGTAAAGTATGATCTAAAATCAATTTGGTACCCAGTACCTCAGACTGTATTAAGAGTGCTTTGCATTGCTGTCAAGTCTCCTGTTTTGGTAGAGAAACTACTGAATTTTACCTCTCTCTCCCGCCGTCCTCTCATAGTAGTATTCTCCTGTTAATTTACAATTGACAATTGATCACAGAGGACACAAAATAACATTGTAGCTTCTTACACCAGAACACCAGCACACCAGTAGTCCACAGAGAAACTGTCAATAATGTGTAAAAGTTGCTTTAAACCTTTTTTAGGCTTTTCGGTATGTTGTGCGGGTATATGAATTTGGGGCTCTGCTCGATCCATGATCCCAGCACAACCAGACAGTCCTCTGCTCTCTTGACTTCAGCGAGAAAGTAGGATTTCCTAAGAAGACAAAGACCTGGATCCGTGTCAAGTATGTGTAAAGCAGCTGGCTTACTCCTCATCCACAACAAACCTGTGGGCCCATTTGTCGGCCTTCTACCCAAGATAATAAAAGGGGTAGGATTGGTAATGAAAGGAGTAGGATTACATAAGTTTATTCCTACTCCTTTTTTGAGCATGTGGACTTGCTGCACATGCAGGATGTCACCAGCTGTTTACCTTGGCTGTTTTCTATTTTTTTTTGGTTTATGCATGTTTGTTTATGGTGACTAACATGTTTGTTTTTGCATGTTTGAAATAAAGCATTCATTCAAATTCATTCAAGCGCAGGGTTAGAGGGGGAGGAGTGCTCAGCCTCAAGCGACCTCAAACTCCTTAGCAGTCCCCCCTCCAGAGGTGCAGATTGCAAAAAATATATGCAAGGCCATATGACCTACAGATGTCCTCAGGAGAGGGGCTTAATGATGTAATGTTATTGGCATGTTTGCTTGAAACAAATAGTCTGATTTTTGGGAAAAGAGACAGCCTCACAGCTGGTACTGCTACAGTTGTGTGATGAGTAAACTCGTCACCCTGTTTCCCAGTTGCTGGATTGATTGTGTCCTCACTGTAAACAAACTTCTCCAGGAGTTGATTGGAAGCAACAATGACCATCTCTTTTAGGTAAGCTTGGCGTGACTGTACTGAGATAGGGATCGATTGCAATGTTCAGTGATAATCAAATGTACGGTGTTAAAAGTAGAATGCCCACTTGTATTGGGACATCCTTCTAGAATGATCTAGGTGAAAAAGCAATAACCTGAGGCACTGGTATCATTAAATTTGAGCTCAGTGATTCTCTAAGCAATGCCTTCTACCTGGGTCTACATGTCTCACACAAAGACAATTGTGGAATTCTTTGATGACAAGGAAGTAATCATGATAGAGATAAGAGTGAACTAGAGTAAGGCTTGACTTTACATGAGGCTGAATACGGTCAAATCTGCTAAGTTTCCACTGCGTTTCGGCCTTGCATTTACATGGGAACTCTTTGTGGATTGTCCAATTCCGTAAACTTTTGGAACCAGGCTCCAGAGTGGAGAGTTTTCAATACGCTCTTCATGCAGCGTGTAAACCCAGATCAGAGCGTTTCAGGGTGAAACACTGATGTTATCGCATGCGCTCATACCAGGAACAACAACAAATTCTACTGATTACGTGTGCTGCTTTACGTGCTCAGTTTGTTATCCAGACAAAACTATCCAGACAGATTTGTTGTCCGAACTGATTTGTTATCTAGAAAAGAAACTCCTGCATCCACTCACCATTGTTGTATGTGAAAAGTCTTTCTTTGCCGTGTGTTGTAGCAGCGCTGCCTCTCAGCAGACCTACACCACCATCTTCTGAACCAGCATGCACACTACAGAGGTTTCACTCGTCTCCAGCATCTCTCCGTCTGAACGTGGATCGACTTTGAATATGCAAAGGAAAAATCTTGGCGTTTTAAGTCTGAGAGTGTCCGAGTAGATGTAGCCTGAGTCCATTGGGAGGCTGAGAATAAGAAATGGAGGTCAATGTGAGACTACTCCCTCGAATGTTTGAATCTAGACGTCCATCTTATAGAGCAGAGGTTCTCAGCGTGTCTGGCTTTGGGACCCACCATTAGGCCTGGGCAAAAAAAATCAATAACATTTAAAAATCAAGGTGGCAAGTCAAATCGATTAGTTTTTCCTGAAACTCGAGTTTAACGATTTTTTCTTTTAATTCAACCTGTTCATTTCACATTCGAACTTTGAGGCACTTTTCTCATTACTTTGTACACTTTTACATTTTTTACAACAAGAGTTGAGTTTTCTATTAAGATTTTTATTTTTTTTACAACAAGCGTTACCTCAGGCATTTTGTTATCTTAATTATTAATTCAAACAAGTGTATAAAACTACAGTGCACAGGCACTTTGTGACGATTTCTGTGTTGATTTTTTGACCTGGATGCACTTTGAATGTATATTTTAAGTATTAATAAATGTATATTTTGGAAATAAATTTACAGTGAGTAGTTATTTCATTTAAATAGGGCGGGGGCAACGAATAGAATCGTAAATCATGAATTGAGTTTTTTTTTTAAATCGAAGATTTTTTGGGGGGTGGGGGTGGGGGGGTCGCCCACCATCACCCCTTAATTTCAAGCTGCGACCCAAGTCAAAGGAAATTTTCAACATCTCAAATTTATCTAATAAAAAGATGCTTCTCTTTCAGCCTGGGACTATCCAGAATATCAGAGTATGCCAACACACAAAAAAAAATGTCTAGTGAGAAACCAACATGACCTGAATGTGGCAATTCTAAAGAGGAAAATATTCTTGTTACACTTAATTAGCTGTTTTTTAATTGAAACTTAAAGTGCATCTTATCATCACAAGGTCTAAAGAAATAATATTCAATCGGTAGCACTAAATATGCTGTTAATCATGTGGCTGTAACACAAAACACTTCAGTGTTTTCAACAGACTCAACAGAGCTTTAATGCACAAACATGAAATAAAAAAGTCCAACTACTGAGAAGTCATTTCAAAAGCTATTTAAAACATGAATCTTAAGCCAAGTACCTACTTACTGAATGTATAACAAACAACCTTCGACTGAAATGTGTGTCAATTAGCCTTACAGGTATTATCAGCACCTATTGTTATGGAGTGTGAAAAGACAACACACTTTTTCCAAACATTTTTTTTTCCCAGGCGAAGGTTTGGGACCCATTGAAAAAGGGTTAAGAATCACTGTTATAGAGTGAATGATGAAGGACATGACAACTATTGGAGTTGCAATGTCTAAATATGTTTTTGTATGCAAAAGAAGCATTAATGAGCTTTAAATGAGCCGCTGAAGTGATAAGAGTTTCATGGGGGGTACCTGCTCATGTCATATAACATGGACTCTGTCAATAAAACTGAACCTCTCCAAAAACCCTCCTTATTCCAAACCTTATTTACTTTTACTTCATGGTTGCTAAACCCAGAGCTGGAGTGTGCGTGGAAGCGAGGACGGGAGGTGACAGATGACTAAAACAACAAGAGAGGGGTGAGTGAGAGGCTGAGAGAGGCTCCAGATAAGTGTGGACAGATGGAGAGTGTGAATAAGTAGGAGGTGAAGTGAAAAGGAGCTGCTTAGAGCAAATAAAAGCCCCTCTCTCTCAGTGTGGTTTAGACCAGGTTCAGATCCAGAGGACTATACTCTAAGAGAACTCTGTTCAGAATGATGAGGAGCTTTACAGGACTGAAGTTGACAGTCTCAGCTGAGGTTTGCTTGTTATTTCTCCACGAGTGCGTATTCTTAATTTTTAAGGCACCAAAGCTTCTCTATGACAAAGTCCACTCTTCATGGAATCCAACAAGCCCATTTGGATGCTACATCTGCTTATGACGTCACAGATCCACTTGGTCTTTCCTGAACTTTCAACAGCACTGGCAGCATCCTGTTCTGCTCTCTCTAAGTGAGAGGATCGAGGTTTATAAACCCAGTGTTTCAAGCTTTTTCTCCTCTTGTAAAAGTATCCAACAGAAACGTGGACCTACCATGTCAAAGAATACCCAAATTAAGGGGGGGGCATTAAAATAAATGCTTTATTTTTGCTGTGTTGTTTTGATACTTCCTCAAATATCTTGCATAGTTATATTAAACAATAACTGTGAGTCTTTGCTCCTTGTTAGTCCACATCCTACCTGTCTACAGGTCTGTATATGCTCAACCAGCAATTCCAAGAGTTGTACTGGTTTGAACTATGGGAGGATGAGGATGTCAGCACCTGTCTGTTCCTCTCTGACTGTCACAGTCTGTTGCATCAGGCAGAGAGGAGAGTCCGTTTGCAGCCAGCAGCAGAGAAAAAACTGGACAATTCAGAGATTCACTACAAACTAAGATGAAAAGATGTGCTACACACAGGGCAAATTTGGTTTAAGCTTAAAAATAAACAACCTATTAGCTGCGTGCCATGTTATTTTAAAACACGTCAGCAGACTTCGAACACAGGAGTGAAGTTTTGCTTTTCATATTGTGCATGTTGAACAAGTGGAGTGAAAAATAACTTATCAACCATTCTGTGTTTTAATACACTTACTTTGTCAGATCACCAAACCTCTTTGCCGCCTGCTTCTGTGTGTACACGGCTGACGGCTCTGCAGCAGCAGCTACGTCGGGAGAAACAGTTTGGACCAAACTATTGTGAGGGGAGAGGGGCTCAAATCTTTAACAGTTAAACTTGTCTGACAATGTGTTTTTAAGTAGCGTTGACTGTATTGTACCATCAAAACACGTTAATGCACAACTAGAAAAATCTTTCTAGTTGTGCAGAAACAAGATTTTTGGGGGGACAACTTTGTGGAAGGGGGGGACACATCCCCTGCATACCCTGTCAGGATTCGCGCCTATGGAGGAAGACATGCGATGTATGTTAACACTGACCAATGATGTGTTAACAATGTAGACTGCAATCACTGAACAAAAGTCATACAGAAGTTGGGGTGCTGGTTTGGCGTAGTGGTTAGCACCCCATGTACATGCTTCTGCCGGTCCAGGTTCGAATCCCGCCTATGACCAGTTTGCAGAGTGTCTTCCCCTGCTCTCTCTCCCCCTTTCACAAGCCTATCCACTGTCTCTCTCCTATCAATAAAGGCACAAAATGCCCAAAAATATACATAAAAAAAAAAAAAATACAGAAGTAGGGCTGCAGCTATCGATTCTTTTTGTAATCGATTACTCTGTCAAATTTTTGCCGATTAATCGATTAATCAGATAACAGTTACATTGCGCTCAATGCTACTTTTTTAACACATCATTATTATTATTATTAGTAACACACAAAACAGAAAAGCCAGGTCACTTAAATTAACAAATTATTTTTCTTATTTTGAACATTCTGAGCATAAATGGGATCTCAAAATCAAAATCTATACTTTTATTTTTGCTCTGGACCATGTCTTGCTTTTTTCTTTTTTTTAAAAGTTTGGTTATTTTTATTTTATTTGTATACATGCCTGTCTCTTTTTGATAATTTTTGCCTTTACTACTGTACCATATTTATGATCTTATTTTGCTTACTTTATTTCTGGGACCAAATAATATCATACTTGGATACTAAGATAATTTAACTAGCTAATGTACATTTCTATAACATATGAAAACATTCCCTACACCTGCTTCCTCTACTTACTGTCAGTGTTTCCTGTTCTACTCCCTGCAATCAAATTAAATGTAAAGTTATTGGATGCGAAAAGTATGTGAACAAAATACACATGATTCAGGACAAGTAGCCTCCGCATTGATTTACTTTCTGAAACAGCCTATACACAGAGCAATAATCAAAGTAGGTTATTTACTAGCCCATATCTCAGTTATTGATCACATTAGCTGCTTCTGTTGATGTATCATGAGTGTCATCCTGTTGTGTCGCTCTGAGGACTTGACGCACAGACCGGGTGTTTACTGCTGATGTGCTGCAGCATTGACGACGTGCTATCATGCTAAGCTACGTGCTAAGCTAACTCCGTCTGACATCAGACACACTGCACTGTGTTTTCTTTCTGTCCCTTCTTGTAGTGACCACACACTTGGGACACTCTCTGCCATTTCTTCTGCAGACTCTCTCCTTTCTGTCTCTCTCTTTTCTCTTCCTTTATGATTTTACAAGCCGCGCAGCAGCGGTGGTAGCAGGCGCGTTGTGCCACAGAAATGACCGTCCGTGTCAAACACCATGCACTGTAAAGTAGTCCAGATGTATTTTATATGTATAATTATATATTAAATGAGGCTTTGAGGCACACAATTTGCCTCGAGGATATTTTGTAATCGAATAATGGAGATTATTCGAGGAATCATTTCAGCTCTATACAGAAGCAAGCTTATGCTAGAACTTGATGACCTGGCCTAGGCCACTCTCTCTGTTTTCTATGATACATTTTGGGCTGCATTATGATTTCTTCTTCTGTCTAAACGACAGCAAAGAAACTTTTTTTCACATTGAAACTTGCAAAAATAAATGTCAAGGTTGCTTCTGGGTGTCACACAGTCCTTAATCTATTATCAAAACAAGGACGCCTGACCGTCTTGTTGCAAAGAGAACAAAGCTTTTGCTTTGTTGGTTTTAATTTGGATTTAATTGAACAAGACTACTCAAAGCACCACCTTTTATGGCTGCAAGCTGTTTTCAAAAAGCTCAAACACCTGCCGCAAGCGGAAAACTACAGGATCTCGACTGTAAGGTCAAGATTAAAACCACCTGTGAGGTACAGTTTCTGCTTCTGAGTGTAAAATGAAACCCTCTGTATATTTGAAGGAACTGTCAGTCTTGTGTTCAGGTGTGCAGCTGACCAAAGGTCACAGATTCTGTCAGTGATAGAAGAGCTGAAAGTGTTGATGCTGGATGGACAATGTCAGAAAACACCATGCTGGATTAGTCACTGACACAACTCAGAAGATCTGAGTCTAATGCTCCAGAGGTGTCCTCAATAATTACAAAGGAACCAAAACAAGCAGAAAGGTTCAGACATACTGGCTCATAATTCTCTCTGTCATAAGCAAGTCTTTAATGACATATTTTACATTTTTGTTGGACCGACCTCGGCCCTCGCCTCAGCACGTCCACTCCTCAGATCAGTGAGGATCAGCAGGAGAACAATGAAAGTTTGAGGGCTGAAGAACCCTGGAGTGAGGAGAAACTTCTGACTCTGAGCCTCTAATCTCATCACAGCAGCTTAGAGCAAAAAATTCTCTGACGCCGAGAGTTTCCCAGGAGACGGACAGCGTGGAAATCTGTTCTCAGTGATCTGTTCCTGGAAGGATGAAGCTCTCTTTTGTGGTTCCAACAACAGCTGCTCACGGCTGTGTCTGCAGTTATGACGAGACTGTTTAATCCTCTCTTTCTGAGTTTTGACAGACTGATTTAGAAAAGGTTAAATTTAAGAGATCGTGTTTTTCTGCGAAGGATTTTCAGTCTAACATCACAAAGACTTCAAACAGAGTGACCCGCTAATGACAGACTTCTGTATCATGATCTGGGTGTGAGGACAAAACTCCCAGAGATCATCATGTGCGGTGTCCACACATCATCAGTGTTGGTCAGAGGGTGAGGACATAATTATAGGGTTACCATGGTTAAACAAACACATGAAGTTAAATAAGACATCAGCAAAAACAAGCATGTCTAATTCAAAACAGGCCACTTTATTAGGAACACCTCGCTAGTACTTACTTGGACCCACTTTGCCTTCAGAACTTGCCAAAACTCTTCTTGAAACAGATTCGACTTTTAAGGCACACCCATTCAACTGCTCGTTCATGCAAATTTGCTCATGCCTAAGTTAAACATTCCCGTTTCTCATGGCGATTGTGCATGACTGTCCACGATTGGCGAGGCTGGTGTGATAGCTATGATACGGGATGAAATGACTGTCTCATCCCTGGACACACCCCGTAAATACACCGTCAGTAGCACATCTACAGAGCTTCAGGGACGTTCATCCCGCTCCAGCTAGGTTAATACAACCATGTGATGAGGATTCCATGAATTTCCATCCCGTTGACATGTCAGCCCCGCTCGAGCTCGGTTCGCGTCACATAAGCCCCGACTGAGCCCATCGCTTGCGCCATCTTGAACAGGACACAGTTGGGGCACAAACAGATACATCCTTGTCAGTCGTCCTCATAAAGCTTTCAGGATTGAGCCACGATCAGCCCGACTGAGCTCCGTACATGCCACGCTAATACCATTTGCATTAGGCTTCCATCCCGCTATACAGAGAGCGGCGATTCTCCACAACAGTTTTGAACAGTTCAAAACTGTCAGGACCCTTCCACGTTCCTCGCCGTTCATCCACGATTATAAAAGGCTGATCCAGACCAAGTAGCGCATGCACCACGACCAAAGCACGTTTTATCAGGATTATGACAATCGTGCACAATCGCCATGATAAACGGGAATGTGTGACTGGGGCTTTATCAGCCAATCACATGGCAGCAACTTAATGAATACAGGCATGTACACACGGTCAAGACAATGTAATAAATTTCGACCACAGAATTAGAATGAAGAAGAAAGTTTTTTTAAATGTCTTTGGATGCAACTTGGTCGTTGGTGCCAGACAGGCTGGCTCCTTAAAAACTGCCGATCTACAAGGATTGTTATGCACACCATCTTTGTCGTTTACAGAGAATGGTCCAAAAAGAGAAAACATCCACTGACAGGTAGAACTCTGGGACAAATTGCTTTGTTAATGGCAGAGTTGAGAGGAGAGCAACCAGAATGCTTGAGATGAAAGCCTGTCTTGTTTCAACAGTTCAGGCTGGAAGTGGTGTGACATTTTCTTGGCACACTTGGGTCCATTAGCACCACCTGATCATGGTTTAAATCCCTCAGCCTACCTTGTTGACCATGTCCATTCCTTTATGACCACCCATCTTCTTTATACTTTAAGAAGGATAAAACTTAAAGTCCAAAAGCTCAGATAATCTCAAACTGGTTTCTTCAACATGACACTGAGTGCACTGTGGTCCAGTGGCCTCCACAGACTTCAGATCTCAATCTAGTGGAGCAACTTTGGGATGTGGTTAAATGAGAGGTTGGCTAATTTCTCCATCTTAAAAGGATGTTTCCAGCAACTAGATGAATCCATGACACCAAGAATGACGGAGCTCTGAAGGGAAAATAGCTCCATCATGGAACCAGAAAAGTAAACTTAAATGGAAAAATGCCCATGCAATTCCAACCTATAAAATCAAACACTGAGTAGCAGGAACAATTGAATTACAAAAGATTTAAATGAAACCCAGTGATCTGGGTTATAGCAGAGAAAAGCAAAGAGCTAAAGCACTTCAAATTGATCTTAAGCTTTGTTAGGAAAGGAGCACAAAGTCCTGATAAACTCTTATTACATCCATGGACATAAAGCTTAGTTCTTGCATACCTGGTTGCCATGGATGCCTGTTCTAACAGCTTGTAAAACTTGAATGAGGCTTTTAGGAAAATACTTTCATTTTGGATTTAATCCTCTGGCTGATATCTGATCTGACAAGTCTGCTCAAAGAGCCAGAAAAACTCTCTGACTTGCTCTGAGCAACGATCCAGCTGATGTTTTCATGTTCACACACTGACGGATGGTGTTCTAACAAAACCACACTCCATCTTCTTCTACAATCAATCCAAAAGAACACGACTGAGTCTGCAGCTACATTTCCACCAGCATGTTTCTGAACTTCTCTGCTCACCCCGGAGGTTTCAGGGCTCTGAGGATCGAGGAGGTGGTCGCACTTTTCTCATTATCTGCTCGGACTCCTGCCAAAAACACGGCAGTGCCCAGCGGGGCTCCGTCTTTCTGCTGAGGAGTGGAACAGATGGAGGAGGTGGGAAGGGGGGGGAACCCTGCGGAGCTTCATGTAGAAGACGGAGAAACTGCTGATGTGAAACATACTGTAAGCAAACTACAAAGACAACCCACAACAAGCCCACTTAGTGCTGTATCCCCCTCTAACCTCTTTACAGCTGCTCATCTGGAAACAACTGGAGCTGATTTTTGATTATTACTTTCCAAATTTGTGGCTGCAAACAGGAAGGATCATGAAGTTAGTGGGATCGGGTTTGGTGAGCTAAAGATTTTCTTTCTTTCTTTTAGGAAAATTTAAAAAAATATGCACAAGTCTGTCAAATTTAGCTTTTACTCTGACATCCACTTTTCAATTTTGGGTAGCATTTTAAATGGAAGACTGACGGACTAACTGACTGAATCATTTTGTTCTGCAGTGTCCTGGGAATGCACTCGATTATCAGGCTGTATGATCCGAGTCAGATCTCTGCTGTTTTAAGCATCACAATCATTAGTCAGTTAAACTATCTTTTATAACCGTTTATTCTTTTCATCAATTCAGGCTTTGCTCAAATACTCTGTCAGAAACATAATGCTGTTACCAGAAATCATCCAGCCTAAAGGTGCGAGGAAAATACATAAAGACGGACGTGACCCAAGCCAAAGTGTGCGTTTGTTGTGTTGCCTATGAATGCAGCTTGGACCTTCCTCAGAACTCTGCATTGCTTTACAACTTCTTTCTTCAACAACTTACAGGATGCAAAGCGACAAGGTAATGTATCTCTTTCTAGTTACGTAGCGGTAGTTTTTGATGTGTGACAACAAGCAATTTTTAGAAAACTTAGTATCGTAGTTTGTAGCCGGCTTTCTCGCTACTTACAGCCCGGTGCTCTAAGACATGTCCGAATAATATAAATTTGCTCTAGTTTTAATTGTCTTGTTCCTGAAGTTGAGTGTCCAGGCCAGTCCAGCCCTGTCCGACGCAACCGCGAAGCTAAAGAATAGCATTTATAGATAACCTATTTTGATGCTATAAAACTCATCTTAAAGTGTGTAATTCAATAAGGCATATATCTAAAAGTGAGACTTTTTTGTAATTACTTAGAAACTCCTCATAGCATCTTTAACAAATAGCATCTTTTTGGAACTGCACAGTGCGGCGGTACTTTAATCCAGGAAATGGATATGAAGTTGAATGTCGGTGAGGGATATCAGTTTCAGACATTTATCTGTAGAATGTTCAAAATAAGAAAAATTTGTTGATTTAAATGACCTGACTTTTCTGCTTTGTGTTACAGTACTGCTCAATTAGAGAAGAGTCATTTTATAAACACTGTTGGATAAACCCTGTAATGTTGTGCAACAGCTCAGATAGCAACCCACAACAAAACAGCCTAATCAGAGTCCTTTAGAGCAGGAAGAGAACAAACTTCGAGTAAGACGACAGCAGTGACTGCACATACAGAAATTAGCATAAATGCTAACAGCTTCAGTAGCAGTTTTATCAGGCTGTGACAGCAAATAAAAACAATTCACTACCCTACAAATATCCCTATAAGAAAGAACATTTTCACTCCTCTTACATGTTTTGAGATTTTTCTATAAAGTGACTCCCGTTCTGTAGTACAGTAGTGTCCAAATTACCTCAGTGAACCATCATACATGTGACTGACGCTCAATCACCTGTCCGATATGCTCCTGAAGTGTTCTGTCCTCCCCAAATACTCTCTATGGGCTCCTTCCCAGAAGGATTAGTGAAATATGTGAATGTGCGCCTCTGGTGTACCAAGTTACAAACTTTGACCTGTTTTTATGACCATAAAGAGAGAAAAGATTTGCCTTACAGGAAAATTAGTAGGAGCGGGAAAAAAAATCTATCCACATAAGTGTCTGGATTTTTTGTTTGACAATTTTTTTTTGTTCAAAAATCACTTTTTTTCCAAATTTAAATGCTTCATTTTAGTCTGTGTTAATAAGCCACTTTTAAATGCAATCCAGGCTTTTGAAGAGAGAGTATAAACTGCTGATTAAAATATATCGCTGAATAAATCCTGAAAACTGGCTCACATGTGATGTGTGATGGAGGCATCATCATTATTCATCTTCTTCGCTGGTGTTAAAAATAAAGCTAATTAAAGATTGCAAAATCGGCAATATCGTAGAATTGCAATTTAAATCGAACTGGCACCTAAAAAATCGTTAAAAATATCCAATCAGGAGAAAAGCGTATTGTCCCAGTCCTAAAAAGGTATCTAGAAAAATATCCATGCTGGCACTCAATTTCAGCAAAAAATAATTTTCTATACATCAGATCTGCAAGATTTTCACAACCAGTGCTTCACTACTGGAATTGGGATGAACTAGTATCAAGTGTAAAACATTAATTAGTCCTCAGTGTGGTTTGTCCATGCCCACGTGAAGAAAACATCATCCCTTCATCACTTATCCACTAATGACAATAATAATGGGGAAGCTGGTAATAAGCACCAGCACATTTGCAAACACTGCATCACTTCTCCAAACATGCATCACCAGGATCTGAGCTCAGCAGGTGATTCATTCACAGATTACACTGTTGTTTGCAGTGCAGTCATTTATTATGACTCTGCAACTGCAATGTCAGGAAAAAAGGTTTAGCTTGATCCTACTGGGAAGAAGACTGGACAAGTACAGGCACAGTGTTTGTCTCTGTGGGGTAATTGCTGGTTATGATGAACTGCAATTTTTCTATTAGTGTGATTGTGAAATTGGGCAGAGTAAGGGATATGTAATGGCTTAATCGCATAGCTTTTAATTAAAGATCTAAACATTATGATTCAAGTGGAAAGTCTTAGATGGCTCAATTTACCAGTCTTTAACCTCAATTCTTAAAGTTGATTTTGAGGCTTTCAGGACTCACTTTCTTTAACCATCTGCCTTCAGAGCATAAAGGTCGGGCTGGTAAATCCCACAAATATGCCTGTTACTTACACTAACACAGTGTGGCAGTGTAATAGTAATTGCTGCACATACCTGCCAGTCATGAGCTGGCTCCTGGACGGGCTGCAGAGCGGCTGCACATAGTAGTTCTCCAGTTTGACTCCCTGCGCTGCCAGCCGGTCCAGGGTCGGGGTCTTGATCTCTGAACCGTGATACCCGACGTCCCTGAAGCCCTGGTCGTCAACCAGGATGAACACGATGTGCGGCTGAGAGCTCGACTTCTCCAGCCCATTCCCCGCGTTCCAGTTTTCCCACGACAACTGAACGCTCCACGTCTGCGTAATGATGAAGCCGAGGAACAGACTGAGTGGGACCCACAGGATGAACATGTCTCAGCCTATGGTTGTACCCGGATCCAGAGCTCCAGGAGCGGTCAGAGGAGGTGCATGTTTCAGCCGGAGAGGGGGCTCCGGGCTCGGTCACTGCTGCTCGGGGGCTCGGGGTGTGCAGGCTGGAGCTCCGTGCACATGTTCCGAGGGAGCAGGTCGGGTTCTCCTCATCGTGTTCAGTCCGTTTCTCCTCTGACAGCTTCAGGATGTGCAGGAAAAATCAGGTACATCTCATGAACAGCGGCTGGGAAACTTTTTAAACTGTGCACAAGTCAAAACAATCTAGAGGAGTCTCTGATTTCATCCTCAGGTCGTGTCAGAAGCAGAGGGTCTCCACAGCCTGTTCTCTGAGTCCACAGCAGCTCATCTCCATCCTGAAAGACCCTCACTGAGGACTGAGGCCGACCACAGATCTGTCTGTGAGGAGCAGGAGGAGGTGCAGCTCCATGTGGACGTCCTCTGCTCCGTGCAGCTCTCATAACTATACACAGAAATGGTGCGTTCAGGGGAACTCGGAAATCTCTGCGTTCTTAGTTCAGCCAGAGTAACCTGCCACTTCATGTCATATGGCTCTGTGTAACGTAACTTATGAATTCAAGTTTAACCAACAGGGAGAAAAACATTCATACAAGATCCACTACAAAGACTGCAGCACGTGCCAAAAAAGCTGGGACAGGGGCATCTTTACCACTGTGCAGGGGTGGACATAGATCTACTTGAGAAATACTTAAGTACATTTTTTGAGTATCTGTACTTTACTTGAGTATTATTTATTATAAAAACTTTTAACTTCCACTACATTTGAAAAACAAATATGGTACTACTCCACTACATTTCTATGAAGGGTCTCATTACTCATTACTTTTAAGTATAGCTCTGAAGTCGGCAGATGAAATTTCTTTTCTCTCCGACAATGTGACCTGTCTGATTAGTTCAAGTGGTGATGCCGTACCTGTATTTAGATCAGAGAGGTAAATGTTGAGCTAGTTACTTAGATATTGGTTCATCTTGGCAGTAATTATGGTTCTGGCACATACAAACAATGTTTCTCATGGTCTGTAGTCTATTTTTGAGAATGAAGAAATGAAGAATGATTTCTATTGTTTAAAATGCAACAATGGTTGTCCTTTTGTTAATTCAGTCTTGTTTCAGTAGGCATTTCTATGGGCATATTTTCCAGTCTTTATATTCTACAGGTTCTATAAGAAGGTCATTGCCTTCAGTAAGTTTGTTCAGTCATTATGTTCTGTAAATTAATTTTGGCAACTGTATATTAGAGCTTTGACTTTGAAATTAAAATTAATTTTGAATTCTTAAGCATTTTCAAAAGCAGGAACTCTGGTACTTTAACTTTGAAAAAAAAATGACTGAACAACTTTCCCTTGTATTGAAGTGACATTTGTTCACAAGTATCTATGCTTTCATTCAAGTCATGGAATTAAGTACTTAGTCAACCACTGCCACTGTGTTGCATCAACTTTACATTGAAGATGCTATGAGGAGTTTCTAAGTAATTACAAAAAAAGTCTCACTTTTAGATATATGCCTGATCGAAATACACACTTTAAGATGAGTTTTATAGCATCAAAATAGGTTATCTATAAATACAGCTGGCTACAAAACTACGATATTAAGTTTTCCAAAAATTGCTTGGTGTCACACAGCAAAAAATACAGCTACGTAACTAAAAAGAGAAACATTACCTCGTCACTTTCCATCCTATAAGTTGTTAAAAAAAGAGGTTGTAAAGCAATGCAGAGTTCTGAGGAAGGTCCAAGCTGCATCACAACAAACACACGCTTTGGCTTGGGTCACGTCTTTTGGTGCGTTCCAGTTGTAGTCAGAAGTAGGAATTTCCGGGTTCCGAGTAGGAAACTGGAACTCCCCCCGAAGTTGGAATTTCCTACTGGGAACTCGGTGAAGCCTCGCCATCCCTGAGCTAACAACAGCTAACAATAGCCTGGTAGATCAGCATGTTTTTTTCCGACTTCAACTGAAATGCCGATAAGTCGGAGATGATGTCACTCCCAGTTCTGAGGTTACTGGAACGTAGCATTACGACAGTCGCCGTGCGTGCTCATGGGTAGCAGAGTCTTTATATCTTCGGAAATAGATTCTCCTCATAGCACCTTTAAACAACTTTAAAAATTTTTAAAGCATTGTAGTCTTTCCTATTCTTGCCTTATGTACGGCTTAAAGTTTCTCAAAAGTCCAGGGTCTCTGTTGTTATACTTTGTGCTTCAGCCATGCGTGCAGAATGTGTCTTGGCATTTTCTTGCTGAAATAAGCATGGACGTCCCTAAAAAAGTCGTCTCTTGACAGGCAGCATATGCTGCTCAAAAACATGTAAGTCCCTTTCAGCATTAATGGTGACCTCAAAGATTTGCAAGTTACACATGCCTTGGACTGTAACCCACCCCCATACCATCACAGATGTTAGTTTTGAAATTTTCTTTGAAAACAGTGTGGATGGTGCTTTTTCTCTTTGGCCCAGAGGACATGACATCTATGATTTCCAAAAACAGTTTGAATTGTGGCCTCAGACCACAGCAGACATTTACACTTTGTGTCACTCCATCTCAGATGAGCTCAGGCCCAGAGAAGCTGTGTTTCTGGGTGTTGTTTGATTTATGGCTTTGTTTTTGTAAGACACAAATTAAACTTGACCTTATAGATAAGGAAATAAATTGTATTAACTGACAATGGTTTTCTGACAAGTTTCTGAGCCTTCGTGGTGATATCCTGTACAGAATGATGTATGCTGCTCTGCTCTGGCTCATTAGCACATTAAGGCAACCGCCCTCAAAACCAGCCGTTCTGAACAGAGGGGTTGTGTAAACATGGAAAGAATGCAGCTGTGCTTTAGGCTTTTTGGACCAAAGTATGGTACTAGTGTTCAAATCAAGGATCCATGTTAAACTGCAGAACAGGAGCAAAATATAGGACCTTCAAATAATTACTTTGTGCAAGATGACCCTGATAAATGTGAGTCTCATCTTGTTTGATATTATTGTATATCATTACAGAGAATGTTTTCCTCTGAAGGAAACACAACAGCTCCAAATGCCATACTAATCTATGTCAGTAGTCCTCGTTATCTCAGGTTGTTAATCTCTCACTCTGACTGTCAGTGTTAAATGCATTATAGATTTATTAGACCTGCTCAGACTGCAGCTCCTCCGTGGATAGAGCTTTTTGTTTCCCTTCTCTGAATTTACACTCCTAAAACCGGGCATTTGATTTATGTGTGGGCCCAGGAGAAAAGGCACGAGAATTAGAAAAACAGCCGGAGAGGTGCATTTCACATCCCACAGGTTGAAATCAGAGCAGGCGGAGGATGATTGATGTGTGGGCTAAGGGAACAAATTCTCCTTAATTGAAGCTTTATTGAAATAAATTCATACTTTAATTAGAAAAGCTTAAAACAATGAAGAGGAAACACAAAACAAGAAACTTCAGTATTTATTCAGTTTTCTTTCATTGATCTTGTTTGTAATCTCTTTCTTTAAACCTTCCCAACACACAACACTTAAATAAATAACCTTACAGAAATCAGTAAAAAACTCCAGTCTTTGATAATCCACTCACTGGCCATATTAATAGGTACACCATTTGTCTGATCCTTAATGCAAATACAGCTAATCAGCTAATCAATAGGCAGCAAAATCGTGGAAGACAAGGTCAAGATAACCCGAAGTTCAAATCAAGCATCAAAATGGAGAAAAAAGGTTATATTTAAGTGAGCAACAGAAACTGATACACTGGGATTTTTCATATAAACATATCTTTTGGTTTGCTGGTTAAATGAACTAATCAGGCATGGGGGCTTTGGTGGGGAGTTTGCTTGTTCCCCTCATGTGTGTGCAAATTTTCTCCAGGTACATTGCTTATACAGACCACTGACCTGCTTGTCAGACAGAATAAAGCCGATAATGTTTCCTTCCATTGCCACCTGCCACTAGTTGGGGTTGTACGGGTTGTTCCTGCCATCTGGATCAATATTGCACTGTGACCTTAAAATATACAACCAGATTTGAGTAATGAGATTTTCTTTGAGTTGAAGGCAGTGCAAAGTATTTTAATCCATGAGTAAAGATAAAACTGCTTATAGTCTGACTGTAGCAGTGTGTAGCCATATTCTCCACAGACTTGAAAACATTAATTTGTAAAGTAGACTGAAGGTCAGCGGTGCTAGCAGTTCTAAAGTTAGCCACACTCTGCTTGATATTGCCAGCTTGCTTCAGTTGTAACATTTGGCCAAATTCAGCCCACAGTGCTTTGCTTTTTGGTTTGCTTGTGTCATTTGGTCTTTTTTTGGGGTTGGACTGCTCTCAGAACCACTGGGAAGTGACCTCTGGTTTACTTGGAAGTGAACAGTGATCTATTTCACGAGTCCATTGTAAGAGTGCATAGAAAGTTTTATGTTTTTGGAAGATCCTTTTAAAACCACATCTGGCAGGTGATTAGATAATTTATCATTCAGTCAATCACATTTATTATGGGCCAACCAGATAATGCAGGTGTGGACCATAGTTTTTTTTGGTCTGCTAAAACTGCTACTGAAGCTGTTAGCATCCATGCTAATCTCTGTACAGGGAGTCACTTCTTGTTGTTGCTGTCTTGTAGCTCCCAACTTTTCCTGCTTTAAAGGCCAAATTCAACCTGCAATGATGTGCTTTTTGATTTGCTTGCTGTGTTTGGTTCTTGTTTGGTTTGTATGGCTTTCACACTCACTGCAAACTGTGGGTCATTCCACCAAAAGAGTGAAATTGCTTGTGAAATGCTTGTCGTAAATCTTCAAAATTAAACTTCATTTTTCATTCAATTTCAAAATAGAATTTAGTAATATACACATTTACTCATTCAAAATGAGTACTCGTCAATGTCAGGCTACTTTATTTAATTTTTTTCAACTTCAAACAGTTTATTAGCCTATCATTGCAATTTTTTCTCTGCTGTTACCAAAACTCAAATGCCATCTTAAAACCATGAATACGTATAACTATAATAAGAATTTCAACCACATACAATGTTTTCTCTCAGAAAAAGAGTTAATTTAGAAGAAATGGCTGGTTACGTGATGAAAACACGAATATTTATCACAAAAAACGACTTTTTTTGTTGCTGTTACTTTTTATTTGAGTAACAGCAATGAGGGTAACAGCAATGAGTTTTCAGCATAAAATTAGCAATTGTGTAAATTATAGCCACTTAGCATCTATGCTAGTAGTTTGAGCACAGGAAGCACATTCTTAAGATTAAACTGAATATTTTACTTTTGACATCAACAAATGTTGTCTTAGAGATAACTTAGGTAACAGGACTGAGTTTTTAGATTGACCATCTCTAAAACAGCTAATATATCAGTAAATTTAAGGAAAAATAAAAGACATAACTTACTTTTGGTCTTCCCATGACTTGCAGAAGACCTAAATGATGTCAATTCCTGCAGAACATGCCACTGGTGGAATGTTCCAAAAATATAAAGGGGGGAATGTGTTTGGGTAACAGCAATGAGTCAAAACTTGGGGACAGCACTAAAATGTGAATTTTAAAGGAGACATATCATGCTTGTTTCTCCTTTTCACTATGCCAGACTAGGATGCCTGTAAAGCATTTCTGCCCTCAGTACAAGTCATTTAGTTCCTTCATTGCCCCACAATAGCGTTCTCAATATCCTCATTTTAGGCCGTTATCAAGCTCTCGTTGAAACACGAGGATCTGAGGATGACCTAAAGTTACCTCGCAACGTCACAGCCCTTTGTGCTCTGATTGGTCAGTTCTATCGGGGGTAGAGCCAGCCTGTCCTTCTTCTTCTACTGTATTTTCTGGCAGGCTCAAAGCAGCGACCGCATATTGAGTCCCCCTACAGGCCAGAGCTGGTAATGAGTGAATGTGAGCTAGGGATCTATATACTGCTGCTGGGTGGATGTGTTCCTCGGTGACGGTTTTGTGGCTAACGGACATCACAGAGGAGGAAGTGTTTTATCAGATTACTCCAATAAAAAGAAAGGTACCTCGTGTCGTCACGACGATTTAAATCTCGCGGACATCTCGCAATGACCTATTTTCAGAGGCATCAAATCTCGTTCTAGGATATCAGAAAAAATACAATATCTCATTTTTTGAAAATTAAGGGGGTGTAAGGTCTTGTTTTCAAATTTATTATATTATATGTAAGTATTTAATCATGCATCAGCATGATATGCCTTCTTTAATCAAAATATAGTGACTTTTTTTTTTAAACTTTTGTTTTAAAAGTGTAGATAGAATATGGAATCACACTTAAATGCAAAAGAAAATTTGCTTTGGAAGGATTTTGTTCATGATGAATTGCAGTAAAGTGTGGCGTTTGGCTGTGGGGACAGGCAAGAAATGCTATGTATAAGTGTTTTGGATGCCATTTTAAGATATTAAAAAAGATATATCTGTAATTTCTACAAATATTAATGTGTATGGTGTTTAGTATAATAATAAAATATAATTTGTAATACATTATTACTTGTGTTAATACATTTAAGATACAACAATATGCTGGGGACAGAAATTTCACTCTTTTGGCGGAATCGCCCCTGTACTCTGGTCCACTTGGAAGCTTCCTGTGTTCAGATGAACCAGAGTTAGTTTCTTTGGTCCACAACAAAGTGGGTGTGAGATTTCATAACACCCCAAATAAGCCAAACTTTCCAAACAACAACTCAAAGTTTATTTTCACTGGATCAAGCCTGTTAGGTGTGAAAACACCCTAAGTGTTTAGCAGTCATAGTGGCGAACACTTTGTATGAGTTATTTTTCAGCTCATTTCAGAACAGATTGAACTCATGAAAGACTTGGCTTGGACCTGTAAACGGTGACTTGTGACTAGCTCCAGTTTGGTAAACAGCCACCTAAAGGTGACAGATTTGCCAGCAGCCACGTTTGTGCAAATTTTAAAATCTTTCAAGATAAATTAAGCCTTATAACAAGAATAAACAACCTTTAATGTGTTTGTTGACTCTGAGTTGATGCAGCTGCAGCTTTTACCTGCTGCGTCTCTGACTGCCCAATAAAGGGGCCCGCTGTGAGCCCCTGAATCAGGCAGGAGGTGTCTGAGGGGCCTCCAGTGAAAGACCCTCTCAGGCTTTAACCCTCAACATCCTGAAAATACATGCATGCACAACATACAAACTGCAACACGGGGGTAAAAATGGCAAAGTCCAGAGCAAACAGCCTCCAACGTGTCCGCACATGTTAGCAGACTGAGTTTGTGAATCATATACTATGTTGCAAAGTCATCCTACATTTCCAATATGATTCACAGAAGAACTCAGCGTTCCTTCAATCCTCTGTGACATCCTTAAAAAGCAGCATGATCTAATTCTAAGTCGCCACAGCCCGCTGTTACGACACAGTGGCACAGGAAATGAAGAGCCCTCAGCGTGCCATCGAGCATAAAAACCCCAGAGGCGCCTAAGCCAACAAATGCCAGCCCCCCTGTTTCCAGAAAGACCTTTGTTTTTTTGGATGGTTGCATAAAGCAGCAGGAAAGCCCCTGCCCCTCCCAACACACATCCACTCTCCATACTCACAAACTGGCACAGGGCAACATGGAACTCTGTCACTGTTGGAGCGTACCTGATCCTTCAATGTAAACGCTTCATTGTTGGGGAGTATTTTGGAGTTTTTTGGGGAAAGGAGGCTCGGATTGTTGGTGGATATCTTAATTAAATTCCACACATAACTGCTCAGGAAGAATCCCTTTAATGTGACGCAGGATAAAGTTACAGCCAAGCAGAACAAAGGTGCTCTGGCTTTATCAGATTCTTCACAATCCTAACAGAAGACTTTAAAATACGCTGCACAATGTGTAGATATCATTAAAATTCCACAAGCAGATAACCAGCTTCAAGGGTTCTTTGCCAGAAGTCACATCTGCTTTTCAAGAGTCTACAGTAGCAGGGTTTAACATTAACTCATGAGTGATTGCAGCGTGCTCGGTGGCTCAGGAGTTCAGAAATGTAACTACAGGTGCCCCTCCTGCTGTCTCCAAAGGCTGATCCCCAGCATATCGATCCTGCAAGTTTCCACAGGGTGCACCAGCATGTGAAACTCAAAGCTGATGATGTTGCCCACTATGGTCAGAGCGCTTAAACCAATTTGGAACCACAGACAAGATTTCAGCCGTTGCCCTTTTTATCATGCCCACAATGAAAATACTGTAAAAGCAATTGATGTTTTCTGTGGCGGTTAATCAGCTTAATGAGGAAACATGAACGCAGCAATCATCCATTCATAACAAGCAAACAAAAAACTCATTGAGATGAATATCTGATCCACTCAGCACATTAGCACTGTGGTTTAACCTCTTTTTATTCGTCTTTTTTCATCCCTGGGCTCTCAAAGGCTTTGGATTTCCTGGCATTACACGCGTCTATGACCCTGATTCTGACTAAAAAAGGCCAGTGTCACTCATTGACATGTCAGGTTCATGTTGGAAGCTAGAAACCAGTGAGCTTTTCATGTTTTCTCTGCTTCATTACTGTCATTAAAGGGATAGTTCAGTATTCTTGATGTTGAATTGTATCAAGTACTTGACAACAGTCAGTTAAGTGGCTAAATGGCTCCCATCAGCATTGCACATTTAAAGGGATACGCCAACTTTTTTTTGTTTTCATGTCTTGCCTCACTCCTGAGTCCATGACAAGCAGATGGACACCATTCTTTTGACTATGCATTCAGTAGCAATGAAGAGACGGGCAGAGCTAGGATAGTTCAGTATTTTTGATGTTGGGTTGTATCAAGTACTAGACAACGGTCAGTAAAGTGGATAAAAGGTCTCCCATCACACTGTAAAAAAGGCTAGTTGTTTTAACTTAAAAAAGTTGGAGTCAGGGCTGCCTTAAAATTCTAAGTTATCTGAATTTAGAAATTCAAGTTCAATTGAATTAAGAATGATTCAGGTCAAGTGAACTTCTTAAGTTCAATAAACTTGCGATTAAGTCAGCTCTACTTGAATTGTTTAGTTTAACAAACTTCTAAAAGCAATGCAATTTCAATAGTATTTTTTAATGCCAACACAGTAATTAAACTTCTTTAAACTACAGTTTTAAAGGCAAAACAACTTGATCTGAAGTTCAGGTCACTGATCCTCATCCACAGATGTGAAAAAAGAAATAAAACAGTAAAAGATGTGAGCTATATGCTCGTTTTCCACCAAACGAGCTGTCATGCAAGCCAGACAAATTTTAGTAAAAGTTATAGAACATTTGTGGATGAGGATGCATTTTTCCCGCAAGCAAGCACTTTTTTGTGGCAAATGTATCTTGAATCTGTTCAGAGCTGTTTTGTTATCCACATCGAACATGTGATAAAAATTGCCAGTTGTGTTATTAAAGCATGAAGAACAGAAGTTGTTTTGGTTTGTCTGGCAAAAACACCCTTTAAATACTAGACCTTTTTTTCTGCTTTAATGACTGCGACTAAGTTTATGTGCCTGTAATGGTCATAGCCAAAGCATGAAAACAAGCAACAGATCTATGTTGAGTAGAATGTATGATTGTGTAAGTTTCAGAGCACTGAAACAGGCTTTCAGGTAACAGGTTAGCCTGATAATGGTATGCCTGTTTATATAGTAAATAGTATATTGGCTCATACTGAGGATACTTAAGCATACAAAAAAAATTCACCCTTCACATTCAATCAAACAGTTTTGTGGTTCAGTTTTTTATAAAACTCACAAAATTACAAAAAAATGGCTGTGCCTGTTAACAACAGCTTACCTCTCAAGTGGTGTCAAGTCTTTGTTTTGTTGACCTACTTAGAAGCACACCTGCAGTGGTTTGTGCATGCATCCAAGTACTGATTTTTGGTCTTTAAATAGATAACATTACGCAGTAAAAAAAACAAGTCACAAAAAGTACACAGGATAATTTGGAGATGCTGAAGAGTTTATCTGATGACTGTAGGCTGAGGCAGGCTAACACTACCCATTGACTCCCTGTGTTTAAGCTAAGCTAATAAACAGTGGGTGAGCTTTGCCCGTCTCCTCCTTGTTACTGCATGCATAGTCGAAAGAATGGTGTCTATCTGCTTGTCATGGATGTGGGACTGAGGCAAGACACAAAAAAGAAAAAATTGGCATAAGCCCCTTTACAGTTGAAGAGCTAATTGGTGCCATTTTAGCCACTTAACTGACAGTTGTCAAGAACAACCCAAACACTGAATAATCCCATTAATGTCATTAAAGAAGCAGAAAAAACATGAAAACAACACCCTCTAAACAGGGTGTGTTTTGCCCCCAATATGAATCTGGCACATCAGTCACTGACATTGGGTATTTTAATCAAAATCAGGGTCATTGACTCGTGTAATGCCATGAAATCTAAAGCCTCTTAGAGCCCAGGGTTGAAATAAGACAAGAAAAAGAGGTTAAACAGGAGGGCTAATGTGCTGAATAGATGCAAAACGACAGCTTTAGAGCATTAACTAATTAGATACTCATGCTTTGGCTTCACTTTCCTGACCCTGAGGCTATGTCCACATTATATATGGTCATCGGTTTGAAGAATTTCCTCCTATCTTTTAGATCATTGTTTCAACATTTTACAGCATGGTGTAAAATGGACCAACCAGGTGGACAATGTGCCTTCAAGGAATGCTAGATTGAAGTTGTCAATCAAAAGCTTAATGGTTATCACCCAGTAAGAGGGATGACGCTTGAATGCTGTCAAAAAAAAGTAAAATCTCCAACTCAAAGTCGGAAAAATAGACAAAATGGCTGCCAAAATTATAGAAGAGAAATCTGTTTTTACATCCAGCTGTTCACCCTCTATTCAGAGACTGTATCTGTACATGCCAACTCCAGACAGTAACATTTCCACTCATTCTTCCTTCTTTCTACGTTCTGTCCTGCTGTAGTTAAAGTTTTAAGTCCTCTGGCTGCCTCGGCTCCTGAATGTCAACATTTCCATGCACTCTTTGACTTTAAAGTTTTACAGTGAAGTGACCCCGGAGAGTCACAGGAGTTGGAGCAGCCGTGTTGACATGCAGATTATAGATTACCCAGAGTGCTCTGCAGGGCTCTGTTATTGTGTCAGACATTCCTCAGAGAGGTGACTGAGGGCCAGGTGAGGCCTGCTCACTGCTGTATGGTTCATCATCTTCTCTGTGAGTGAAGACGAGGCTGTGATCAGCAGATAAAAAGGGAATGTCAGCTATGTGGAGATCTGATGCACGAGTTTAGCTCTTTGGTCCATTAGGCACTGTGACTAATAAGACAGAAGAAAAGACAACACTGGGCTTTATTTTAGGGATCTGAGGGAGGCTTTGTACAACCATGAGACAATTTGAACAAGATAGAGAGATTTGAGGAGATATTTCAGGTTCAGGGATCATAAAAAGGAGATCTTTTACAAAAGGGAACTAAATCCTGTTTAAAAACAAAAGGTGGAACAGAATTAAAGAATAAATATATCCCCATCAACAAAGAAGCTTTCTACCAATTACAGCTCCTCGAAAATCCCTCTGGCTCTTCCTGTCTGCCCATCAGTCTGCTTTGAATTATGGAAATATATTACATTTGCAGAGGATTATCAGTTGCAGACCATTCCTACTTTTAATGAGACAACAATGGCTTTAAGTGCATGTTGAACTATGATGGCTATAACTGCAGATGGATGGATCCATCCTGCTTAGTGCCAGCGGTATAGGCTGTGACTGGTGTATTGGTTGGGGTACATTTTCTAAGCACAGTGCCATCTGAACATGGCTTAAACCCTCCAGCCTACCTGTGTATCATTGCTAGCCATGTCCATCCCTGTATGACCAAAGTGGACTCATCTTCTGATTGATACCTCCGGCAGGATTACGCTCCATGTCTCAAAACTCAAATCATCTCAAACTGTTTCCTTCAGCATGACAGTGAGTTCACTGAACTCAAGTGGTCTCCACAGCCACCAGATCTCAACCAGTAGCATGACTTTGGGATGTGGTGGAACAGGATATTCCAATCATGGATGTGTGGCAGACAAATTTACATCTGTGTGACGCTATCCAACACCTTTAAGCGATGTTTCCAGGACTTGGTTAAAAAATTAAAATCCCAAAGATTAAAAATGGTTGAGAAAATGTGTTCTTCATTGCAAGAAAACATTTTCAGCTTCTAATCAACTGTCATTTTTTG
This sequence comes from Scarus forsteni, assembly GCA_036419115.1. Taxonomy (NCBI): domain Eukaryota; kingdom Metazoa; phylum Chordata; class Actinopteri; order Labriformes; family Labridae; genus Scarus; species Scarus forsteni. Next base: position 32,646,774 of record JAZDUH010000544.1, read on the forward strand.
TCATACTGAGCGTCATATTTTTCTTCTGAAATTTGCCCTCGAGATACATTGAAAGAAAACCGCAGAGCTGCTCCTCATCCAGACCTCAACAAAGTCCACCAAAGGCCGGATGGAGCGGAGAAAATTGCCTGGTCTGTTTCAGAGAGTAAAAACTTCTTCCTAAGTGCACTGTTGAAAGAGGAGAATTATAGATGATGCCGTTTTATTCAGCAGGGACCTTTTGCAGCACACTAAGCTCTCAAAAATTGCGAAACTATTTGGGGCCGACTGAGGACAGCAGAACAAGCTGTGAAGGTAACACTTACATATTATCACCTTATAAAGTTTATTCAGAGAGTGTTAGCAAACAGCAGCATGTTTGTCCTAAAGCTCTAGAGCGTCTGTTTTTCTGTGTTTCTTGGCATCTCTTGAGTCTAAGTCCAGTATTCACTTTGCTACTTTAGATGGAGAATGTTTTATGGTGGACTCACAAAACAAGCCATAGCTTGGAGCGTGCCAAGCTATGGCTCGTTAACTATATCTTGGTGTTACTGATTAGATTCATCTTGTCTTCTTAGTACACAAATGTTTTACTGTTGTTCTATTAAGAAAAAAGGTATGGTTACCTTAAAAAAGACACGTCACAGCAGTCAGGACGACAGTTCTGAAGAAGACGGCAGAGTAACGTTGAAACATGTCAAGGTAACCACACTTTTTGTCTTAATAGAAGAACAGTAAAACATATATATCTTGGAGTTCATCATATGATTGTTTTAGACTTTCTAATATGACTACATTAAAACTGATGACAGAGTTTTCTGGAAGCAACAGAGAGTGATGAGGGTTTGGTTTCTTTAAGGAAACAAGATAGGGTTGTATTTACAGACTTCTTAAAGGTGCTAAGAGGAGAATGTATTTGCGGCAACAGTAAGACTCTGCTACCCATGAGCATGTGCGGCGACTGTCGTAATGCTGCGTTCCAGTAACCTTGGAACTGGGAGTGACATCATCTCCAACTTATCGGCGTTCCAGTTGAAGTCGGAAAAAAACATGCTGGTCTACCAGGCTATTGTTAGCTGTTGTTAGCACGCCCTGCATTGTTGTTCACAAATATCACATGAAGAATGTGATTATCACTATGGCAGCATTTTTGTAAATATAAGTCTAACAATACGATGTATACAGCTGATCTAGAGCGACACACCCCAGTCAGAAGTGCAAATAAATTGATTATTACAGGAGCTAAATAACTGTTCACACTGGGGGCATCCATCTTCGATTGTCAACTCGGGGGTAGCGAGGTTTCACCGAGTTCTCAGTAGGAAATTTCAGGGGACGTTCCAGTTGCAGTTTTCCTACTCGGATTGTGTACGTTGTAATGCTAATGAATGCAGCTCGGACCTTCCTCAGAACTCTGCATTGCTTTACAACTTCTTTTTTCAACAACTTACAGGATGCAAAGCGACGAGGTAATGTATCTCTTTCTAGTTACATAGCGGTAGTTTTTGATGCGTGACAGCAAGCAATTTTTGGAAAACTTAGTATAGTAGTTTTGTAGCCGGCTATATCTCGCTTCTTACAGCCCGGTGCATGTGTCCTACTACCGCTACGTAACTAGAAAGGGACACATTACCTCGTCGCTTTGCATGCTGTAAGTTGTTGAAAAAAGAAGTTGCAAAGCAATGCAGAGTTCTGAGGAAGGTCCAAGCATCACAACAAACACACGCTTTGGCTTGGGTCAGGTCTATACGACAGTCGCCAGGCGGGCTCATGGGTAGCAGAGTCTTTATGTCACCGGAAATAGATTCTCCTCATAGCACCTTTAATAATGAACTCAGTGACACACTGAACACCAAGGCAACAGGGACATGAGAACAAAAGCTGATTTGACTTCAGTTTAAAACACAAACTGTAGAAATGATGGACTTATCGTTTGTGATGCTTTTGAGAGGCAAATGGACTACACTGAGAAGAGACAGGGACGCAGGGTTAATGACTGTGTTTCTTTTCGATGGCATCTTGGGACCCCAAAGTTAGTTTCTTGAATAGGCTGAAATCTGCACCATTCTTGAACTTGAACATAAGAAATAGACACATAGAACAAAAGACAGAGGTAAAGTTAATAGGATTAATTATTGATGATCAAACGATGAGGAATAGTTAGATTGATCAAACAGTGATAAAGATGGGCAGAGGCATGGCCGTGGTAAGACACTGTAAGAAATTTATGCCAAGCCACCTAATCAAACAGCTAATTCAGTCACTAGTTCTTTTGTATTTAGATTATTGTGCAGCCATCTCGTCAAAAACAACACAAAGTAATTTAAACAAGCTGCAAGTAGCACAACATAAAGCTGCTTGTATAGCTCTGAATTGTCCATATAGAACGAGCAGCACATTGATGCAAAATAAACTAATTTGGCTAAATGTTAAATATAATTTACACTATTTACTTGTGTCCTTTATAAAAACCATTATTATAAATAAAATCCCAGAAGTGCTCTATAATAAATTAACATTCTTCATCAATGCACATCAGAACTGTACCAGGCAGGCATCAGAAGGTAGATTTAGGCCTCCATGCCGGACAAATGTGATAAAAGGTACTGTTCACGACAGAACAATGGTGGCATGGAATTTATTACCAAGCTTTTTAATCTCAGACAGTAACAGAAGTTGCCTCAACAAAAAATTAAAGATGTAATTGTTTGCATATGGGTTACCTGAGCGATAATAATGTTAGGTGCTTCTTCCTAGTGGTGTGAATTGTTCTGGTAATCCCAAGAGTTTAGGAGAGTTTTGTGGCTTGTCTCCTTTTTTTCTTTTTTTTTAATTTTTATGTATTAGTTTACTTTTCGCCATCAAGAAATGAATAATAGAGCTACGGTACGGGAGGGCTGTAAGAATATTATGAGTGCAGTGTATGTAAGTAATGCTCTAAAGGATGATGACACTTTTTTTGTTGAAAATGTAATATGTGGACCTTAGGAAGAATAGCTACTACATACTTGCTGTAATGGTGGATCCCAAATAAATCAAATCAAATCAAATAGATGGATAAATGGATAGATAAGTAGCACGATGGATGGACCACAATTTGACATTTAAAAAAGGCTCAAGCTACAACTGTATGACCAGTTGGAACAATTCATTCTTAAAATGTCCTTAAATGGCACCAAAATGATTTTAGATTTAGAGACTAAACTTGATGTGCTGTCAACACATTATATTTTTTATCCTGTAAATTGACAGGATAAAAAATATAAGGTAACTCTGTTATCATGGTCAATTTCATCTGGATCCCATCCAGATTGACGTCTTAAAAAAAACATTGAAATTTATAATGCAAATCCCATTCCTTTCTCATTATGGGAATTGTAATTTATTTGAAAATCGATGTCAACATTATTCAAGCCGATGTCACTGCATATCCCAGCTTCCCTTGCAATGCCAGTGGAGGAGTTCGCCACTTGGACAGACATGAGCAGAGACTCAGCTGTAGTGATCCAGCATTGTATCTTGTACAGAAGTTGTGGAAAAGCCACTGCTGTAACTGAGCTGCTTGACAGAGGTCTGCGCTCTCTGTGTGCTTTTCCAGTTACCAAATAAAATACTTGTTTTAAATGAGGTTTTTAAGTAGAGTTCCTAATGCTGCGTTCACACCGGACGCGAATTGGCGTCAATAGACGCGCGTAATGCCTGTGACGCGCCGCGCTTAACGCCCGAGGCTGGACGCTGGACATTTTGACAAGCTGAGGGACGACGCGCGTCCTGGTGCAGGCGCAGTAGAGAGCCGGAGCTTGTCGGACTCAGTGATAACCCGTGCAGGCAAATCCAGCTGGAAACGAATATTTACAGAACTTACCTCCAAAACCTGTCTCCTCAGCGACTTTCACCCAAGCCTGCTCCGTTTTGTTCCAGTCTCTGTAGAGTACACACGTCGAGTAGTAGAGCTACGGATGATAGCAAACAGCGCAGATAAACCTCTCCTCCATCTTACAGAGGGGGTTTGAGCAGGAGCAGCAGCAGGAGACCGGGGCGTCACACGTCATCAAATCAAACCTGTCTGTCTCCTCGGAGACTTTCACCCAAGCCTGCTCCCTTTTGTTCCAGTCTCTGTAGAGTATACACCCCGAATAGTATAGCTCCGGATGATAGCAAACAGCGCAGATAAACCTCTCCTCCACCTTACAGAGGGCTTTGAGCGGGAGCAGGAGGCCGGAGCGTCATACGTCATCAAATCAATGACGGGGGGGGGGGATGTCATCGCTGATTGGCTGCTGCGCCACAGCGTCAAGCGAACTGGCGTCGAAAGTTCAATATTTTCAACTCGAGCGTCGAGGCGTCGGGGTGTGGAAGGCGTCAAACACCTTGACGCTCGACGCCTCAAACGTGCCGGACGCTCCAAACGCGCTGCTCCAAACGCGTCCAACGCGCCGCCCGGGGCGAATCTGCGTCAAGACGCGCCTTTGCATTGACTTTGTATGTAATCTCGACGCGCGTCGAGGCCAATTCGCGTCCGGTGTGAACACACCATAAGGAAGAGTGACACATATATATTTTAGGGCATCAAGTAAAAGCTGAACTAATAATGTCAAATAAAGAAATAAAGACAGATTGAATCTCTCTTCTGTTTTATCCAGTTTAAAAGATGTCATAGGGAAATCCTACAGCCTACAAACACATCAGGCCCACGTGGAAACAACTTCCTCAATTTTACAAGAATCCACTGATTCATCTGATCTCCATAACTTAAGGCTATGTGATCTTCAACCTCTCAGCAGATCCTCTCCAAATGAAATCTCCTGAGGGCGTTGAAGTTTTAATGACCAGCAGGAGTTGGAAATAAAGAGCGATTAGGAAAAACAACAGCACAGAGCCCAGCAAGGAATTAGCAGGCAGCTCCGTCTACTGAGTTTTATTGGCCTGACTGGGCAGAAACATGCTGCTTAATTCACATTTCATGTCTAGTTAAAAAATATTTCACACATTTTAAACAAAGAGAGGCATTGTTTAGGAAAAAGCACTCCAGTAAATCAGAAGTGAAGTATTTTAATAACTTTACAGCATCACGCCAGTTGATGGATGTAACAGGATCTTAAAATGATACAGTCTTTATCGCCTCCGTTGCCGCCTCGTGTATAATCAGGCACTTTTGTTTACATGTCAGACATGTTCAAGCAGAGAGTCAAAGAAAAGGCCGTGTTTGTTCCTGCTCTGCTCGGCCCAGCGCGTGCTTTTCTCTGCAGAGAGAATCATCGTCTGTCTGTTTGGATTCAGAGGTGAACGAGAGCACGAAGTCTCAGCTGTCACCACAGAGATGATGATCACAAAGAGGAGGTTCAGGACGGTTTCCGTGTGGGCAGACGCATATTTGAAGGCTATTATGAGGAAGGAGTGGAAGAATAAGCCAGAGCATTATCAAAGAAAAGGAAAGGGGGTGGTCTTTATTTAGGAGATATTGTGAATTTGATCTTTTAATGGAGAGGAAACCATAGAAATGATGCCACTGCCTTTTTTGCTCTTTTTGCCTTGTGCTATGTTCACCTCTGTTGTACTACTGAGCTACAGAGGTGAACATAAACCTGTGCTCCTGTTCAAAAGGTAATTGTTCAAAATTTAGGGCCCCTACTACTGGCCTACGGGCTATTCGGTACAAAGAAATCAAATGATTTAACAACCCTTTTTTAAAGACGCTATGAGGAGTTTCTAAGTAAATACAAAAAAGTCTCGCTTTTAGATATATGCCTGATTGAAATACACAATTTAAGATGAGTTTTATAGCATCAAAATAGGTTATCTATAAATGCTATTCTTTAGCTTCGCGGGCAGGTCGGACAGGGCTGGACTGGCCTGGATACTCAACTTTGGAAACAAGACAATTAAAACTAGAGCAAATTTATATTATTCGGACACGTCTTAGAGCACCAGGCTGTAAGTAGCAATATGTTGCCGGCTACAAAACTACGATACTAAGTTTTCCAAAAATTGCTTGTTGTCACACATCAAAAACTACCGCTACGTAACTAGAAAGAGATGCATTACCTCATCACTTTGCATCCTGTAAGTTGTTGAAAAAAGAAGTTGCAAAGCAATGCAGAGTTCTGAGGAAGGTCTGAGCTGCATTCATTAGCACCACAACAAAAACACACTTTGGCTTGGGTCTTTTGGTGTGTTCCAGTTGTAGTCAGAAGTAGGAATTTCAGAGTTCTGAGCAGGAGACTGCAACTGGAACGTCCCCTGAAATTTCCAACTGGGAACTCTGTGAAACCTCGCCACCCCCGAGTTGACAATCAAAGATGGATGCCCCCAGTGTGAACAGTTATTTAGCTCCTGTAATAATCAATTTATTTGCACTTCTGACTGGGGTGTGTCGCTCTAGATCAGCTGTATACATAGTATTGTTAGACTTATATTTACAAAAATGTTGCCATAGTGATAATCACATTCTTCATGTGATATTTGTGAACAACAATGCAGGCGTGCTAACAACAGCTAACAATAGCCTGGTAGATCGGCATGTTTTTTTCCGACTTCAACTGGAATGTGGGTAAGTCGGAGATGATGTCACTCCCAGTTCCGAGGTTACTGGAACGCAGCATTACGACAGTAACTGCGCATGCTCATGGGTAGCAGAGTCTTAATGTTGCCGGAAATAGATTCTCCTCACAGCACTTTTAAGTTCAGAAATGGAAGATTGTTTTATTTTGAAAGGAGGACCTGACTTCCAGTGGAGGTCTTCCAGGCCTGTCGAACTAGTCGGAGACCCTGCGGCAGACACAGAACCAGCTGGAGGGATTATATCTGGACTAGGAATGACTTTGAAACTCCCTGGAGGATCTGGAACTTTAGGCAAGGGAGAAATCTGGGCTGACCTGCTTGGCCTGCTGCCCCTGCGACCTGGCCCCACATAGGTGGTAGAAGATGGATAGATGGCCTGATCCTCACATATCTGGCTGTGTATCTTGACTGTGCAGACTTTACACTCAGGCTTTCCGTCTCTCACCACAATGATGAGTGAAAAAGTACAACCTGAGATAAACTCACTCTCAAACCTTGAGCTCAGAGTGCAGCTGCAAATCAGTTTGACTCAGAATGACGTGTGTAAAGCCGGGCATCCACTGTACGACTTTTTTGATCGCTGCGTTCAGCTGCTGCTCATACTGTACGGGTGAATCGCAGAGGTTAACAGTTCACAGCTCACGATTCTTCTCACACTATACGACCCGATGCTTGGATGTGATCCGACTGCTCACACTGTACGTCCATGTAGGACACGCATGGGTGTATTATAAGAACTTATATGATAAAGTCTTATAATGCATCCAGGACGACATGGAATACATGAATTGGGACGTTAAAGTAGTGGTAGAAGAAGAAGAAGTATGCGCATTCCCTGAATAGGCATTCCCTGAATAGGCTCCGCTGTGCCTGCCACAGCTCAACAAGTCGACCCTCCATTGTTTGGGTCCAGGTCTGCTGTGATGCCATGCTGCTCCGTCTTGTGCATTTGTTTTCTCTTCCGTATCTACGTTTGCACATGTGTAGTGTGACATAGCCTCACGAGGGGCGACCAGGATTTCAAACAGGTTTGATTTTCATCCGATCGATCGGGAGGTGGTCGTGAGGTGTTAATCGCTTCTCGTTACCTTGTGTAAACTACACGATGTGAGACGCACGATTGAGCCAAAACTCGGCCCGATCCCCAGAATAGTCGCACGGGTGAAAAATCGTGTCAAAAAGGGCCAAAAATCGCACAGTGGATGCCCGGCTTAATTGGAGTTTAGTTGAGATACTCAAGAGCAATTTCCTGAGTTCAGAGGCCAGAACTGATAAAATACTATCAATATTCAATCAAAAATCAGATCAGCATTGTATGAACTCTATTTTTACAGCATATTCCTAAACACTCTGTGGCTGTTTAATTGGTTACCATGTTAACTGCTGACTTTAGATGACTGAAATGTCATTGTGAATCAGCTGATAGAACAGAGTGAGTCCTCATGAAAGTCTCTTTATTGGGTATAAGACACAACTGCATGGCTCTCTCTCATCTCGAGTTATGGTAAATAATACACCCCAAACACACATCTCAAATCAACCAAACTTTCCCAAAAAGCAAACCAGAGTCCATTTGACCAAACATGTTAGGTGCAAAACTACATAAAAGTATTTCATGTTCTTCCGTAGTGGCTCAATAAGGGGGAGGATTTATTGGTTGATGCCTGCCTTGTGAACCAACTCACCAGCCTGCAGGCAGACATGGATTTGAAAGGAAATGAGAGCTGACGCTTGATTAGCTTGATTCATATCACACCCACAGAACACACCCATAAACATCAGGCAACTTGGCAATCCTCTTTGGATCTGAACAAAAACACATCCTGTGGACAGAAACGCCAGATCACTGCACACTTCAGACAGCACGCACACTTCATTCTGTCAAAAAAAGGCCCTTGAAAAATCATTATTTGCCTGCTTGTGACAAAAACTGAACTTTTAATAGATCTACCCTGATCGGGCACTCCAGGATTTACAGCCAACTTAATGGCTCGTGGCTGGAGTGATTTAAAAAAGCAAGAACTAAACATTTCCTACCTATTAGTCTCTGAGACCTGGAAATTTGTAAGAACAAGAGCCAGGATTCCCACAATACCAGAAATCCCCTTTGAGGCTTAAATCTGAGAGCACATCTTAAATCCTTGTAGCACTTTCTTGTTTTTACTGGCTAAGGCGTGTTGCCCACTCATGCTGTAATATTAGCTTTAGATATACTGGAAAAAGAAGGAGCACCGAGGTCCAAAGTTAACAGTTGAGGATAATTACAGTTTCTTTTAATGACATATTGGTTTCCCAGCCTCACTTCACTCCTCAGGTGAAATCAGTGCCATCAGAAACAAGCTCAGAGATCTACGTCCACCTCCAGACAACTAAAATTACAAAGAAATTCCCCAGAAGCAGCCGTGGACACGGACACGCTGACAGCTGTGATGGAGGCGGTGTGACGCTCTGAGTGAGAGCAGATGAGGAGGTCGATAAGGACGAACTGAAGTGTTGAGAAGAGCAGGAACCCTGCAGACAAACGGGTCGCCCCCTCAGGTACTGAGGTGTTGAAGTGAAGGTATGCGTGAGAAGTGGACACCCTCATTTCACCCTCCAGTGGAGAATACACAACACAGCTGCTGACACGGGGGCTGATGAGGGTGAAGGAGAAAACAGAGCGAGATGATGGAGAGGTAGATAATGAGAGGATGAAAAAATGCATGACTGAGGAGCGTCCAAACACGGGACATGTGAGATAAGAAAGTTTGGGCTACATGAGGTGCAAGATTTTAGATCTGAGTTTGATCGTCAGCTTCATACATCATTGCATTTCCATACATCTGAGAAAAAAACAAACACAATCACCCTACACTAAAGCATACAGAAAAGCATCAGGCCAGGGCTGAACCAGGTTAGGGCATGTTATGGTGAAATAAAGGGTCAGGTGCTCTTTAGTGATAAGGATAAAGGCAAAATTTGAAATGACTGTTCAGGTTTAAAACAGACAATCGTTCTTTAAAACTAGATAAAAACCCAGCTAAGTCAAAGCAGGCTGTCGCATCCATCATACATAAAAGTTTTTAACCACATCAGACTGCTGGGAATGTCAAAGCCTGTGATACCATTCTGTGTAACCCCTCAAGAACGTTAAGCTACCAAAATGCAGGCCTGCTTGTGTTACCATCAATCTTTAACCCTTTAAAACCTGTTATGTCATATTTGATACATACTTTAATGATACTTCTATCTAATCGATATGATTAGAAATTGCTTAAAAAACATCTGAATACAATCAGATAAATTATAAAAATGTCCTACAATGGATTATCAGTTGCCAAAAACACCAAATGTATCAAATGATTTAAAAAAAACATGTATGCTTAATTTATAGAATTTAGTCTTTTTTGGATTTCAGCTCCACAAAATTAGAATTTTATGCCAATAACTTGTGTTTTCAGGCTTTGGATGGTTAAAAGTAGTAAGGGAGGTAGAGCCTACAGCTATCAAGCTCCTCTTTATTGGCATTATCCACCAATCACAGTCCAAGAGGCAGACATCCCTTCTACCTTTAAGGTCCTACTTCTCTTTTTGATAAAGTATTCAGTTAGGGCCGGACCAGACTTAGACCAGCTCACAGTTCAGCTGCAATGGGCTTAGACTGCCAAGTGTGGATTTGGCACACTGAGCTCCTGCTTTCACTTCTAAACTTATCTCTTGTTTTACTCATGTAGGCTGCTCTGGATCTCTGGTTTGAAGCTTCAACGACTACAATTGCAAATATTTGTCTTTTTTTTTGGCCCTTTTCTACTATGGTTACAGTTACAGTTACTTACATGAATCTCAGAGTGAGCAAAATTGAAATACACAGTGGTTCCTGACATCACACATATACTGTAATTTCTCCTTTATAACATGCATTTTTTTGCTCTTTAATAACGTATAATGTTAAGGTGTGTATTATATACAAACACAAGCAAAATACTTACCATATTTCATCTTGCCAACATCGTGGTTAAAACACATCTGATACAATAACCCAAAATATTCTCTCTCTCTCAAAAACATTAGGGCCAAACTTGCTTAAATCTTGTTAAACTGACTTTTAAACTGCTCTAATCCAATATTTTGGGTCCTAACTAGTTTACCTTTGTTTAATGTTCTTTATATTCTCAAATGTTACGGTACCATGCAAACACAGGGCGTTCCAAGCTTGTGAGCAAGGGAACCAAAACTGCTGCGCCATGAGTGGTCAAAGACATCAGCATGTTGATAGCTGCTCTCTGCTTGACTGTTACACTATGGCTGAGCGTGCTTGGGCAGAAATCAAGTAACTGCATATGCATCAAGCAAAAGGTGTTTTTTTTCTATCTCCAGTTGAGAGAGAAAATTGTGTACAGTATTTGAAAATATTGAAATTTCATTGATTAAAACTTTGAATAAAGGTCATTTTTAAGTTGTCTGAGAGAGTAAAGTCTGGACAAAGTGTGGGTGCGTGTTATATTTGAATACAGCTTTTCCTGGAAAAAAGTATGAAAAAATGGGATGTGTTTTATAAATGAGGGCGTGTTTTTATCGAGAAATTATGGTAATATAGAGGATATGGGAGTTTTTTTTATCTTGATGTGTTTCAACTGTCAACTGCAGTCATTCTCAGAGGCCTCATCTGAATGCTCTGATGTGTCCTTATGAGCTGTCCTACCCAGGTGTGGTCTGCCTGACAGACCTGGAGCAGGTCTATCAGTGAACTGGTTTGATCTATTATAGGCACAACCAGTATGAGATGACCTGCTGCTGTGGACCTACTTTACCGCATGTGCTCTGCAATGTAAGTCAACAGGCTCAAACTGTAAGACGTCACATTGACAGGTCAAGCCAGGGAAGGAAGATTTTTAAGGCAGCTTATGTAGCCATAAACATGCATAAAGGGGAAGTCCTGATGCTGTGGACTTTTTGTCTTGTCCATAGAAGGACTTTATCAGCTAAGGATTACATGATAAAGGAAATGTAGTCTCCAAAAAGTAGAATATGGGTTCTTTCATTGAACTTAGTGCCCCTTGGCAACCATTTTTAAAAGCCTATCAGCACATAGTTCCCCGACAACCACAGAATCATCCAAAGAACAGAAACACAAGGCCTTAAAAGTTAACTTTGGAAATAAGCAGACTAACATTTCTCCTTAAATTCACACTCATAGCATTGACTATATGCATGAAACTGTAAAATATCACCAGAAGGGTGGACTGCATAGTGATTTGCCTGTAAAGTTAATATGAAAAGAAAATTATAATGATCATATGATCTGAAGATTTTTCTGTAAGTAGATGTCTACATAAAAAACAAACCACTGTCATCTACAGATAAATCAAATTATGTTTTTCTCTCCACTTAAACAAATAGACAGTTACAATAAAATGATCAGATCACTTGTAGAGTAAAGTAGAACAAAATTGTTATTCTTAAAAAAGTGTATTCATTAGATTATATTCTGGCTGTATTGAACTTTTAATATCTGTATATATAGCTATGGCATAAAAATCCAGTTCTGAGCATCTCTACCATTCTGCAGGGAGGCTAGATGAGATTGTTACAGGAATCAAATGTTCAAAATATAATGTGCAACATGTGTGGCATATAACAGCTCTCCATCTCCTTCAACTTAATAGAAATCTGACCGATGTATGAACTGGAGAACCATCGGCCAGTCCTGAGTTAATCTAATTAAAGCGTGTTTATACTGACAGGTAGATGGGCAGAAGAGGAGCTCGCTGTAATATAGACACCTCGGTGCAGAGGCGTATGAGTGAGAGGTAAACAGGGCTCTGATTCAACACAAATCTGACCTCTGACCCCAATATGTCTGGCCTGCCCCACAGAATAGTCCTGTTGTGTTAAAGAAAAACACAGGTGAGCTAACATCCAGGCACCTTTCCATTCCTACATTATGTCATAACACAGCAGCTGCAACTCAACACCATCCTGACCCAGCGACCGAGCCGCGCAGAGCTAATAATGCTAACATGAGCTGACTGGGTAATGAATAAGTTAGTGCCTGTGTGGCGTAAATCACTTCCACTGAGGCGATGTAATATCTATTAGTGTTAGCTCCTGTTGTTATTCCTCTGAGGAGCCCGACCGCCACGTGCACAGCTGCTGCTCCGCGCAGGGGAAGCTAACAGAGCTGCTGCTTAATGTGTTATCCATTCGGCTCAGGTAACTGAATCAACAACGACTGTTTTTACCGGGGGCATTTTGAGTCAGTGTGACCCCCCCCAACTTTCAGCAAAACAGGTCCCTGAAGCACAGGGGGAAGCTACGAGAGGGTCCTCAGGTTGAAACTGAAGCAGAACTCCAGGGTAGGGCTGGAAGATTTGGATGAAATGTACACATTGCTAACTTTTATACTTTTTACATGAGTTAGGGCAATTCTTATTATAATTGTGCTTTTCTTCTATCTCTATGTTTTTCTTGTTGAATATTAATAAACCCCAGAGAGAGAGAGTGATTTAGGCTCTGTCTATATGGAGATTAAATTGAAAATGTTCTCTATAAAGATGGCATTATTTCATGAAATGTGTCCATTCGTGCTAAAAAAACACTGAGCGCGCATGCATCATGAGAAATGTGAAGAAATACCGGCAAATACTGTTTTCCGTGTCCTCTTGTTGCTCAAGGTGGTTGTAGAGGAGCAGAAGATTTTGCTATTAAGCCAAAACAAGCTCGACATTCTCTGGAGCATGAACATGACACCATATTCAGTTGTGTTCACACTTGGGCAACAAAGATCCAGCCGCCTGTCCATAAAATAGCTAATTTTGTCACAGTCCTGTAGCTAAGTGATGTCACACCCGATCTAATTTCACAGCGGTCATGTCATATCATATACATTTATATGACATTCCAGCTGTATCCTTTTCACTCATATAGCAACTGTAAAACGGAAGGACGGGATGAATGAGGAAGGACAGGACCACAAAAAACGCCACTCCTGTTGTATAAAGCTGAACTATGGTACTCACTAATGTTCCCCCATAGACATGGATAGTCACTCCAGGATTCGGACATTACACACCCATACATCACTGATTGCCTGTTGCAGCAAAGCCACACGCGATTCTGCCGGAAAAGTTCAAACTTTTGAACTTTGGCGAACGAGCGACACAACCCAGTAGTGCATCCAAAGCGACCCAGTAGCGAAACAGAATTGCCCACGTCCATGGCATCGAGGGAGTTCTGGTCAGTTCTGGTTCTTCAGTTGCGTTTGGTGTGAAAGCACCTTTACACCATTGTCTCTAATGTTGAGTGCAGTTTCTGAAACTATTCATAGTTGTTGTACATGTGGAAACTCAAGGCTGGAATTTTCAGATGGATTCACTGTGGGATTTGTTTTCCAAAGTGTGCATTTTAAAGCAGCCAAAATGCCATATCCCTGTGGATGAAAGACATATTCCTTTAAAATTTTGCATGGATAAAGTTGAATTCATTTCCCTTTGGACTTCAAAGCTTAAAATGCAGAAAAGCAGAAAAGCTTCCAACCCCTCTTCTAAAGATGTACCTAATAAAGTGGTCAGTGCCTCAAAATTGCTTTTCCTCGCTCTGTATCTTTCTTGAAAATAAATGAACTGTCTCAAAAACATATGATGCCCAGCCCTACTCAGGGGTAGAATAAGCCCCTCTGGAGTAATAACTTTTGGACGTCCACTTTCAGAACCGCAGCAGGACATGAATTATGCCTCTAAACATTCACCTGGAGGTTTCCGTGATCGTTCTGGCATCAGGTTCATGTTTTTCTTCCACTTTCTGGTGACTTCTTCAGCAGATCTCCAAACTTAACATCTCTCTTTTGATCCAGATCTCCCCACTGGAGATATAGAACAAATACAACGCAGACACAGCAAACGCTAAAGGAGAAAACAGAGGCAGGATTTACTCTCGCTCTGGGACACCTGCTGCAGCTCCAGGCAAGACTTGGGGTCCCATGAACCCCTGCATTGATGGAATGTAAAAATAAATACTATCGTTTTTTTAATGGCAGAATAGTCAGTTGTCTGCCTGAAGGTCTTTGCTCTTTGCAGTGCAGAATAGCCATCAACTTTAATATGAGCACCAAAGCTGCTTCACACCTGTACTCAAAAACACAATGATTAACTCTGAAATTGTCTCTTCTATGTCCAGTTGTGTCAGGAAACATGGTGATGTTGGATCGAACAGCACCTGTGGGCTTGTGCAGGGAACTCAAACTAAAATTAATGTACCAAAACCAGCTGTTCAACCACCCACACTGCAAGAATCCCTCTGTCCTGTTACTAATCTTCCTCCTCTGAGCAAACACTCACATCCTCTTCAGCTCACTGGTCTTATTTACAGGGTGTGTCCACAGGAAATGCACCATCTGTGCCAACCTGCTTATCCAGAACACAAAGAGTGAAACAGACTGAACATCCAAGTTCTTACAGTCAAAGCATTTCACAGGTGTGCTGTGGGGCCTTTATTGCCAACAGTGTCCTGAATATGTCGCAAATGGTTGATTAAATTATTGTCAGGCTGGACCTCCTTTGGTCTAATGCTACAGCCACACCGGACGCGAATTGGCAGGCTGAGTAGAGAGCCAGAGCCAGTCGGACTCAGTGATGACCCGCGCAGGCAAATCCAGCTGAAAACGAATAGTTACAGAACTTCCCTTCAAAACCTCTCTCCTCAGCGACTTTCACCCAAGCCTGCTCCTTTTTGTTCCGGTCTCTGTAGAGTACACACGTCGAATCGTATAGCTCTGGATGATGGCAAACAGTGCAGATCAACCTCTCCTCCAACTTTCAGCGGGGTTTGAGCCGGAGCAGGTGGCCGGAGAGTCACACGTCATCAAATAAATGACGTCGGGGGGAATGTCATCACTGATTGGCTGTCATGGCAAAGCGTCACGTGAATTTGTGTCGAAAGTTCAATATATTCAACTTGGGCAAAGAGGCATTTGACGCCCCAAACGCGCCGGACACGCCATACGCGCCGCGCCAAACGCGTCCAACGCGCCACCCGGGGCGAATTTGCGTCCAAACGCGTCTTCACATTGACTTTGTATGTAATCTCAACGCGCGTCTTTGCAAATTCTCGTGTGTTGTGGCCGTAGCGTTATGCTACGGCCACACCAGATGCGAATTGGCGAATTTAAATGCGCGTAAAGCCTGTGACGTGCCGCGCTTAACGCCCGAAGCTGGACGCTGGACATTTTGACAAGCTGATGGCGCCAATTGGACAGTGATGACCCGTGCAGGCAAATCCAGCTGGAAACGAATATTTACATTTACTTACCTTCAAAACCTGTCTCCTCAGCGACTTTTACCCAAGCCTTCTCCTTTTTGTTCCGGTCTCTGTAGAGTACACACGTCAAATCCTGTAGCTCCGGATGATGGAAAACGGCACAGATCAACCTCTCCTCCATCTTTCAGAGGGGTTTGAGCTGGAGCAGGTGGCCGGAGCGTCACACGTCATCAAATCAATGACCTGTCATCACTGATTGGCTGCCTTTCAAAAGCCTACTCACCTTTGTTCCGAAAGTTCTTTCAACTCGAGTATACACGTTGAATAGAATAGCGCCGATGATAGCAAACAGCGTCAGATAAACGCGTCCCGTCTTTGCGAGTAGCATTAGAGCTGCTTATTACTGGTGTCATATTCAACAAGTTCTTGCAAACATTCCTCTGAGATGTTGGTCCATATCTCCATGGCAGCATCACACAGTTACTGCAGATTTGTCAGCTGTACATCCATGGAGAGAATCCTCCTTTCCACCACATCCCAAAGGTGCTCTGCTGGACAGTGAGCTCGCTGTCATGTTGAAGAAAGCAGTTTGAGATGATCTGAGCTCTGTGACATGAAGCGTCATCCTGCTGGAAGTGGCCATCAGGGGTTGGGTAAACTGTGGTCATACAGGGATGGGCATGGTCAGCAGCAGTACTCAGGTAGGCTGTGGGGTTTAAACCATGATCAGCTGGTGCTAAGGGGCCCAAAATGTGATCGGAAATCATTCCTATGCCATTACTATGCCATAGACCCTCACTATGTGGATATTTAAAGCCTAACAGAACCCTACATTACAAATTAAACACATATTATAGCCAGAAAATTCTATTTTTTTGGAGGTAAAATGTTTATTTTACTTTCTACTGAAATCCAAAAAAAACCCCCAAAATTAAAAAAAGCAAAACATATACATATACATATACTTTCTGTATCTCATTTGATATATTATGTGTTTTTGGCAACTGATAATGCATTTAAGGACATTTTTTTATCATTTATCTGATTTCATTCTGATGTTTTTTTTTATTGTTGATCATGTTGATTAGATAGAGTATGTATCAAATAAAAGTATGTATCAAATAAAAGTACATATTCAATATGATACAACAGGTGTTATAGGATTAAGAGACATTTGACATTAAACCCACAGATCAGCTTCTGTGTTTTCACTCAGAAATACATTTTACATTTTGTTTTCTTAAAATAAAAGATAAAACTGTGATTCAAAATAATTTAAACATGTTAATTGTTTTTTTTTTCTCAAATTATTTTTTATAAATTTATTTTTAACTAACAGACATTTAGGGAATATGCACACATATACTATGTATGCGGATACTTTCTCTTTTTCAGACCATTCCCTGTAAACCTGAGAAATGGTTGTCTCAACTGATCAGCAGTTTCTATAGAGCAGACTTTTGGCAACACCATACCACATTCAAAGTCTCTAGAATCATATTTCTTCTCCATCCTGATGCTCTGTTTGAACTTCAGCAGGTCATCTTGATCATGTCTATGGGATTCAATGCACTGAGTTGCTGCCATTTGATTTGCTGATAAACAATTTGCTTTTGAATGTAGATTTTAAAAAGTGAAGAACAACTTCTTATACAATAAAATAAACAATAAAATGAAATGAAATGGGAGATTTCAAGCAAAAAAAAATCTATAAAATGAAATGCAGGGTAGAAACATCTCTCAAAATCTCAGTCTTCCTTGTTCACATAGCCTAAACTCTTGTAAGATAACGGCTTTTATACAGTCTACATGAAAAATATCAGGATTAACTGCTCCTCTTTGGAGCTACTCCAAGTCTTTATATTCTACCGTTTCTACCAACTGAGTTTTTATTTCTGAGAAATGTTTCAACCCTTTTAATCTCTGCTCCGTCAGGGGGGGTCTTGGCAGCCATACATTCAAAAATAAGAGCTGCATGAGTAAATGCTGCTACCACACAGTAAATTTTTATCATTCCTGTGGCTCAGTGTGAAGTCGCTGAGCTGTGCGGCTGTACGGTGATGCACGGCTGCAAACGCTCCCTGAATCTGTCATCACGTGTCAGTCATGCTGACGCTGTCAAAAAGAGGGAGGGGACACTTTTAGAAGTTTTACTCAGCTTCACTTTCCCCCCTCATCAATCTTTCCTTTCAAAATTCTGCTTCAGTTCTTTGCCGTCTTCCATCTTGAATGTCTTTTCTCACTTCTTACTCCAGATTCTTTCCAGCACAGAAACATGTGCAGCATCTCACGGATGTGTTTAAGTTTTCCGTCCTTCACACTTCCTGTCAGTGACCCTCTCTGGCCCCTGTGGGTCAAAGGTCGTCCTCCTGATAGATGTTGATCAGCAAGACTTCAGCTGCATCTCCTCGTGCATGCTGTCATCCATCCCCTCCTGTCAGCGAGTCCAAACAGACCTGTGAGACCTCCTCTGAGTCTCTCAGCAGGAGAGGAGCAGATCAGGACCCTGGTTTGAAGAAGACTGTAGTGTGTGCTCTGCTCAGGAGTTTATCTGACGTTCAGTTTCACATTTTGTCAACAGAGGTGATGAACAAACTTCTCTCATGTTGCTGTTGGCTGCTCAGTGTGATGTTATTATTGTTGTTGGCTCAATCAGAACCACAGATGAGTGTAAATACTAAAGTGTTGCATCCTGCCATGTGTGAATTTAAATATTTCCTCATGCTAGCACATTAGCAAACATCTTTGAAACACAGACGGCAAAACAAACTTTAATTTCTTTTCGAGCAATACTGCCATCTATGCAAGAAACTAGGGCCTGACCGATACATTGGCCAGCCGATGAAGTCAATCATAGCCCTTTTGAAAGTATTCAAGATCAGCCAAGGACCGCTGAACAGTTTTTTGATGGTTGCCACCTCTGTCGTTGTCAATACTGATGAATTGGACTGTCTGGTGGCAGGGGATCAGTTTAGCCATGATTGTTCTGTTGTGAATATGACGAAAATTTGAATTAATGTGGTTGTTCCTGACACGGCAGCTAAGCTGACTAGCGAGTGAGCTAACTATGCTAGCATTGTGGTGCTGGTTTGGCGGAGTGGTTAGCAACCAGGCACCCCATATACTTGCTTCTGCCGGTCCGGGTTCAAATCCCGCCTGTGACCAGTTTGCAGAGGGTCTTCTCCTACTCTCTCGCCCCCTTTCACAGGCCTATCCACTGTCTCTCTCCTATCGATTATGGCACAAAAATTGCCCCAAAAATACATTAAAAAAAAACTATGCTAGCATTAGCATAGCTCCTCACAGCCCTGTGACGTTATCAGCAGACTCATCCAGGGGAGACTCCAGCGTAGCTGGGGACTTTAATCAGCCTCTTTAAATAAGTTTTATGAAATATGTGCAGTGTCCCACAAAATATCTTGATTTCCTCACGCACATTACCCCATGTTTAAAATAAAAAATTGTTCTACCTGAACTAAAACCTGCTTCTGATAAACTAATTATGACTGAAAGGCAGTGACAAAGAGTTCATTAATAATCTATCTATTTACATTTTTAAAAAGGTTTTTTTTTTTTTAATTTGCAGGAATTTGTTGCAGTTTTGCACACCATTTTATTTTGTGCTTGAAAGCTGCAAAGAAAAAGAAAAATGCCTATGAAAATCATGTTACCTTAGTGTTTTTGTTGCTTCTCTCTCAAAGTTATCTGTTGATGACTTTTTAAAAAGTTGTTCTTGCTTTACTATTACCTACTTTTAGTTTTCATCGACAAGAAGTTCAACATACAGAGTGACTTTTTTAAGGTTATATAACTAATGTCCCAGAGGTTGCATGCTTTTTTTGCACGTTATTGTACTTTAAATTTTCTCACTGGTGTAAAGTTAAACAAATACTCAAGGACCAAGTATTGTTAAACTATAAAATGTTCTGCCTGTAATTCATATCTTCATTGTTGTGTTTTGGGACCATTTTTTTTCAATTCATTTTATATATATATTAGAAATTAATTTGCCGATTAATCGGTAATCTGTATTTTTTTTCTGCCAAATATCAGTATCGGCATCTGCCTAAAAAAATCCATATCGGTCGGGCCCTACAAGAAACATCTCCTTTATGCACCACACTCATCCTTGCTTACATGTCCTGGGGTCATCAGGTGTTTTGGGTCTCACAACATCACACACCCTCACCCAGGTGACCCAGCCGTGTAGATCAAGTCCCAATGTGTAGCCCAGAAGCAACCCAAGCAGCAGACATCCACAAGCACCACAGTCCTCACCCATATTGTGATCTTCACCATAAATATTAGTCCTACTTTTATTTCATCTAAATATTTAGATTCCTTGACCATGAAAACATACCATTGGGTTTATCATGATATCTATTTAGTTCAGTAGTTATTCACGAAAATCACATTTTTCATCGTGGCAAATCCAGAAGGTGATCCAGATCAACACCAAAATCGAATCATTTGTTCCTTATCCCAATCTGAACATTTCCTGAAAATATCATCCAAATCCCTCCATAACTTTTTTAGTTATGTTGCTAACAGAGTGCTTGATGATCATGTCCGGCCAGAGGGATGTTGTCAATAAAAGAGGTGGGAATTTCAGCTGCTTTCCCTGTTTGACCTGCAGCTGGGGTATTTCTCATGCTTTAATAAAGGTGACGGCCTTCTTTGGAACATGGTGGTGTTTGCTAGCTCTGATGGCTAAAGCTTGGCTCTCAGTTTTCTACTGCTCTGCCCCAAACAGGAGAAAACTCTCTGCCTTTTCTGAGATGCTTTTCAAACAGGACACTATGGGGACTAAAGTCGGTTTAAATCCTTGCAAATTAAAACTTATGATACTTTCAAACTGGCTTCAGTATTTTAAATGATAAATACAGAAAAGGGTGCATTGGGCTACATCAGTAGACACTAAAATATTTGTCAGAGTGATGTGTAACCATATTCTGCATGGAACAGTAGGGTTGATCTAAGCTAGAGGCTAGCAATGCTAACATTAGCCACTCTCTGCTGGAATAAAGTTTATAACCACTATGTTAGCTTGCTTTCTGTTGTGATACTTGGACGGTTTTAAGCAACATTGCCCTGTGTTATGGCTCCTGTCCCCTGTTTGGTCTTTGTTTGATTCAACCAGCACGAAAATCCAAACTGTGGTTCACCTTAAAGCAAACCGAGGCCCCCTGTTTTTAGGTGGACCAGAGTTTAACTCTTGAGTCTGCAACAAAGTTTGTGTGAGCTTTCACACCATCTCAAATCAACCAAACTTCCCAAGAAAATGGAGTCTGTATGGTTAGCTCTTCATTAACAGACTGACAAAGCAAACAGCTAATAATTGCTAAGGGTCAGTCAACTTGCTAAAAGCTTTGTATCTGCCCTGATGAGGCTCTGGGCTGCAGAGACGTCTCCTTTCTCCAGCGTCAGACACAAAGCCAGAGCAAAATGAACTAAATCCAAAGGATTGTTGGTACAAGTTGGTAAAAAAATTTCATATGTAAATCAGATTTCGTGACTTGTGCTGCTGTCTAATGTTGTAATGTCTTCATTCATTGGAAAGCACATGCTTCATGTTTTACTGTAGGTCATATTTCGTTTCATCTTTAAAAATGACAGAGGGCCCACGAAAAGTTGAACCCGGGGAATAGTTGGCCCCAAAACCATAGAGGTCAAACTACTAGAAAAACACCATAATACACTTCAGTTCATTTACCATCTATTAACTAGGGTCTACCTACTGACTCTGACTCCTGAGGATGTCCCAATATGAGCACTGTACTATCAGAATTATATTAACTGACAAATTATCCCTCAGACTTCATTCATGCTAAATTCCCAGCATGCAGTCTGTTTTTATGAACCACAGTTAGTGTTTAAAAACTTGCTGCAGAATTTTCTAAGTATAAACAGCTCTCATGTTGTCTGCCTTTCCCTTTTCCTGCTCCTGTGTTGGACGTCATCTTCAAATGAAGGTCAGTGAAGTGAAGTGACTCAGAAGAACTAACAGCATGACTCACAGCTGGACTCATCCGGCCAAAGCTCAGACATTTTCAAAATCAAGCTCAACAAAACTTATTGCCTTAATTTCCACATGTTTTTTTTTGTCTCCTTTCTTCTTGCCTCAGGATTAATAAAGCCTGTGAGACTGAGAGGTTCTTCTTTCCTTGTAAGGTCAGAAAATATCACCTTGTTTAGAGTCATTAAATACGGATCTTTTGAATAGCAATTGCAGCTCTGCATTGATGCAAACCAGCCTTTCCAAAAGTTGTGAGCAAAACAGAGAAAAACTTGAAGAATCCAGCTCAAGTCTAGACTGATCAGTCTGGTGAATCCGACCTCAGTATCCTCAGCGTTGGCTTCGTCCTCAGGGGAGAATCCATTTTCACTCCTTCATACTCCTCCAGAGCTGCACAGAGACCCTGTTGTGTTGCAGCAGATCCAGGTCTGCGACTAAAGAGAGAAACGAGAAGACAACATTAAGCTGCTTTAACTCCTGCACTAAGATACAGTAAGATTTAACCAATTTCAGGGATGAGATTCATGTGTGAATGCAGAAAGTCAAACATTTTCATCCTGTCTTTATGTGTCCATTTTCAAGCAGTCGATGGTGCCACTTAAAACCTCGTAACCACCCCACTTTCAGAGTAAAAAATCCCAAAAAACTATGTTGGTTAGTGTAGACGATACAGTAAGAGTCTTTGAAGCGTTTCACTTTTCTTCACAAAGCCCCTGAGTCTGGGACTTTTTTGTGTTATAAGGTATGGGCTATGTATCCTTCCACCAACGCACTATTTTCTCTCATCAGCCATTTAAGCTAGGGTTGGTAATCTGATTAAGATGCATTTTTGGTAATACTGGTTAAAATTATCTTTATGACAAGATGGCAATCAATTCATAATGTGTTCTTAAAATAGAGCGAAAAATATCTGCTATCTACGGCAGGAGTAAACCTGGGAAAACACCAACCAATCCCATCTTTGGAGCACACATTTTTTTAGCCAATCAAATCCCATCACCGTTCCGCATGCCATCTGCGCGTACATTTCACTGCTGTGCACAGGCCCTAATTCAATGTAGCCGAGCTGAGAGGGATCCAAGTCTGCTGGAGAATGCTCACCTGTCAAATAAGGGAAGCTCGCTACAAGCCGTCCCACAACCCTGACCAAGCTCCAGTATCCCTCACATTTTAAGACAGTAGTACAAGAAATCTAAAATAAACTCTTTGTTTTTCTTGGTTTGTCACGCTGTTGGCTCTAATCTCGCGATAGCTGCCACCCAGGCTACTGCAGGTGACAGTTCTTGCAAGGCTTTTCCTTCTTCTTCGGTTTTACGGCGGTTGGTATCCATCATTCTGGTGCATTACCGCCCCATTCAGGCTAGTGACAGAGTTCAATTTGGAGAGGCAGAGGAATGTTTTTTATTATTATATCGTCACACGGGAGATTTACGGGAGAATACTAATATGGGAGGACGTCGGGAAAGAGGATAAAATACGTAAAATACGGTAGTTTTATGGCCAAATTGGGAGACTTGACAGCTATGTGGAGAATGGCAGAGGAACTACCTATACCCCGATCAACATTGGCTGTGAGTACAAACTAACTTTACATGTTTGTTTGTTTTAACTTTACTATGATAATGTTTTGGTGTTTTCCTACAGCTGACTGAGACATGATTTAGTGTAGTGTAAAACATAAACCTGCTGTGGGTCGGTTTGGAGTTGAATCAGTCTTCAGGTTGTGAATAAGCCACGCATGTGCATGTGAGCAGGGGGGCCATTTTGAGGAGGGGTGGGAGGGGCTAAGTGAAGCCCTGAGGAGATGCTACATTCAAATTCATGCTAGTTTTCCAAAGTTACTGACCCTAGCTTTAAGGTCAGGAGATAGCCCTTTTCTGAAGAACAACACAGCCAGATAATGCACTTCATTGTCTAATGCTGCCGACAGCCTTCCCTGACTGAGCTGGTTCAGCTGAACACTGCTTGAATTCGCCATGAGATTTACATGAGAACAGGATTCTTGGTGCTTACATGTTACTTGTTAGGGAGCAATAGAACACAAACTGATATAGCATCATGCTCTCCTGAACTATTAGAAGGTGGATCTCTTCTTTGTTTATCCTTTATGTAAAAACAGTATGTTAAAAACCATTAAAAATACAAACTAAAAAAACAGATAGTCACTGCTGTATCTGTGAGCATCAGTCAAAAAATTTCTGTCTTTGCTCTCGATGCAGAAGAAGAAGTGGGTCAGAGAAGCTCTGATGGAGAAGTCGCGTGGCTGACTGACGGTCATGTGTTTTTCAGGGGGGGCACAGGTTTCTGAGGGGGGTTGTGGGTAATTACTTCGATGTTTTAATAACGTCCCAATGAACATCATACAAAGAAAGCCCACAGTGGACCCATGAGCTATTTTTAGCCTCCAATCCCAGTGCATGCTGGTCCATGCTGGAGGTGTGTGTGGTGGGCTTCAGGCTGCAGAGTGTGTGTGAGCTGGGGGGCTCTGACACAAATAAACGAGCAGTGTTCCTGTGCAGCACACTGACTTTCTTTGACCATACATGACCGTTAAAGAGCTTTTTCAGCCCCATGTGCTGCTCTGGCTGGAGACACACACCACTGTGATAACACCACAGTGTGTGTGTGTGTGTGTGTGATGGATAGATGTGTATGTGGTCAGACTCTGGTCAGACGGACATCTGAGTGTAAACACACACATGTTTTCATTTTATTTATCAGGAAAACACAAGCCTGTACTGGATTTGGATGGACAGTTTACTTATCAATGATTAAACTACATTTTTTTTGGCTTCTAAGAGGAAAGAGCATTCATTGCCTTTTATTTTTCTAAACACTGGTTTGTAAAGACTGAAACAGAATATTAAATTTTTTACCAATTTAGTCATTTCCCTTTATTTCATGCAAGTTTCATCACTGACTTTGATAGATTATGCCTCCATGCATATGTTTTTGAATTGCCCATCATACATAAACATGATATTTTAAAGGAAGCTTTAGATGAGCTCAGATTTCAGTGGTCAAAGTGGTTGCTTGTGAATGCATTATCTCAAGAACACTATTTCCAAATGTCTAATCTCAAAAAAGATAAACTTGCTACATTTTGTAGTACAGGGGCAAAAAGTCGGTGTCAGTTGTCTTAGATAACCAGTGTTAAAGGGACTGGGAGGAGTTTTTAAGTAATTACAAAAAAGTCTCACTTTTAGATATATACCTGATCGAAATACGCATGTTAAGGTGAGTTTTATAGCATTAAAATAGGTTATCTATAAATGCTATTCCTTAGCTTCGCGGTCGGGTCGGACAGGGCTGGACTGGCCTGGATACTCAACTTCAGGAACAAGACAATTAAAACTGGAGCAAATTTATATTATTCAGACATCACCGGGCTGTAAGTAGCGATATATAGCCGGCTACAAAACTACGATATTAAGTTTTCCAAAAATTGCTTGTTGTCACACATCAAAAACTACCGCTACGTAACTAGAAAGAGATACATTACCTCATCCCTTTGCATCCTGTAAGTTGTAAAAGAAGTTGTAAATTAATACAGAGTTCTGAGGAAGGTTCGGTCTGCATTCATTAGCATCACAACAAACGCACGCTTTGGTTTGGGTCACGTCTTATAGTGCTTTCCAGTTGTAGTCAGAAGTAGGAATTTCAGAGTTCCGAGCAGGAGACTGCAACTGGAACGTCCCCTGAAATTTCCAACTGGGAACTCGGTGAAACCTCGCCACCCCCGAGTTGACAATCAAAGATGGATGCCCCCAGTGTGAACAGTTATTTAGCTCCTGTAATAATCCATTTATCTGCACTTCTGACTGGGGTGTGTCGCTCTAGATCAGCTGTATACATAGTATTGTTAGACTTATATTTACAAAAATGCTGCCATAGTTATAATCACATTCTTCATGTGATATTTGTGAACAACAACGCAGGGCAACAGCTAACAACAGCTAACAATAGCCTGGTAGATCGGCATGTTTTTTTCTGACTTCAACTGGAACGCCGATAATTTGGAGATGATGTCACTCCCAGTTCCGAGGTTACTGGAACGCAGCATTTTGACAGTCGCCGCGTGTGCTCATGGGTAGCAGAGTCTTTATGTCCCTGGTAATAGATTCTCCTCATAGCACCTTGTCATAGTTTTCATTAACAACCTTTTTTCCTCTGATGAAAAATAGACTATAAAAAAAACAAGTGTACATGGCTAAAAACTAAAACAAAATTGACTGACATTTTTGTCAACACAAAAAAACAAAACTAGACTAAAATTTTGACAGAGACTTCATCCAGCATGACCTAATTTGAGCATGTAGAAAGTTGAGATAAGTTAGGAATCACAGCTACTTTGGTTGTGTGGAAAGGTTGGATGAGTTAAGAGGGACGTCCAGTCACACTTGTCCAAGTCTAAAACAAAACTGCAGAAATTCAAAAACAATAAATCAATAAATAATGCCTTACAACTAATATTTAGTTATCTAAATTTACAGTAGATTTCATTGACTAAAATGTGAAATTTCATCAACAAAAACTGTACTAAAATTAAAGCAATTAAGATGGCTAAAACTAGGCCAAAGACTACAACTAAATTTAAAAAAAGAGCTGTCAAAATTAACACTAACACTGACCTAAAAATCTGTTACCCATACCTACAGGTCCATAGAGAGAGAAACTGGAGAACAAACTCCAAGCTCTGTCTTTCAATCCCTGTATTCGAGTGGAAAATGTTTAAAACATTTAAACAAACCTAAGTTCTGAGCCATACATACAAGATGTGCCTGAAATGTCAATTTATAATTTAAAGAACATCTCCAGATTGCACTAGATTCTCTCTCGAGCCAATACAGAGTCTCTTATTCATGCTTTTATCACCTGTAGAATTGATTACTGCAATTCTATGAAATATACAGAACAAACCTTTAATTCAGAAAATAATTTTAAAAATTAAAATGTACTTTGTAAACACCATTCAAAAAGGAACTTAATTCTGAAGTAGGTGGTTCATTCTGATTATAAATCCGAATTCAATAATTCCTTGCTAATGTATGCGATCATTCCGCTTTAAACCAACTCCAGTCGTTCTGGGCATGCTCGTTCATTTGTCTTGTCATGATGACGCATATATCCCAAACTGACCAGAACAGAATGGCCGACTGTAGCGAGTGTTGGACTCGAGCCGAGACAATTTGTTTAATTAGAGCCATTGAAGATTTGGAAATAATGAAAATTGTGGATGGATATAAGCATAAAAATGCTGACCTTTTAGAAGTTGTAGCTTATTATGTGATCTTCCATGTTGTAGCCAAAAAGAAAAGTGGAAATTGGAGTTTGTTTTCTTTCTGTTGACGTAAATCAGTCACGGCCGCCCCCTGTCTAGAGCCATTCCCAACCCCCAGACTTTAAGTGGAATTGCATCAAGGTGAAATGTGTTTTTTCCATGTAAACCTAAATGCGGAATTACTACTACTATGTAAACGGGAAGGAGAACATCATGTTAGCATGGCCACAGTTCGGCTAATGTCTCTTCTAACTGAATTTCTGACATGAAACAACAGATGAACTGCACTTCAAATCAGACTCAGGCCCATAAATACAGTTTAGGAGAGAGTCAGGCGAGATGGATTCAGTTAGTGTCGACTGGATTTTTTGGGTCTGATCTAAACTCTAATTTAAAGTTGACTGACTATCCTAGTCAGATTTGGTGATTATATTTGATTAATGTGGTGCTTTAGGCTTAAAGGCTTTATTTGACTTTGTTAAAACTCTGACATCATGAAGTAGACTCACATGGTTTTAATGAGCTGTAAGAGTTAGAGCTTTAATTCCACCTTTGCTGGTTAATGCTGAACATGTGGAGTCGGGTACTGTGTGTAATGTCTTACAGCGTATAAGTCAGAGTTGAAATGCTCTTAAATATGACCTGGAATAGTTGGAAAATGAAGAGTTAATAACAGAGCAGCATTATTGTACACATGTTGGTGTTTTGCCTCACTTTGTTAAGTAATTATGGACAAAATGTTCCCCTGAAGCGAGCTTTGGAAAAGAGCTCAAACCAAATGTTACACACGAATCTGTTTCTCTAAAAGCTGATTCCACGCGCTCCTTTTAAGGGCCACGTTTGGCTGCCTGCAGTCTACACGCATAAACATCCCTCCATGTTGTACCAGAGCCGCTGTTAAATAATGGCAGCGCGATGGGAGATCCAGTAATCCACCACAGGCAGCGCAGCTAAGCAGAGCCAGCTGAGTCTGTTTATTGGGGTGTGTGTGTCAGTGTGTGTTTGTGTGTGCCCTGTGATTGCGTCAGCGCCGCAGGGACGGAAGAAGGACGGATGCGCCAGAAAAGCGGGGAAACTCTGATCTCTGAAAGTTTGGAGCTCCGCCTTTTTCAGTTCCTTGTCTTTTTTTTTTCACTCATCTGTCATTCAGTCCGTCCAGAGCTGAACAGATGTGAATGTCATGAGACGGTTATCGGGGCGTTGTAGCCACAGGAATCTGCAGATATAAAAGTATGACTGAGCATGGGAAATATGACGGGTAGAGCAGCTGGGAGACTCTGCAGAGGCCAAAATACACAAATAAAAAAGCACAATTTGAACAGAAAGAGAAAAAACTGCTCCACGAAGAGTCCATTTATCAAAACGCTGTATCAATGAAGACAAATTGGGACAAACACAGAGTTGGACTGTAACAGAGCGAGTGGACAAATGAACATGTGGTGAAAAATGATGTGAAATATCCCCATCTCTCAGCTCTCGGGACCCCTGTTGATTCTTGGAAACTCATTGAAAGTATCAGATGGTCTCACGGCTGTTGGCTGAAAGACACAGAGCAGCTGTCCAGAGCTGAAAGTGTGAGCTCAGGCGAAAGTTTGCTGTTTTCTGACCTGTGACTAATTTTTAAGATGATTTTGTGTTCTTAACGACTAATTTGTTTAAGTACTCAAGCTTAGAGTTGCCTCAGTAGATTACTGAGACCATCAGGTGGTGAACAGGCCGTAATGGCTGCTTTGGGGCATTTGTGGAGCGCAATAATGTCCAATAAAAGTTGTTTTTGTTCTTGTCAGGTTCAGATTGTTCTGATTATCTGATAACGTTACAAAAAAAGATCCCCATGAAGAATGAGCTCCATGTGAGAGAGTGCACTTCAGGACTGAACGATGCTGGAGTAAAACTGATACTGTTACGTGTTTATTTTGTGATAACATAAAAATAAGTTACTTGGAAAACATGCAGTAAATGTTTTCTGTTATTTTCTGTTATTTTTACTTATTATGCGAGTCATATAGCCTTTGCTTACCTGTAGTGATGTGAAATAATAAGACACAGCAGCTCTCAGGACAGAGCTTGATTCTTGGAAACTCATTGAAAGTATCAGATGGTCTCACGGCGCTGTCCTTTGAAGACACAGACCTGCTGTCCAGAGCTGAAAGTGTGAGCTCAGAGCGAGCTCTAGAGTTGCCTGCAGTGTGACTAATTTTTTAAGATGATTATCCCCGTAATGGCTGCTGGTTTTTGTTTGAGTATTAAAGCTTAGAGTAAAAATGTTAGATGTTCTCGCCAGGTGGTGAAGAGGCCGATTATCTGATTAACAGATAACGCATAAAAGATCCCTATTAAGAAAGAAAGTGAGATTGTGTTCTCCATGTCGAGAGAGTTCATGAACGGCGCTGCTGAGTAAGCTTATACTGTTACGTGTTTCTATTTTGTGAGAGTGCAATGACTGAACGTTACTTGGAAGGGTGTACTTGGATGCTAAATGCTTTTAGTGATAACATAAAGTTTACTTATTTTCAGTGCACACTGTGAGTCCTATAGCTTCCTTTATGCTTACTCCATAGCTATGTTGTAACAGCTGTAAGGTACAAGTTCCATCTTAAGTTCTAAGTCCACTATGAAAATCCTATGAAACTCTCATCCTATGAGCACCCGTTAACTTCCAACTTAAGTCGTACGTCAATCTGGATGCATTTCACAACTTTGTTACGCCCACCAAGGAGGTTATATTTTTGCCCTGTATGTTTGTTTGTTAATTTGTTTTTTAGCAAAACTGTGCAAAAACTACTGGACGAATTTGCTGAAATTTTTAGGACATGGCGATAATAGCTCAACTTAGAAATGATTTGATTTTGGTGGTGATACATATATTTGTCTGGATGCAAAAACTCCCAATTTTTCAAAAAATTTCAGAAGTTGACATTGGTGAAGTTTTTTTTTTTTTTTTTTTAAATCATATCTCTGCCATTTTTTTAAGGATTTGTTTCATAAATTTACCGGATAATATAGGGTCCATGTTTCTATCTCATCAAGGTCAATTTCATTTAGATACAAATTGATATCACAAACAAACAGTGATCTTTATAATGGGAAATTCCGTTGACAACATTCAATATACAGGGTGTCCATAAAGTCCATAATGTATTACACAGGCAGTTGATGAGATATCTTAAAGGGACTGTAAGGAGTTTCTCAGTAATTACAAAAAAGTCTCACTTTTAGATAAATGCCTGATCGAAATACACACTTTAAGATCAGTTTTATAGCATCTAAATAGGTTATCTATAAATGCTATTCTTAGCTTCGCAGTCAGGTCGGACAGGGCTGGACTGGCCTGGATACTCAACTTCGGGAACAAGACAATTAAAACTGGAGCAAATTTATATTATTCAGACATGTCTTAGAGCACCGGGCTGTAAGTAGCGATATATAGCCGGCTACAAAACTACGATACTAAGTTTTCCAAAAATTGTTTGTTGTCACACATCAAAAACTACCGCTACGTATCTAGAAAGAGATACATTACCTCGTCGCTTTGCATCCTGTAAGTTGTTGAAAAAAGAAGTTGCAAAGCAATGCAGAGTTCTGAGGAAGGTCCGAGCTGCATTCATTAGCATCACAACAAACACTCGTACTTGTAGTCAGAAGTAGGAATTTCCGAGTTCCGAGTAGGAAACTGCAACTGGAACGTTCCCTGAAGTCGGAATTTCCTGCTGGGAACTCGGTGAAACCTCGCCACCCCCGAGTTGACAATCGAAGATGGATGCCCCTAGTGTGAATAGTTATTTAGCTCCTGCAATAATCCATTTATTAGCACTACTGACTGGGGTGTGTCGCTCTAGATCAGCTGTATACATCGTATTGTTTTTTTCCGACTTTAACTGGAACACTGATAAGTCGGAGATGATGTCACTCCCAGTTCCGAGGTTACTGGAACGCGACATTACGACAGTCGCCGCGCGTGCTCATGTGTAGCAGAGTCTTTATGTCGTCGGTAATAGATTCTCCTCATAGCACCTTTAACCAGATTTGTTTTATTTTAATCAGTGTTTATTAAAGTTTTTATTTACATTAAAAATTTGTTTTTCAGATATTCTGTTAATAAAAGGAAAACTGTTGAATGAACCCCTATAAATGGCTACTCCTCAAGAGAGGGCACAATGTGTGTCCTGTTTTATTGGGACAAAATTGGGTGTGGAGACTTAGCGAAACTACAGAACTGAGTATGGAAGAGATCCAACATTGTGTCCTTCAGTTCGAGCATGGCCCAAGAAATTTATGGAGGCAGGGACAGTGTTGGTTAAAGGGAGGAGTGTGACCAAGAACACCTGAGGAAAACATCAATCGTGTAAGACAAGCCTTTCCTTCCATTAACAGAATATCTGAAACACTAAACATTAATGTGAAGAAAAACTTTAATAAACACTGCTTGAAATAAAAACAAATCTAGTTAAGATATCTCATCAACTGCCTTTGCAATACTTTTTTAAATAGTAAAGGGATACTCTGTATACAAAATCAAATATTTAGTGATGTTCCCAAAAGTTGCTGTGCATACAGGATAACAACCTCCATGTATGTGCAGTGTTTGGTCTGGATCCTGGCTCTATTCTGCATCTGGTGATCCAGAATTTATCTTTTACGGGGGTTTTGGAAAAGCCGCTGCCAGAGCTGAGCTGCTTGGCAGAAGTCTGCACTCTGTAAATGCTTTTCTAGTGTTTTTTTATTTTGGTATAAAAGTCACAGTGCAGAAGGTGGGTGTAAACACACTTTATGAGGGCATGCCTTTTGTGCCATCTATAAAAGTGGTACTGAAGAATATTTAGACACTCTTCAGGTCTCGTCAAGCCAAGGGAAGACCTAAACCCTAATCCTAACTCTCACTCTTGAATACCTAACTCTAGCCTTTGACCTTGTCTAAATCTGGACGTGTGTCTCAGTAAAACTGGACAACTAATCATCTTCTCCCCCCCACAGTCAAACTCCGGTCCTTGCCTTTGTTGATGACATGTTGTATGAATCTATTTTTGATCCAGTAACCTCGTCAACACTGTGATAAGCAGAGGAATGTTTTCATTGTGGATAATCACCCATAACGTAAAATATTGTCTTTGCACAGTCTGTCCCCGGAGCACTCGCCTACACACGCATATAGATAACAGCTGCTCATGGATTCTGCAAGAACTCGGCTCTCCGCTGCCAAAATAGAGAGGAGCATGCGGACTGAGATGAGAGGTCAGGACGTGACGTGGCCGAGGAGGAGACGGCCTGGGGGGGTTACAGAGGAGAGATCATGTTACGAGGGACATCAGGGGACTCTGTGTTTAAGGAATGAGGAGAAGATGCAGGTGAAGGAGCAGAACTCATGTGCTAAAATTAAAATAATGTGTTCTCATCATTAAATTCTACTTTTTCTTTGCTTTCTCGCTGTTATTAGAACTGAAATTTTCATGTTAACATGGAAAAAAGTTGCTGATAGTGGCTTCATCTTTGGATTATATGGTTGAAAACAATTTGAGCATTAAGTTAGACTTTAGAGGGGAAATCACTTCTGGTATTTTTACTGATTTTTGGGGGCAATTCTATGTCTGAAAAGGCTTTCAATGACAAGGGCAAAAAATTCTTAAAAATTTAACATGTTGATGACCGACAGGTTTGATTGTTTTATAAGAGTCTAGCAACAAAACAGAGCAGCAGTGATGCATTTTGCTGAGAAAGAAGCTCATTTGGATCCTCAAAGAAACTAAAAATGGCAGTAACAAATCACACTAACGTAATAGCTTATGCTATTATTGGATGGAATGGCTTGTGGGACATGTAGTCCATTCTGTCCTCAAAACTGCACACATTTAGCAGCCATATCATAACTTACACCTCGCCACTACCTGATTAGACCCCCTTTTGCCTTTGGAGCCCCTTAATTGTTGGTGTCACATAGCAAATGTTCCTCAGAGATCTTTCGTTACACTACATACCAAATGTGTTCTTTTAGATTGAGATCTGGTGACAGTGGAGGCTGCTGCTGTACAGTAAACTTGCTGACACTGATCATCTTGAGATGATCTGAGCCTTGTGGAGTATCCATCAGAAGATGGTTCACTGTGTTCACAAAGGTTTGGACATGGTCTGCAGCAATACTCAGGTAGACTGTGGGGTTTGAACCATGTTCAGACGGTACTAAGGGGCCTAAAGTGAGCCAACAAACAACCCCCACACCATTAAACCACTGGAGGCATAATAAACTGTTGATCCAAGGCAGGATGGATCCATGTTTTCATGGTGTTCACACCAAATTCTGAACCTGCCATCTGAATGTGGCAGCAGAAATCCAGACTAATCATGCAAGGTAACATTTTACAGTCTTCTCTTGTCTAACTTTCATGAGACTGTGTGAATTGCAGCCTGGATTCTTGTTCTTAGTTGACAGGAGTTGTACCTGGTGTGATCTTCTGCTGCTGTAGCCCATGTTCTTAAAGATTCAAAAGGTCTTCTGTAGACCTTGGATGTAGCCAGTGATTATTTGAGTTCCTGTTTCATTTCTATCACCTTAAACCACTCTGGCCATTCTTCTCTGGCCTCTGGCATCAACCAGGCATTTTGAAACTGACCCTCACTGGATATTTTGTGTTTTGGAGAATTTTCTTTAAAGCCTAGAGATGTTTGCATGTGAAGATGAGGATAGATCAACAGTTTCTGACCGACCAACTCATTTGGCACCCACACTCAAATCACCTTTCTCCTTCTTTTTGATTCTCTGTTTGAACTTCGGCAGGTTGTCTTTGTCGTATCTGCATGCCTGCATTTACACGACACAGTCAATTCCGATAAGTTTTCCTTGTGTTTTGGCCTTGCGTTTAGATGGAAACGCAGCGGAAACTTTTGAAAATGGGCTCCAGAGTGGAAAGTTTCCAAAACACTCTCCATGCCGCCCCTGTAAACCCGTATCAGAGCGTTTTAGGGTGAAATGCTGACGTCACCACATGCGCAGTACTCTTTCACATGAAGGCTGCGCGCGCATACCAGGAACAACAACAGCTTCGGCCGTCTGCCGAGTAACGTGAGCCTCTTACCGTGCTCGGTTTGTTATCCAGTCAAAACTATCAAGACACATTTGTTGTCCGAACTGATTTGTTGACCAGAAAAGACACTCCTGCATTTCTGTGCGTCTATTTGCCATTGTTGTTTGTGGAAAGTTTTTCTTCTTGTGTTTCTTTCTACGTGTGTTGTAGCAGCGCTGCCTCTCTGCAAACCTACACCACCATCTACTGAACCGGCATGCATACTACAGCGGATTTACTCGTCTCCAGTATCGTCGTGACTGCAGAAGAATTTGAAAACGCAGAGGAAAAATCTTTGCGTCTTTAAGTCAGGAGTGTCCGTGTAAACGTAGCCTAAGTTTATTGAGTTTCTGCTATGTCATTTGCTAATTGGCTATCTGCATGACTTACAACTGAATGGGAGAACATAAAGTAGAGTTTCCATTCCAGCGTGCTTCATTCTTACTGCAGATAGCAGAAAAAAGTTGATGCTTTATGAATCTCAGAGACATTTCTGAACTTCCCCGGAACAGAGTTTGCATGTGCAGGGAGGAGCTTTAACATGTGAATGCAGGACAGGTGGCTTCATAATGCCTTGATCCTGTCCACTATTAATGAGGACTATGTTTACTGTGCAGGCCCCTCTGTCCTTACATGGTCTGAATGTTGGGATGAGAGTCTCTAATGGACTGAGGTTCATCGTAAAAACAGTCAAAGGAAGGAACTCGGTCTTTATGAGACAAAACAGGGAGGAACTTTACAGGGAGGGGATTTTACAGATTTAAACCAATAAAATGGGCATGTTTACAGTAAGTAAGCATGCTGAGAGTCCTGAAAGTGCTCTCCTGTCTCACAGAAAGGTTGGAACATAAATTCGTGAGAATTAGTTTGTAAAGATGACAAACACTTGTGTAGGAGGAAAAACGCCTACACTTGTAAGTCATGTGTTTTTCATAGGAAATACAGTTAGGGGGCAGTAAAAATAAAGAGGTGGGAGATGAAGAAAGGGTTTCTTAGTTTGAGGATGCCCATTGACCTCCACATATGATAATTTCACCCTCAATGTGAGTTTGTGCAAACTTGATATAAGATCTTTATTCTATTCTTTAAACATGGCAGAGACTCTGACCTTTCATCCTTCCATTATCTCTCAAAACCACGTCTGCACCCTGATCTGGTTTTATGTGTGATACACTATGGTCACAAGCCAGATCCTCAGAAGGCAGGGGGAGACAACAATGACAAACAATCCCACATGGTGCTCATAGACCCATGAGTGTTTCTAAACCAAAATAAAGAGACATTAACTCTGTTTTATTAGCCAATTACCAATGACATTTAGGAACACAATCACCAGTTAGCTCAATAACTAAACTGCTACACCCTCTGAGCACAGTGGTGTAAAAACAGCATTCATGTGATGCTAACAGTGTGTGTTTCTTTCATTGGTCATCACTCTTAAATGCTCTGTTGATTATTGATAGGCATTTCATTAGTTCCTACATCTGGATTGAAACCCTCCACATCAGGAACTTCAGTGCCCTCGCATGCCTTGATTGTCCTCCAGTTATACACATCTTGCAGAGTGAAATATATTAGCAATAACCTTTAGATCACAGGTGGACGAGTGCACGAGCACAAGGTTTAACACTGAGTTCATCTCAAGTTGTACTATTTTGTTCATCACAGCAGTCACAGAGACAGAGTTCAATTCTACACAACATCCTCACAGACAGATAAGCAAAGATCTGATCATCTGTTCAAAATGAAAAACACTTTCTTGTCTCAGTTATTCAAAAAACAGTAATTAAATCAATCATGCATCGTTGTGCAGCAGGTAGTAATAATAATAATAATAATGCATTTTATTTAAAAGCGCCTTTCAAGACACTCAAGGACGCTGAACAAGATTAAAAACAACCACAATAAAATCATCAGTAGAATAAAATCAACAATAATGATAAAATCAACAATAGAAAAGCACAAACAGAGAAGGACCGGTGGGGAGAGGAGGTAAGTTAATGTCAAGTGGGGTATGCAGTCCTGAACAGGTGAGTTTTGAGTCTGGACTTGAAAGAGACAGGGAGGTCAGGTTACGGAGGTCTGGAGGGAGAGAGTTCCAGAGCTGGGGCGCAGAGCGGCTGAAGGCCCTGCTCCCCACGGTGCTGAGGCGGGCAGAGGGCACAGTGAGGTGGGTGGAGGAGGAGGATCTGAGGGAGCGAGCTGGAGTGGCAACGTTGAGGAGGTCAGACAGATATGGAGGGGCGAGGTTGTGGATGGCTTTGAAGGTATACAGAAGGATTTTGAATTCTATTCTATGCTTGACCGGTAACCAGTGGAGCTGCTGAAGGATGGGGGTGATGTGATGGTGGGAAGGGGTTCTGGTGATAATACGGGCAGCTGAGTTCTGGACCAGTTGGATTTTATGGAGTGACTTTTGGGGAAGACCGAAGAGGAGAGAGTTACAATAGTCTAACCAAGAGGTGACGAGGCCGTGAACAAGAATGGAGGTGTTGTGAGGAGTGAGGGAGGGGCGAAGACGGTTGGTGTTACGGAGGTGGAAGTAAGCAGACCGGGTGATACTATCGATGTGAGACTGAAAAGAGAGAGTGCTGTCGAGGATGACACCCAGACTCTTAACCTGAGGGGAGGGGGAAACTGGGGAGTTGTCAATGGAGATAGAGAAAGTGTCAACTTTGGAAAGAGTGGATTTGGTGCAGATGAGAAGGAGTTCTGTTATCACTGTTAAGTTTGAGAAAATTTGAGGTGAACCAGGACTTGATATCGGATAAGCAGGAGATAAGGGAGGGGGGTGGGAGCGTGGCGGTAGGTTTGCAAGAGAGGTAGAGCTGGGTGTCATCCGCGAAGCAGTGGAAATGAATATTGAATTTACGAAAAATATGGCCAAGTGGGAGGAGGAAGATGATGAAGAGGAGGGGCCCCAGGACGGAGCCCTGGGGCACACCTGTAGTGACTGGAGAGGGTTCTGAATGAAATGACTGTAACTGAATGAACTGAGTGCGGCCTGTGAGGTATGAGTGAAACCAGCTGAGGGGGATGTGAGTGATTCCAATGGAAGAGAGTCGACTGAGGAGGATGTGGTGAGAGATGATGTCAAAGGCCGCACTCAGGTCAAGGAGGATGAGAATAGACAAGGAACCAGAATCAGCTGCAGTGAGGAGGTCGTTAGTGATTTTAATGAGTGCTGTTTCGGTGCTATGGCGAGGGCGGAAACCGGACTGGAAGGGCTCGTAAAGGCTATTGTGGGTAAGGTGAGAGTGGAGTTGGCTTGCAACAATTTTTTCAAGGATTTTGGAAATGAAAGGTAAATGAGAGATGGGGCGGTACACGTGCCTCACAGCAAGTTGGCTGTACACAAAGGCAGAGAAGCGACTTTAGGCCTGGGCCCTCTGGACTTTTGGATGAGCCACCCTAAGTGCCAATCCAAGTTCTGCACAGTAATTAGCCACATGTCGTGTCAGAGGGTTGGTAACTGTAAAAATCAATGGGGGCTGTGTAACAAAAGGCCATTGTTGGATGCCACTGTGTAATATTTTGGCAAAATGAAGCTAATCCTTTAAAATGTTCTTGATAAGTGTCCTTCAAAACCAAGGGATTAATATGAAGGCTATGTGATCTCTGACTTTCAAATCTAAAAGTTTTTTACTTGGAAATTTGCACAAATGTCAGCGACTACAATTCTACAATTTCATTTAGCAGACGCTTTTGTCCAAAGCGACGTACAACACAAGCAAGAATTTGGACTGAGGGGAAAAACCTTAGCAAGTGCGTCAAAGTGCTTCAAGTCAATTGGCCACAGGTGCTGCCATCTAGTGCCAGAAGAAGTGCCAGGTTTTTTTTTTTATAATGCAGATTATCACAACAATAATTCAAGTCAGCAACAAAAATTCAAGTCAACAACATCGATCAACATTCCAAGCCTTCAAAATTCAGTGCTAAATATTCATTAAGAGCTGGTCTGAGACCTTCTGATTCATTCTACCTCTGAGGACAAAGAGGAGAAGATCTACACAAATCTTTCATTGTTTCTGAGACATCTCATTCCCACGGAGGAGCAGATGTTCTGATATATGGACAAACAGAGAGAAAGTATCAAAGCACAGAGGAACATCTTTTTCCCTAATAAAAGCCCCCATCAACAAGACTAACACCCTGCTTCCAGTTCATGTCTGAGTGTACGTAATGCTCTCTTCAAGAATGCAGTGTGTGCTTGCGTGTGAGAGTACTATGTCATCTGCAGAGCTCCAGCTGTTGCACACACATCTCCAGAGAGAACCCCAGGCACAGGTCCAGCCGACTGAGAGCTGCACGCCCATCGCTGCAGCCACTCAGCTCCAAGTGGGACACAAACTTACGGCACCTTCTGGAGAGGAATGTGAGGCTAACAGCTCATTACAGAGCGTAGGACAGCTCTGAATCACTCTGAGCTGAACATATGTAATTAGAAATGTTACAGACACCTTCAGAGGCCATGGGTGAGGAGTGAAGAAGGTTCTTGCACGATATGGAGCGAGGATGGAGCCAAGTGTGCATATGAAGGAGATGTGTGGAACTTCTGGAGCTGCTGACATCTCCAGCTACATTTATACTGTTGGAGTTTAACCAAAGCTGTCGATATTAGAACCAGAAACCAATCATCAGAGTGAGGTGATGAAAGCTCTCACTAGTCAGGCACCATTTTATCCCAAAGTACTTAAAGCTATATAACCCATCGAGAACATTATGCCAAAAAAGAAGGCCTGCTGGTGGTACCATTAGTCCCTAAAAGGTAAAGCCTCCAGTTATCAAGCTTCTCTTCTTAGAAATCATCCACCAATCACTGTTCAGAAGGCAGTTTAGGTTAGTCTTAAAAACTGCCTTTCTGATGAAGCATTCAGTTAGGGCTAGCTCAGTCTTGTACCAGCTTATAATTAAGCTGCAATAGGCTGACTCCTGACTTAAAGACGCAAAGATTTTTCCTTTGCGTTTTCAAATTCTTCTGCGTTCAGACGACAACGCTGGAGACGTATGGACCCACTGTAGTATGCATGCTGGTTTAGTAGATGGCGACGCAGGTCTCCAGAGAGGCAGCGCTGCTACAATACACGTACGAAGAAGAAAACTTTTCACAAACAACAATGCGAATGGACACACGAAGACTCAGGAGTTCCTTTTCTGGACAACAAATCAGTCCGGAAAAAAAATCTGTCTGTATAGTTTTGTCTGGATAACAAACCGAGCACGGGAAGAGGTTCACACATGTTACTCGGCAGACGGCCGAAGCTGTTGTTGTTCCTGGTATGCGCGCACAGCCTTCATGTGAAAGAGTACTGTGCATGTGGTGATGTAAGCATTTCAGCCTGAAACGTTCTGATGCGGGTTTACATGGAGCTGCATGGAGAGCATTTTGGAAACTTTCCACTCTGGAGCCCGTTTTCAAAAGTTACCATTTTCAGACAAAACGCAACGTGTTTCAGTGTAAACACAAGGCCAAAACGTAATGAAAACTTATTGGATTTGACTGTTTTCGGAGCCGTGTAAACGCAGCCTTAGACTGCTGGGGGATTTGGCCCACTAGGCTCCTCCCTCGTCCTTTCTCTCCACAGTCTTTCGTTGTGCCTCTTATTTTTTCTTGTGCTCTGTTTTTTCTATTGTAGGCTGTTCTGCATCACAGGTGCGGACAGCCTG
This sequence comes from Scarus forsteni, assembly GCA_036419115.1. Taxonomy (NCBI): domain Eukaryota; kingdom Metazoa; phylum Chordata; class Actinopteri; order Labriformes; family Labridae; genus Scarus; species Scarus forsteni. The sequence goes on from JAZDUH010000544.1 coordinate 32,686,567, forward strand.
CTGCTGTGGACCTGCATATCTTCAACTGCTGCAATTGCTGATATTTGGCATTTTTTGCCCCATTCAACTATCATTACAGTTTTTATCAATTAAAAAATGATCAGTCTATCAACTTTTATGTAGTTTTGTACAAATATCACACATATATAACCTAAACCATGGCTACCAACTTAGATGACCTGTTGCTGTGGACCTGCAGAGATTCAATTGCTACAGTTGCTAATATTTGCCCTTTTTGCCCCCTTCAACTACCATTACAACTCTTAGTGTCTACTTACAAATATTTATCAAATAAAATACAGAGTAGGTTCTACAAGTATCACAAAATACTGCTCTAACCATGGCTACCAACATGGAGGACCTGCTGCTGTGGACCTGCATAGGTGTTTTTTGTCCCATCCTGTTATCATTACAGTTCCCAATACCAACTCAAAAATGATCAATCTATGAAAAAACATGGTAGTTCCTACAAATATCACACAAATACTACTATAACCATGATGTTTAGCATGGACGACCTGTGGACCTTCATATTTTCAATTGCTACAGTTTCTGATATTTGGTCATTTTTTGCCCCATTCAACTATCATTACATTTCCTAATATCAACTTTAAAATGATCAGTCTATTAAAATACACTGCAGTTCCATCAAGTATCATACATATACTACTGTAACTATGACTACCAACATGGACGGCCTACTGCTGTACATCTGCATAGCTTCAACTGCTATAATTGCTGATATTGGGCTTTTTTGCCTTGTCCCTATCATTACAATTTGTAGAATCAACTTAAAATGTTATCTATTTAAATTCATTGTAGTTCCTATCAGAGGTGTGGAGTCGAGTCATGTGACTTAGACTCGAGTCGGACTTGAGTCACAATTTTGATGACTTTGGACTCAACTTGACAAAATCATCAAAGACTTGCATTTGACTTGGACTTTGACATCAGTGACTCGGGACTTGACTCTGACTTTAGTCTGATGACTTGAAAATACTTGAAATTGCCAGTAAGACTGTTGAATAAAATGTGCTCCCATTCAAAGTATTCAACTAAGTGACTGATTTTTTGTTATTTCCAGCAAGAAAATATTTTTCCCACAGGATCTGCCCATTGAATGCATCTATTAACATCCAATCAGGGTTAAGAAGAACAAACAAAGAGGGTGTGAATTACACAATTACTTCCCTGAGCGCAAGACTGCAGGAGTGCAGGAACAACCCAGAGATGCAGAACCATGCTACCGAGGATAATTTCATTTGCATTCACAAACTACGATGTCATAAACAAAAAATGAGTTGCCGTTTCCAAAGCCTGCAGCATGAGAATAACAGACGGAGAGGCGACGATGTCGAACTTTGTTCAGCACCTGAAGCTGCACAAAGAAAAGTAAGTTGGTCTGGTACCTGTTGTGAGATCCTTTTGGGTAACTTTAGCTTAGCATCAGTTATATGCAACAATGGTATTGCTCGTAAACTCGCCGTGGCTAAAAACTGAGACTGACTGCTTATGACGTGGAAGGACTTGAAAATTTTAAGCTTATGACTTCAGACTTGACTTAACTTGTCTTTACTTGAGACTTGACTCGAGACTTAGGTTTAAAGACTTGAGACTTACTTGAGACTCGCAAAACACTGACTTTCTCCCACCTCTGGTTCCTATACACCTATCACACTTATACTAGTGTAATCATCATTTTTAGCATGGACAACCTGCTGTCAAACAACATCGCTTAACACAGGATTTCAAGAGGACCTTCTTTGAAATGAGATACTGCACATCAAGGGATATAGTAATAGTATAGTATAGTGTAGTAATCTTTGTACATTTTTTATGCATATGTCACTCTTTTAGAAAACTGTCTGATCATGGGGATGAAATGAAGTTACTAATCATTTTTAATCCTTGTTTACATCTCAGCAGGTCAATCACGAAGGTCAGCACCATCCTGAAAACATTCCCAGGGTCTTATTTTATGCCCTGTTTTAGTGTTAGCCCACATATTGGACCAGTTTGGTGACAATGCAAACATGACCCAGTTGGTGAAAATTCCTCTAAGACCACTTAAGAGAGGCACAGTCATGCAAAACTGATAAAAACAATGAAGTCTTATTGCAAATGACACACTTAGATTTAGGCTCTCATAGCTGTGGTTTGAGAAGTTACGCATCATATAACTGATCGGCCATTTTTAGTCTTAATGACAGGCATTTATCTGAGGATCCATCTCTTACATTCCTCACTTCTTCCACAAGAACCAAACCTCAAATCCAGCTATTGAGCATTCACACTCAAGATTTGTTCTAGGGGGAAAAACATATTATCTAAGCGATAGCGGGATGTACTCGTTTGGGCTCTTCTTTGAGCAGGCCTGATGCCAGTACCCAGAGCCTCTGTTATGAAACATGACTGTGGCGCTGTGGTTTTCCAAAATAAAACCATAGAGCCGTTAGTATGGACCCGCAGATGCTCGTAAAAGTGACACTCAGTGGGAGTTGGTGTTGTAATGATTGGCCCTGAAAGCTGCCGGCGGGACTGGAGTTTGAAATGACCACACAGAATCCAACGATAGTAAAGGGATTAGAGTTTGAATAATTTTCTGTTTGCACATTCGTAAAACCATTGATGAAATAGTAAAGACTTTGTGCGCGTAAATCTAAAGCAGATGGGCTTTTATGTGTACAGTAAAAGAGGATTAACTGTGAAATTACATTAGAAAGTTAATAAAATGAGATCAAGCTTCAGAGCCCCGAATCTTGAACAAAACTGAATAACAACATCAACATGTTCATCTCCTGTTTGACACTACTGGCATCATCTTAGATGCATTGTGTTATTTCTAAACTCTGAACTTAGATTTCTGTGACGCCTTTAAGTCTGCTGCTAATTCAACAGAGAAAATAAACTACACCAACACTTATAACAGCATTTCTCAACCTTTTTCCTGGTCAGGCACCCTTGAGAATGCAAAAATCTCATGTCACCACAATCAAAATGGATAAACAAAAAACAAATATTATGGGACTGAATGGATGAATTATTACTGTGACTTCCTATCATGTTTTCTGAGCCTAGGACAAGGCACTACTGTTTTATGCCATGAGGTAGTCAGGTTGCACAATCACTTGCAATATCTTTGTTATTGCAAGCTATTGAATAAGCCATTGGAATAAGTACACAGGATAGTCTGAACTTACCAAATTCAATTAAAAATGTTTTTATTGTTGTCAAACAAAGATTAATGACATAACAGCCCTGCTTTAACATTGTTTAATGCTGCCAGATGAAGCTAAAGTGGCTGTAAGCTACCTTTAAATTTATTAGAGTCAGCTTAGTGAGGAAAAAGTGTCTTGGACTTCTTTTATATTCAGAGACAAACATGTCATGGCAAGTGTTGAAGAGAACAGGGAGAACACACAGGCCTGGACACTGAGCAAAAGCTTGTGAATACTCTTTAGCAAGTCGTAGCAACATCACAGCACTAAGCAATATTACTGCACAAAGCAGGCCCACTTGGGAGCTAGCTGTCAGCCCACCCCAACACTCTTTCATGTTATCTTTATCTTTTGTTGGCACACTTTTTAAATATTTGACGTCCTTTTTGACTATTAATTAGATGACTTTTAGCACTTCTTTAAGCTAACAAGCAGTTTGAGTCATCAATTTGCTATGGAATGAGCTCTGTGCTGATTGGCTGCCTAAACAATACCTGATGGGAGGAGAAGGAGGAGCTACAGGCTACGGAGTGAACTATGAAAACTGTTATGAAGACTGCCTGTGAAGAGCAGAAAACACGCACTTAGGTAGAGGCTGCAGCTGTATAAGCCCGAGGAAGTAAAAATAGAGCTTTTAGTGCATGTCTCTGAGGATTTAAGCCCCGTTGACACGACAACAAAAACGGCTGAAAACTGAGAGTTTAAGGCTGCGTTTACACGGACACTCCTGACTTGAAGACGCAAAGATTTGTCCTTTGCACTTTAGAATTCTTCTGCGTTCAGACGACGACGCTCGGAGACGAGTTAATCCACTGTAGTATGCATGCCGGTTCAGTAGATGGCGGTGTAGGTCTCATCCTCCTTGCAATAATGTTCTCCATCTTTTTAGATCACATTAAAAATAAAGACTAAAATAGAGGAATATGGGAAATAACAGGTACATCCAGAGTAACATACATTTATTTTCTCTCTTTTTTCTCCGTCTTTTTTCTCCTTTTTTTCTTTTAATTTAATGAAATGAGAGAAGCCAGATATATCCCCAGTATCAGATGTAAAGGGTGTTTATTTTTGACTTGTAAGATGCGCATCAAACTTCCAGCTGCCGTCAGGTTAAGTGTCTTTATGACAAACGGCTTTAACCCGACATCAGATGTGACGGGACAGTTAATATAGATACAAATGTGTATGCTGGTTCAGACGGGGACATTAAATAGTGATTGCTGTGATTGTTTAATGCATTAAAATGTGCCTGACACCCTGGAAACCTGCCTCTGAGGCGTGCACACATGTGCACTTGTCACCAAATTACAGCTGCGGAGGGTGCGCTTCGCCCTGCGCCGAGGTTAGACCAGGTTGAAGCTGGCGAGCTTTCAGCGCACTTTCTGCACTGTTTTTGGCACGAAATTGTCACTGCGCCAACACGAATCTGCCGACACCTCCCCCTGGTGCGCCATCACCTCCCCTTGGTGCGCCGTCACACCCACCTCTGCGCAGACAGTCTACCAAATTGTCAAATTGGCAGCGCACGGGGGTGCGCCGGACGAAATTAACATTGCGCGGGATGCGCCAGGCTTGCGCCCCCTGCGCTGCGCCACAAAATTAGAGCCCTATAGCTTTAATATATCTATAGTAACTATTTTTATCGCCACTTAGGCATGACATCCCTCTTGAAAATGTGATGTCACATCTCAAGAGGTCTACCTTTAATACATTTATACTTAATGAAGACTACAAACCTACATCACCAACTACTGGCCTGACACGCACGCTACCGCATTTTCAGTTCTCGCGAAACCATGTGAATGCACATATTTCCCAACATCTTCGTGTGAACATGGAGTGCTTTTGAAAATGAAAATGAAAAACCTTTCAGTTTCTTGTGACAATGTTGTCGTGTAAACAGTTCAAGGTGTCTAAACAAATGAAAGACAATGTAGAAATATCCTATGACAACTGTCTTCTGTAATAGGATGTAAAAATGCCTATCTCCTGTATGAATCATATTGTGTGTGTGTGTCAATTTCTTTGCTCTTTCAGGCAGCCTCAAGTGGACACTGGAGGAAATGCAGTTTTTTCATTCCCCCAAAGACTCAAGTTGAAAACTGATTTATAGAAACAAGTTCAGAAACAAGAGACAGACCACATATTTGGAACAGATGGAGTACTTTGTTGTGGCGTACATGAATTAGACACGCCTAGTAAACCAAGATACAGAAGCACCAGGGCTGTAGCCAGGATTTTGGAATGGGTGAGGTCCATGATGCGCGTGCAAAGCGCGCGCCGAAAAATTCTTTGGTATTTTTTAAAAATGTAAAACTTTTTTTTTTTTTTTAGGCTACAAATCACACAAGATGTTTATTGTTTAAATATCTTTCTGTGTTTCTCTGCTCTTCACTCTCCTCTGTGTGCCTCTGCTCCCCTTCCATCTCTGAATGACTCTCCTCTCTGTGCTCCACCTTACTTCCCCTATTTTCTCTTCCATCCTCCTTAGTTTCATGTTCCTCTTTGTCAATTTCTTTCTTTTTCTTTGCCAGAAATGCATCCAGTGTATTCTGTTTAAATCTCTTGGACATGTTTGCCCTGCTCTCTGTGACTTGTTTTCTGTTGAATGGGTATATTAATTACTTAATATGAGCTGAAAAAAAAGCACGCGTCACGTGACTCGAGGTCCTCGAGACGTGTGCTCGGCCAGCTGATGAGCCAGGCGCTCATCAAAAAAAAAAAAGAAAATGCGGCGGGCACGCTCTCTGCTGTGGATAAAAGTAAATAAACTAGCTTTGATCAGATGATTTGACAGGCCGAACTAGTGCCGAATTATCTAAAAAAATAATATTGTGGTCACCTAGGTGTAGATGGGCGGGGATGTGGTCTACAAAGTGCTAATAATAAAAACACTCTAGTTTTTGAATGGGGTTTGGCTCGCTGCCAAGCATGCCACAGGGCGCATTTGCAGGTATGTGCATCAGCTGATCAAACAGCTGTTCACCGCAACACGCACACAGGCACAAACAGAACACAAAGCCCATGGATGTTTACCACAATTTACAAGCACGTTTCACAGAGAGGTTTCAAGTTTTTATGAGTTTATGTTTTATTCAGTTGGGCATATTTGGCAAAAAAAAAAGAAAAACTCGGAAAAAAATAGGTGAGGTCCGGAACTCGCTGACCTCATACCTGGCTACGGCCTTGAGAAGCACTCCACTGACTGATCAACAAGCTCTTCCCATCACCTTTCCTCTTTACAGGATGCACCATCTTGTCCAAATATTGAGAGTTCTTGCTCCTAAACCAATCTTATAAGCATGTCCGACTTTGGTGTTCATGCAGCTCTACAGCCTCTGGGAAGGTAGTAATGAAGCCAAGTTGTCCCATCTGTCATTTGCTCAGACCAATAATCTCACTTTAAAGAAACAAGAATAACAACCTCTTTAAAAAAACTTCTGAACTGTTCTCTAACATGTCAGACTGTCCACTACAACTGGAAGATTTGCTGACGTATAAATAATAGTCAACTATCAACATGTCAGCGCAGAGAGCTTTTAGGCCCTGAGAGTGTCACAACTCCTGTTGATTTGCGATATTTAGATGTAACTGGGGCTTAAATCAGCCTCACTGGGAGAACATGGAGGTTCCCCAATAGGACACAGACACTTACATGTTGGCTTATTCAGAGAACTGCTCATTTTTCCACCTCTGGATCATCTCAGCAGGAGGTCCTGGTTCCTTTTTGTCAGACGTCAGCGTTTGATCGGTCAGTGATGAATGGTAACATGCCTGTGGTAGAGAGAGCTGTCAATGAGCAGAGCAGGCTGTGAGAAATGTTCTGTATGATGACTTCACTGTTGAGGGTTTGAACAGTCATCACTTCCTACAGCTGGCAGGAGAGAGAGGGGGTTTCAGAGAGCAGTGAGCAGGTCCTTTCTTCATTTAAATATGTATTTATTGGCCATAAGACTTGGGTTCAAATTCACTTTTAATGCTCAAGTTTTCCTTCAAAGCTTTCAAGGGAACTCCGTGTTCCAGTTTGGGTAGTAGTGCGTAAGAGTACTCTTATGGTGGTTTTCACACCTATGGCTTGTTTTGAATAAAACCACAAATTTGTATATTTCCTTTGGATTGTTTCATGTTTGCACAGCATTATCATGTTCGCTCATGGGCATTATCACATACCCTTGAGCACAAACCCAGATGGTTTATCGCTGTCACTTGCAGGACTTAGTTAAAATGCTTCATCTGAACTTTTTAGTGGAGCTCTGTCATTTCAGTAAGCCTTCAAACTGCTGTCATGTGTCTTAGACCTGATGGCTAAGGAAGGCACTGTTAATGCAATGATCTGTCATTGTAGAGGGGGGGAGTCCTGATGCCCATTTTCAAAACAACATGCAGAAATTAGGGAGGGCCATTGTCACATGATGCAATGCTGTGAAATCTGAAATCTCTTTTTCCTGTTTTTACATCCTGGGTAAATTTAAGGAGTTAGATTTACATTAGTTTGTGCCAGTGGCCTCTACCTGAGCTGCGATCTGACCTGAACAGCTGATAAGAGGAAAGCGGTGCAGGTAGAAGGATACATCGCTCTTGAGTTGAATAAAGAATTCGGTCCAAACACCAGGGGTCGTTGAGGAAATGTGAAACACTGTTAAGTATCTCACTGTAGTGTTGAGTCAAGCCAATGTTGCTTCTTGTGTAATTTAATCCTAAAAGTGGGGTTATTATGAGGCTTTTAGTGGAACCACTGGCTGTTATGTAATGCCTAACGTTATATTTACTAGTGCCATGGACCTCAAAAAATACAACTTTCAAAAACATGAACTATCCCTTTAAGTACTATATCTTACCCATTGTTAATAAACTTCATACCAAAGGGCAATGCAGACTCATCAGTTAACCTAATGAACATGTTTTTGGACCATGGAATGAAGCTGGAGTGCCTGGAGAGAATCCATATGCGCACACGGAGAGCATGCAGACTTCACACAGAAAGGCATGCACATGTGAGGCATGTGCACTACCTGCTGTGCCACTGTGCCAAACTTATGTACATTATTAGTTTGCGTGTCTCACAGGAAGAGATTAGCTAGTTGGAATCCAAGGGGGTCAGGGCATTTCTATTAAGAGTGCATGTTCTTCCCATGCATGCTTGGGTCTTCTCTGGGCAACAGGGTTCCTTCAACAGACCAAAACACGCTCATTAGTTGATTGGTACCCTTAGGTAGGAGTGTTAATGGTTGTCTGTATCACGATGTGTCCCATACGATTAGCTGGCAACTGGGTGTGTCCCACCTCTCCTTTATATCAAAAGGTATAAAGATGTAGCTAAAGCATGAATGGATATTATATATATATACAAGAGAATATAATCGAATCAATACACTTTATTTATGCCCAAGGGGAAATTTGGTTTCAGTTGCTATTCTACATAGTACAGCACTATGAATATACATTAAAATAGATAAGATATTAAAATAGGTAAGAGCATAATTTTTTACTTCAAGATGAATTTAATGGCTGTATTAACTTCCTTATAAAGGAAAAAAATAAGTAAAGTAAGACGATGATCAAGGCCTACCAATTTATACTATTCTATTCTCATTAACAGTATTTACAATATGAACATGACAGCATGTGTCAAAGTACACCACATTTGACTGGATATTATGTTTTCTTATCAACAAATATTAACAAACATCAGAGGTGAAAAATTGAAAAACAGTTTTTCTCCAGGACCTGGTGGAGGGATAAGTAATAAAGTGTTGTGGCTACAGGCGGGAATGACTTCCTGTGGTGCTTTGGGCGATATTTAAGAACTCTTGTGATAGAAATCCATTAAAGTGGCACAGTTCTGTACTCAGTTCTGGATTAAGGCAGCAATTCCCTAAACTAGATTGGTTAAATGTACAAGTCAGTGGACCATTAGATTGTGAGACGCTGCCCTCTAGCAGCCAAAGATTGTAAGCGCAGCATACATACGCCATCAGAATGCGACAACACCCTCCACGCATGCGCCGCAGCGTTGAGTCGACAAAAATTCAAACTGGGCGGCGGGTACCTGAGGCTGGGTGAAAAAAGGAAAACAAAGCTTCATTGTTGAGGATTAAACGATATTTTACAAAAATGACGAGCACGCTGAAAGGAATCACTCTTAAAGGAAGCGCTGAAATCGTCGCTGAGTTTTTCTGTGAGTTTATTTTATTGTTTCTGAGAGTTTTTAGCAGCTCGTTGTAGTTTTCTGTCGACACGCAGGCATGCAGAGCTAATGCGCCACAGGCCGGACGAGAAGCTTCCTGTTTAAGTGGATTAGACAAAACAGTCAAAACCGATCAACCCAAAGTTCTTACCTTTGCGTCGCTGTGCGGGGATTAATTCAGTCCATTAAATATGCAAAATGTGAAAAATCTCCATCGTGTTCACAGTGAGCGCACCGCCCACCTCTGCCTGGTCTGTCCAGATTTAAGTCGAGAGCGGTGTAAAGTGTTACCGTGTTATTTGGTGACCGCACCTAAAACAAAAGTCTGTGTTTGCCTTGTAGCCGAGGACGAAAGGTGTCCCAACGACTGCATGTTTATTTGTCATTTCAAAGCTGCAATATCAGACATAAAATGTATTAAATTAACGATCATTTCTTGGTCTTTTATGGCTGTTGCAACCACGACATCCGTTCATCAACATGGTTACCGTTACAACCGTAACGCCAGCAAAGGCACTTTTGACGGTCACATTAAACCACATTAAGAAATGTATTAATGTGAAAGATACGCCGAATGTTTAATAGCTCCACAACGTGTCCTTAGACAATATTTACCAACTTGGAGACACATTTTACACAGGGTTAAAAGGTGGCATTTTAATTTAGCTGAAACGTAAACGAGGTTCGTCATTTCTTTGTTAGATTACTGTACTTCTAATGCCCACCTGAGCAATAACTAATGGATTAGGCAGACAAACACTGTTAGAAGGCATATTTTCAGCTGTTTTTCAATAATTCACAAGTGATATTTGAAAATGTAAGAGTAATTTCATTTTGATGCATTTACGCCAACTGTTTAATATCAGTCAGTTCCTATTTTATTATTTAACATGTATTGTGTTCTCTAATGCCTCTTTATTTATCTGTGACTACATCATTAATTTATTAACCACATAGTGTATCTTTTCTTTCTTATTATAAAATGCATTATTTGTATTCCATCCATAATTTATATAAATTCTTTTTGGGGTCCCAGCTAACAGTGCAGGGCCACATAGAGAGCCAAACAACAATTCACACCCACACTTGTATGCAAGGGCGATGAAGCCACCAGTCAACCCCATGAGCATTTCTGGGCAGTTAAGTGAAGCTGGAGTGCCTGGAGAGAACTCCAGAGCGTGAGAGAACATTTGGAGATCGAACCAGCAACCTGCTTCACCACTGTACCCCCCTATGTTTTTACATCGTGTTTTTTCTCCACAGCATTCGGCATCAACAGCATCCTGTACCAGCGAGGCATCTACCCCCCAGAGACCTTCTCCAGAGTCACACATTATGACATGAGCCTTCAGCTGACCACGGATCCTAAACTGAAGAACTATCTGACAAACGTGGTGTCTCAGCTAAAAGGTAAGTTTCTATGCACCAGCCAGACTGAATCTGGTCTGCAAAAAATGTTTTTCTTTAGGTTGAACAATTACACAGATTAGTTAGGCTCAAATTTTATGGGATGATGCAGCTGGGCATCTCCCACTATATTGGTACAGCTTAAACAAATAATTAGTAGCAGGAAAATTGAAATTCCATGTATTTGATATTTTCATGTTTAAAAAGAAAACCAGAAATGGCTGACTGAAAACAACCCTGGAATTAACATGATTTTTCAAGCCTAAAAGTTCAATGTTTCTTAAAAAAGCACATTGCACACATGAGAAAAAACAAAGGAGTTATTCTCTAAGTGATAATTATCCAGAAATTCTGAGATTAATTTAAGAAAAATTGAAGTTTTTTCCTTTTTGAAATTTAAAAGAGTTACTTTCAAGCTACCTGATTTTTTAAAAAAATCTACAATCAGATCCAGGATCAATATTATAGTATTTAACTTTAAAAACCACGTTTGTGTCCTGAACAGATGAGAAGTTATTTTTTTTCCTTCAGAAAAACAAACTAAGCCGTTGCATTAATTGATGAGAACCTCCAAAACTAAAATAAAACTGGAGTAAACTAAATCTGTCCATCTTTGTTTCCTTGAGCAACCTACATGAGTTCACCTGCTGAGACTTTGATGGAATTTATTTTGACAAAACAGAATTCAATTGTTTAAAAAATGCATCTCATAATTTGGAAGAATAGCCATAAATTCATCAGAGCTGATTTTTTTGTTTACATTAATGTATTGTAATATTACAGGAGTTTAATCTTATTAAGTTAGACAAAGATGCATTCAAGAAATCTTGCTTCTCTATTTTTCTTTTAAGACAATTTAATAAAAATCATGTATATTTGTGGGCATTTTGTGCCTTTATTGATCGGAGTGAGACAGTGGATAGGCTTGTGAAAGGGGGTGACAGAGTCGGGGAAGACACTCTGCAAACTGGTCACAGGCTGGATTTGAACTTGGGCCGGCAGAAGTATGTAAATGGGACATACCTGGTTGCTAACCACTCCGCCAAACCAGCACCCCAACGATTTTTTAAAATTTTCATTAAGGGATACTCAAAAGAGCAGGAAACAAACTCAAATTAGGGTTGATATTACTTGTTTTAAATTCTACCATCTGTTATTGTTTTTTTTATGTCCTTCGTGATTTAACACACTTATTTTGTAATATGTGACACTATGAGCATTGTAAATATGACTTTTTGTTAAAGTCAGCATGTTGAACTTTTCTGTTTTTGGGTTACTTTTGCAACAACACATCATCAGTAGGGTAAAACTAACCTGTCTCACGACTCATGTCTCTGTCTCAGCTCATGTATTTTCTGAGTCTGTGTTCATCTTCATGCCCTTTCTGTTCTTAACCTGCCTCTTGGCTGGTTAAGTAAAGGTTATTTTCATTCTCATTCTTATTATTAAACAAATAAAAGCGTTGCTGTGTTCCTGACTGTTTGCAGAGTGGCTGTTCGAGTGCACCGTCCAGAAGCTTGTTCTGGTGATCACGTGTCTGGACACAAACGAGGTTCTGGAGAGATGGCAGTTTGACATCGAGTGTGACAAGTCAGCAAAGGAGAGCAGGTCAGCTGATGTGCTCCCTCTGTTTACACAAACGAGGTTCTGGGCTGGGATTTAGTTCAAGTATACAGAGCTAGCAACAGGTTTCATCAGTTATTTGACTTGCTGTGTAGCAACATCTTCACAATGCTCCTTCTGTCACGAGTAATGGGGCGTGATATCATTGTTACGGCATTGATATCATCAAATATTAAAACACAAGTCCAACATTGGCATCAGCAGCTATTTACCAATATATTAATCATACGTATGGATTACATCTGCTGAAATATTCAAAGAATGTTTGTGCCACCTTACTTTACCTTTTTAATGACTCAGTATCTACTTTCCACCAGTTTAGAACCACCACTTTAGCCCTTGAATATAATAAAACACCAGAACCACCTTTAACCGCGCTCTTGCTCCTCAGTGCTCCCAGAGAGATGTCCATAAAGACGATCCAGGACGAGATCCGCTCCGTCATCAGACAGATCACAGCCACTGTGACGTTCCTGCCGCTGCTCGATACGCCCTGTGAGTACCAACACTGCTCGCCCCTCTTAAAGGTTTGTCTGCCTGATTACTAACCCCCAGCCCCTCCCTCTCCAGGTGCGTTCGACCTCCTCGTCTACACCGACAAAGACCTGGAGGTCCCTGAGAAGTGGGAGGAGTCTGGCCCTCAGATCATCGACCAATCCGAGGAGGTGCGCCTGCGCTCCTTCACCACCTCCATCCATAAGGTGAACAGCATGGTGGCGTACAAGAAGACCGACTGAGTTTAGACTCCCTCATCCTCTGAGCTGTAAATACGACCAACCACTGCCGCTCGTAGATTAGATTTTACACCCTGTCCTACCTCACGTCTGCGTCTGCTCAAACCTGTCCTCTGCGCTTCAACTTCAAAAACATGCAGCGTCATGTTCTGCGTATGATGTAAATATTTCTCATAAACAGTGAAATATCTGTGAAAAAGACAAAAAAAAGCTAATCCAAAGTTTCTTTTTCTCTGTTTTAGAAGCTAGTGGTTTATATGTTCAACTTTTATAAAGTGTCCTGAATAAATGTCTTCAAAAACCCTCTGTGTGGTGTTACTGTTTCTGACCAGCAGGTGGCAGTGCAGCATCAGCTCTGAGACACATTGAGTTTTCCCTGCAGGTATTTACTGCGTATTTCAGGTTATTAAGCGATTTTGTCAAAAGTGATTTTTTTCATGTCTTAGCAGCTTAATGATGTGCTACTAAGACATGAAAAAAATGAATTACAATAATCAAGTCTTAAAAAGGCATGGATCATCATTTCCACATCAGCTAAAAACACTACAGGCTTGAGTTTAGCTTTACGGCTTGGAACAGGGATGGGCAACTTTGGGTACTACAGCAGCCACAATTATGGTGTCCTTAGCATCAGAAGGCAAGTCTGTTTGAAATAAAAGGGAAATCCCAATAAGACGATCAAAATGCCTTAAATTTAATAAAAATATTGTTTTCTGGACTATAAGTCGTATCAGTAAAAAAAATGCATCATGAAGAAGAATAAAATCGTAATTAAGTAGCACTGGACCATGAGTTGCATTTATTTAGAAGCGGTTGCGTTGCATGAAGTGGTAACACCAAGAAGGCCTGCCTGCAGTCATTTATACTCATCTTTGCAACAACTTGTCAACGGTGCAGACGTAACTGCACCGTTGACAAGTCTCTCCTGGCAGCACTGATCTGTGGACTTGTTCCTCCATCTTGCTTTCAGACTGCGATTAGCTTTCTTCATTTACAGCTGCACACTTTATTCTGCAGAATAGGATTTTCTTTTGGGGGTCATTTTGTTTGTGTTCAGTCTCAGTTGTCTTTTTTTGTCGTTATTGTTTCTGTAATTTTTTTCAGTGGTACAAGAACAGCATATTTGTCACAAGCGTAGAGCGCCCTCTTGTGGCTGTGGGTGGTAATATTTACTCCTTAGCTCATGTCAGTCAGTATGAATTAATGTTTAAAAACATGTTATATTGTATATATTTTATCTACAAGTCGCAGGACTAATAGTCAGGTGCAACTTTAAAAAAATGTGTGACTTGTAGTCAAATACTGTAAGTCATCAGAATGTTTCTTTACATTTTCAAGACCAAAACCAAACGGTGAATTATGGAAGAGGATAAGGACTGAGAAAAAAAAGTCCAATTTTTAGCTCCACTAGGAGGTTATGTTTTGGGGAGTCTGTCTGTCTGTCCGTCCGTCTGTGAACAAAATAACTCAAAAAGTTATGGATGGATTTTGATGAAATTTTCAGGAAATGTTCAACATGAGAAAAGGAAGAACTGATTCAATTTTGGTGTTGATCCAGTTCACCGTCTGGATCCGCCATGACGAAAAATGCAATTTTCGTGAATAACTACTGAACTAAAATAGATACCATTATGAAGCCAATTGCTAATGGTATGTTTTCATGGTCAAGGAATCTAAATATTTAGATGAAATAAAGGTAGGACTTATATTTATGGTGAAAATCACAATATGGGAGAGGACTGTGGTGCTGGCGGAGGTCTGCGCTCTCCAAGTGCTTTTCTAGTTTATTAATATTTCTCTTAAAAAAAAAAGACAAAATTCTAAGAAAAGTCAGAATTCTGACTTTGAACTAAGAATTCGTTTTTTCCTCAGAGAAGTATTAATCAAAAAAAGAATTAGACCTGTCTTTTTTTCCTCAGTAGCCCTAATCCTCTTCCGTTGTAAATTTACCTTTTATTTGTTTAAAATAAAATTAAAGGTACTTTTCCAATGCACTACACTGACATACCATGATAGTCAAAATTTCTGTAACAAAATGAACCATGGCAAAAGTAGCAGTTATAATTATCTTGATTATTTAGGGTCACTTAAGTTTATTAGATTTCCTTTATCCAAAATGCATCAATAATGTTTCATAAAAGACCTGACCTAAGCTGAACATCAGTGACCTAAATCTCCTTATTAGCTGCAAAGAATTAAATAAAATCGGTTTATAAGACTGTTTTGTTTTGCAGTACGTTTGGTCATAGCAGTATGAAAAAACTTTTCTCCATGGTTACAGTATGGGCCACATTGAGTAGAGGGAGGCATTTGGCCCCCATGCCACCAGTTGCCAGCCCCTGCCTTAGATGGTAATAAAAGTCTGGCCGAACTATTCACGTTTAATAGACCCATTTTCACCTAAATTCCACAGGGCAGGATTAGGGATCAGAGTTTAATGATACAAAATCCATTAACCATTCTGCAACTGGTTTTCTGTATGAAAAAATGTCTGCCTGTACAGTGGCAACACTGTCAAATACACAAGATATTCAAAACCACAGCTAAGTACTTCTCCGAGCTGCTCATGTGTCAAACTTTTTAAAGTTGTATAGTCTTTTGTCCAAATTTTAGCCACAATTTTGACCACGTCTGTCCCGTTTGCAATGATTTTTGACTCCTTTGTCATTTCTTCTGACTGTCGCACACTGGGATTTTTATTTTTTGGTGAAATGAAATGAGATGCTATGGTGAGTAGTGTTCAGCTGTTGTCTAGCCATGATAGCTCAACTACGGTGAGCCTAAAAGGACAAAATAACACAGGATTTATTTGTTATGCAAAGTATGCAAAGTATTCACAGTCTTAACTTGAGACCTTGCGAGTATTACAGTTAATATGTTGCATTATTTTTGTTTTTTCCCTTACTGTGAGCAGCTTCGAAGTCGTAAACCACATCAAATCAGTTGTTACTAAGAGGTTTGACGATAAAGAATGTAAAACCAAACCTTTGATAGAGAAACCACAGGAAAAAGACAGAAAAGGTTGATTCTTTAATTGTGAATTGGTCCTATCATATCACAACAAGGCAGTGGAAAAATCTAGACCCTCTCCTCTGAAACATCAGGCCTAGTCTTTGGCTCCTTAACATTTTCAAAACAAAAATCAACATCACATGACATTACATTTTCCAAAGTGTCATCTGACCGAGGCGTCCTTCAGAAAAGTCCTTCAAAAAAGCAGATGAGACTTGAAGTATGAAACTACATTAGTTTGTCTATAGAGACTTGTGTGCTCCTGATAAAAGGCCGACAAAGTTCATATAGAAACTCTAATAAATATATAAAACAAAAATAAATATGCAATAGTTAAGACATGAGTGAAAAATGGTACAAAAGACAAACTCTGGGAGTGTGAGTGACGAGTGAGGATATTAAACTATCAGTACTGTGACAATATTAAAGTTTATATCGGTACATTATCCCACTGAGGCGGTCCAGACCGGAGCCGCTCAGTGTTCACGTTCATCTCAGTGTGTGTGAGACTTCAGGATGTAAGCCACTCTGTGCAAAAATAAACATGTCTATGGTAATAAATATAGCTTAGTGCTGACTCTTATTTCTTTGTGAGTTACAGACATTGAAAATCAGTGAGGACGGAGGGATGGAAAAGTCTCACGAAAGTCCACGGACATTAGCATGACCTCTGGAATCCAAACATCGACACCTTAAATTAAAATCCTCGCTGGGTGATCGGATAGAAAATTATTGATGCTCACTGTAAAACTAATGATTTAACAAAGAGGTGTTCTGATTTATCCTGATCTGGATGGATTAAGTAGGTATGGGCAAGTTTTGTCCCCATGCAGGCCACGAAACGTATTCCTAATTTGTAGGATACTTTCAATTCAATGACACTTTACAGAACTAAGATTTTATATTTATATGATATTATGTTTTTAAATTAAAACTCTAAGGCAAGAATAAAAAATATTTTAAACCAGCCAAACACAGAACTCAAGCCAGTTTAAGCTACTTTGTGATGCAAGTTAATCAGCACTTGTTTTGAAATTACATTTTATCACAATTTCCATTCCCATTTTTCAAACAAGCACCTAAGAGGGGAGTTTTAAAGATTATTGAAGCCAATTTTATCTCACGTTATCAGAATAATTTAGACCTTCAATCCTTTTGAGGTAGATTTTGTTCCTTTTACATCATCTATGTACATTATTTTCTATTAAAAATTGACCAGCAAGCTGCAAATAGGGCCATCACTTGCCCATCCCATAATGGGCAATTATTTTTGAGTTTGGATTGTTTCAGGTTATTTTAATTGTAAAAATATTTGCCAAGTGATTTTGCTCAGCTCTGCTCCTGTAAAGAGTGAAGTTAGGCTTTACACTGCTCGATTTGAGGCCAAGAACACTGTAATTTCCATTTTCTTGGTTGAAAGAAACAAGCAAAACAGTGTTCAGAGGGAACTTACAGTTTTACATTTTTTGCTAGCAAGCCCCCTTGTTTTGGTTCTATACATGGATGTATTATAAGAACTGGATAGCGTGGCTCCGCCTTCCACCATGTAACGGACTTGAAGCCAAAATATCCCTCGTCAGGAGGCCGCCATTGTGCAGACAGTAGAGAATTTGGGCCATAATCCGGACGCAGCTGTCGTAAACGGTCGCAACACGCCTCAGCATACGCCGTACACAATCATTGTGAAGCTGCCGTAAACCACGGTTATTTTTAAACTCTAATAACTAATAAAAAAGAAACTTTTCAGACAAAAGAGGACTTGGAGAACACGCAGCCCAATAATACTTTAATGTCACCACAGCATACGGATGGGAGAAATATTTCTACGAGGTGTAATAATTTTTTGAAGTTTCACTTCGGCCCGTCCAGATGAATGGGGGAGACAGAAATTTGACCTATACTGCAGCCAGTCACTAGGGGGAGCAGTTTTCGTGGAGGCTTCAATTTGAGCCCAGCATCACTGCGTCCATGTTTTTTACAGTCTCTGGTTCTATATCAGCATGTTGTGTAGCCCATGAGTCCCTCTGCTTTGTTGAGGTAGAATCAAAATAAAGGGGCTTGCTAGCATACATGTTAAGCATTGTCATGGTATTTGCCAAGTGATTTTGCTCAGCTCTGCTCCTGTAAAGAGTGAAGTAAGGCATTACATTGCTAGATTTAAGGCTAAAACACTGTGTAATTTACTGATTTCTTGGTTTAAATAAATAAGCAAAACAGTGTTCGGAGGGAACTAACACAGCTTTATTTTTTGCTAGCCCCCTTGTTTTGGTTCTATATCAGCATGTTTTGTAGCCCATCAGTACCTCTGCTTTGTTGAGGTAGAACCAAAATAAAGGGGCTTGCCAGCATACTTGCTAAGCATTGTTATGGTACCAATAAAGTAATGCTGTTTAATTACCTCCGCCCAGGAGGTCATGTTTTTCGGGAGAGTTTGTCTGTCCGTCTGCCTGTGAACAAAATAACTCAAAAAGTTATGGATGGATTTTGATGAAATATTCAGGAAATGTTCAGCATGGGAAAAGGAAGAACTGATTCAATTTTGGTGTTGATCCGGATCAGCGTCTGGCCGCCATGGCGAAAAATGTGATTTCTGTGAATAACTACTGAACTAAAATAGATATCATTAGGAATCCAATTGCTAATGGTATGTTTTCATGGTCAAGGAATCTAAATATTTACATGAAATAATGGTAGGACTAATATTTATGGGCAAAATCACAATATGGCTGAGGACTGTGGCGCTGGCGGAGGTCTGCGCTCTCCGAGTGCTTTTCTAATTCAGATTGCTCTCATCACAATTTGGGCGGAAGACACAAACTCTTGGCCCCACCTGCAACAATGTATAACTCAACTTCAAGCCATGAGCAGACCTCAGTTTAAATTCAGAGGTGGTTTGAAGTACATTTGTTTGGATTGATTAAAGGGGTAATTCACTATTTTTATACTGGGATTGTTTCAAGTTTTTGTGAAAACAAACTGGAAAAACAGTGTTGGGGAAGATCGCACACTGTGCTTAAAAGACATTTTCAATGCTTTACTTTTTTGCTTTGTTTTAGCATTACTTGGGCATGCTGCATAGCCTCAGAGCCAAAACAAAGGTGCTTGCTAGCATGAATGTACAGCAGTGTTCATGTGTCAAAGTACTATGAAAAGGGAAATCTAGTCATGAGCTTAAAGGCTTGTAGAGAATCTTTTGCCCCTTATCTTGTAATAAAGGTTCACTGAGGTATAAACAGTAAGAACATAGTGTACTTTGCTCAGAGATACTGGCTGTATTAGCAACAGGTTAATTTCAAAACAGTAAAAGACAAATATAATAGGATATACACTTTGTTCCAGACTCAAAATCCACACTATTAATTTATGTTGGATTTAAGGTGAACATTTATGTTGCCATATTTTATTTTATTTATATCTATATTAAATGTAATATGTAATATTAAATGTAAGGCCAATGCTACAAGGAGGAAAAACTTGTTCTGTGAAATAATCTGTGATGCTTCAAGGACACTTCATGACCCTGATTTAAAAGGACCGACACATCAGCAGTTTTCTTGCATCTTTTGTCTGATATGACCTTATGTCAATGACCCTTGGGGGACCCTCTGTTATCATAGGCCAAAGCCAGTGGTGCAAACGCAGACTTTCTTTTGTTATGTGGTCATAATTGTACCTTAAGTTCTACTTGAAAGTTGGAGAGACAATATTGTCCTTGTTTCGACACTCCGTGAGGAACCACAACTATTTATTATGTTTGGCTTCTGAGTGCAAGATCACTCTAAGAGATTTGTTTCACATAATGACAGAAGAATTAAGTGTTTGGTCAGGATCGAACTTGCCAGCCTGTCAGCCATGACAGGATAAGATAGTCATTAGTAGACTGACATGGTGCCATTGGAAAAGACAAAGAATTGTATAATCTAGTCCAGGCATGAGTTGTTATAAAGCTGACAGATTCTTCAAGTGCTCTGAGGGAACTAAACATGAGTGAATCTGCTTTGTCCAACAAAATCCATATATTTTCCTCCGTCTTAGATGCTCGATTAGAGCACATTTCACGTACAAAGAATGTTTTTTTCTCTATTATATTGTCATGCTAATTCCATGAACTCTCGTGAGACTTTCAGGACAGGGTTAAACCTCAGACATTTGTGTTTTTAAGCTGGTGCTGTGATCACACCAAGCCGTTGACGAGCCCTTTCTCGCACTCCTCGGCCAAACGCTTCCAATGCTGCCGGTTCTTCTGACATCCCTCCAACAACGGGGAGCAGAACTCCGACATTCCTGCCAAAGTCTGGGACACAAACAAGGACAAATCCATTCATTTTGATAATAATTTTGATTTATGGTGGGCCATCATGACATTTCAAACAGACTGCATCAACAGAGAGGATAAAAGCAAAGAAGGAAAATGATGAATGTGTCACAGCGGATTATCAGAGAACAATATGTCTCTTAAGTCTTTCTTGTCTGGAAATAAAATGAGATTTCCTCTTCATTCTCAGGATTTTAGCTTCATACATAACATTTAATTGTATTTTTGTCTTTCCAATCTCATTCTTGAATTGTGGTCAAATAGAACGATCATAAAGCCATCATTTTCCAAATCCCTGGCTCAAGCGCTCCTTCATAGATAAATGTTTGCTGTTGCCATGAGCTAAAAGCCTTTTCCAGCTCTTCATTTGTCACAGATGTTTCCAGAGAATAAAACAACATTAACCAGAGAGAGAAATGAGCTGAATTACCTCATATAACTGAGTACAGATGGCATCAATAAAGGACACTTGCATGCTGGGAATCTTATCTCGCTTTTCACGGTTCATCAGGTCCTAAAGAGAGATCAAGAAAGACAAACATGATAGCATGAGGACAAAATGTAAAAAGGGACAAGAGACTGTTTTCTGATGGATACCTCAGCAGGACAATTCTCTAAGCTATGATCATCTTAAAGTACTCCATTAGCCTCCAAAGTTACCAGATCTCTCTGTAATAGAGCACCACTGGGATGTGCTGGCATGTAAGACACTCATTAAATCAAGCAGAAACAGTGTGATGCTATCATGGAGATATGGACCAAAATCTATGAGAAAAGTTTCCAGCACATTGTTGAATCTATGCCATAAAGAATTACGGAGCTCTGAAGGATAAAAGGGGTCTGAACAGGTACTAGCAAAATGTGGTGGCTGTTATAGCAGAGAGTCTGAATGAACAATGACTGAACTTAACAAATTATGTGGACACTGAAATGCACCGTGGCCATGAAAGAGCAGCAAAAGGCTAGAGTCCATTTAATTATCTGAGTTTTTAAAAGATTTATTAACAAAAAATTAGCCAAAAAAACTCAGAGGATCATGGCTGCTTCCTCTCTTAAAATTAGACTTGAATCTTTCCTTATCTTGCCAGTTAAGTTGAAGTGTTTCAGTGGAAGCTGCCATCTCATAGCTTTGCGGAGAAGACGGACCCGCCTGATTCTGAAATCCTGCATCTTGCCAACTTCCTTTGTCCAACGACATCACTCGGCTAAATGCTTAAAGGCCCAATCAGGGAAGAGAGGCGGGGGCTGCGTACATGTTGACACCAAAAAGTGACAGCATGTTTGACAACAATGGTGGCTTCTGAAGCGGTCTCAATATCTGCTTTTTTTTTCAGATCAGAAATGGACTCAATTTATTCTTTAATAGAGGAAGAAAGAACGCCTCTTGAAGCTTGTCTTTCAAGAAATTATGTTTTTGCTTTACCCCTGACCGGGATCACTGCTGGGAAGCTGGGAGAGAAGGCGGAAATCCTCCACGGACATGCTGGTCAGTCTGTGGTTGTTACAGTTATTCAGTGATACTCGGCGAAATATGCTCTTCTCAGAAGTTTACCGGGAAAACTTGGTAGGGATTGTTGTTGACGAGGTGCATGTTACATATAAGTGTTAAAGGATACATCTGTGAGGTCAAATTTAATGTGAAACGATAGTCTAAGGTAGTTTAAGCTAACCGTGGTTAGCCGTAGGCCGCTACGTATAGCCGCTATATATGCTACGCCATCGGTTGATGTGGATTGGTCTGTGATGAGTGTGACGAGCTGAATGATTATCCAATAACAAGCTGCTGTTGTTTTTGAAGGTTCTACCTCTGAAAACATTTTCGAAAGGCTCTTTCCCAGGTGGACTAGTGAAATATTTCTGTGGCGGATATATAGAACCGTCCATCTGGCATGACAGGTTAGCCATCTCAACCAATCTTTAGTTTGACTCAATCACACACAAAGAGGCCATGTTGAAGAGGGACTCAAGGCTGTCTGACTAATAGCTTATCAGCATAGGCATGTCAATCATGTTCCTAATTTCCAAGGCCAGCCTCAACAAAACCCTGTTCATTAAGAGCATTTAGATTGATTGTATATTTAGACTGAAGCTGTTTTTTTTACCCAGCTGTAAAGATGTTTCTTTAGGCTGTAGAAACTGTCTGTTTCCTGCACACAGTAATGACACCTTCAGGGTTCCTGCAGCCAGCCTTAAGCAAGCACCCAAGGACCCACAGTACTTTGCACTTTGGCACTGGCCTCCCTTTTCAACCCTCGAGGCTGCTGTTTGAGTGTGACCACCTAATACCAGCCAGAGATGGGCACAAGTCACTTGCAAGTTTCAAGCCTTTGAGGTCATGCACAAGTCAAGTCTCAGCGTAAGTGCGACCTGAGTCTGAGTCTCTTATGGCCCTTTTCCACTAGCACACCTTGGCCCTACTGTACTCGACCCTACTCGATTTGCAGCGTGTTTCCACTAGCCTGGTACCTCCTAAAACAAGCTAGTTTTAGTACCTACTCCACTCTGGTTCCAAGCGAGCTGAGTCGATACGAAAAGATGACGTCACTGACTGCCGGCTACTGATTGGTCAAACAATGTCATCATCGATGAGTCATGAGCGCAACACCCAAAACAAGACGGGACATAAGAGGATGAGAGCAACCCGCCATTTTTAAACAACAACTGCAAGAATGGTGTCCTGTCAAGTTTCTCCCTGGTCCAACGATGAGGTCCAGGCCCTTTTGGGTTTGGTGGCTGAGTAAAGGATCCAACGGGAGCTGGACGGAGCCACAAAGAACGCGCTCAAAATGACATGGACACGGTGTCGCCCTGCTGTTTTATGGCGACCCCGCCCCCCGGTGGTCAAAGAACCGGCCTAGTGGAAAACCATCACAAAACGAGTAGAGTAGAGTTGGGCTGAGTAGAGTAGGGCCAAGGCATGCTATTGGAAAAGGGCCATATCTCTCATCCCCATCTCTGGTACCGACATACATCAGCATACAACAGTACGAGTAGAAAATGTGTGTATTTCCTTGAAATAGGAAGAAAAACCTCTTTTAAATATCAATTTATTTAGATCAAACCAGATAATAAAAATTGTAATTCTGACCTAAAACAAATGTTTCCTTTAGCTCCACATATGATAATGCAAAACTGGATATGTGAAGCGAACACTCAGCAAAGGAAAACATCTAAAATGTATCCTTAATAAATAAAATGCCTGGAGTAATGTGACAAAAGGCCCAAATAATTACATTTAAAAAAATTATAAGTGAAATACTAACTGCAGAAAACTAGCTCCTTCACAAGGTGAACCTAATTAACTTGCTGATGTATCATCATTTTCATTAAAGTTTTATTAAGAAACATAATTCAATTTTGTCTTCTCTAAGTTGTTTTGCCACTCCTCCAATAGAGAAAAAAGTCTGTCTAAATGACCTCTGTACTTACGCTGGGCTCAATGTTGAGCTCTCGTCGCTCCTTATCCCCCTGCTCAAAGAACTCAGTGGCTACCAGCTCAGCAATCTGCACAACAGAAGAGAAACTGAGGTCACACTTTGATCCAAGGAAGAAAAATCACAACCAATCAGCTGATGAATAAAGTAAATATGCCACTGAAGAGAAGAGAAAGAAGACATCATGAACTTCCACATTACAATCACTTTAGATATCAAACAAATGCTAAACTGGGCAAAAGGCCTCTTCTCTTTCTGGGCATCCATCTTTTGGTTTTTAAGGTCACACTTGGAACAAAATCCACAACCATAAAATTCCTGAAATAAAGACAGCTTCAATGAGTCATTGAGATCTTCTGGAGGTTAAAGCTGACTCTGTATTTATTTCATTAGGAGGTATCAGGGTTGAAAAACTCGAACACATAAGGGCAAAAAAAAAATCCTCTTTATTTATCACAAAGTATAGATGAAGGATAAATTAAAACCTTGGGCTTGGACAAATTAACCCCTTAAAGTATATATGTTACATTCTACGGAAATTTGGATTTATTTGGGTTTAAGTAGAAAGTGAAATAAACATTTCAGCTCCAAAAAACATACATTTTCTGGGTCTTTGTTTTCAGGCTTTAAATGGATAAAATGCAAATATTCCACTTCTGAGATTAATAGCCAGAACACTCTCAGTCAAATCACTTAACGGGCAGCACAGTGGTGAAACAGGATGCCGAGGTCAGACTACAATTTAAGTGAGATTTTGGTCCAACTCAAAAAAATGGAACCAGTTCGCCTGTCTTGTGTAATTTGTCGCTAGCCCAATTCACTTGCACAGCAGCTAGATCTGCCTGATTTAATGTCTGTAATCAGGCAGATTCATCTTGCCAAGCTCAAATTCATGATTATGAGCATCACAAAGCATCACGGCCCAATCAGAGTCCTTTCAAGCAGGAGGAAGTGGGAGCTACAAGCCAGACAACAGCAGGACATTACTGCACCTAGCACTATTAGCATAGATGCTAAAAGCTGCAGCAGCAGATTTCAGACCTTGACCACATTTCTTAATTAAAATGAAAAACAAATATCAACACTACAATATTTCTATTATACGGTTATATTTGCTCCACTTCCTACATGTTTTGACAAGAGTTTGTTTTTTAAAGTAGCTCAAGTATGCAGTAGCTCCTGCCCACTACATTTTCTCAATAGCCTGTAATGAGTGTGATTGACGGAACAATCGTCCAATCCCCTGTTGTATATGCTTCTGTCTTTGCACTGTCCACACATGGCACATATATGGTCAAAAAAAAACTCACTCCAATGTTATAATCCTTAATTTTAGACTGTTTCACTAGTAGTTTATTCTTTTTTTTTCTTTCATCCTAGAAGGCCATTAGTATAACAAAAATGTAAGTGAGTGCATTTATATATAGGTACATATGTGTATAGAATGATAGATGTTTAACTGTTTTAGTGCTGTACACTGGTACATGGATGTACTGGCATGTCTGTGCGTGTATGTGTATTGAGTGAGGTAAAAGTATATATGCAAACAAATGTGTACCCTCCTGTACATGTATGTCACTGGGTGTAGTGTTATCTGTGGGTATGTGTGCGGAACTGTGTACATGTGAGTATGCATATGAGTTTGGAATAAGTATACATATGTAAATATATATCTTGTCTTGATGTACAGGGTCCCTTGCACTAAACTGCTCTCCATTGCACTAAACTGTGATTGCACACCTCACTTGAAATACCCGCTGCTACTCTGCACGAGAGGTCAGTCCTCGGTCGTCAACATCATAGCCACCTCATTGTATATAAAAAAGTCTCTGTGTATTATGTACATATCTTTAACTTGTTTTAAGCGTCGTGAGCCATATGCAACGGAATTTCGTTCACTGTGTACTGCTGGTATAAAGTTGAATGACAATAAAGAAATCTTGAAATCTTGAAAGGTTCTGCCCTCCCCAAACACTTTCTCTGGGCTCTCTTCCTGATGGACCAGTGAAATATATTGAATGGTATGTCTGGTGTGCCAGGTTGGTCGCCTGGATTTGCTCTTTCACATCAGAGATTTCAGTGACTAAAAGCGCTGGGAGTGGGAGCATGTGAGACATTCATGGATGTAAATGGTATATGCACACATTGAATATCACCAGTTAAAAAATCCTGAGTTGGGGTGCTGGTTTTGCAGACCAGGCATGGTCCAAATACATGCTTTCACAACCCTATCTACAATCTCTCTCTCCTATCAATAAAGGCCTGAAATGCTCAAAAAAATGATCTTATAAAAATACTGAATAATTCAGTTAATATCACCCAGCTAAAGGGTGAATCCCAATTCTACCCCTTAGACCCTCCCCTTAGTCTTACCCCTTCCCCTTAGCCCTCTGTTTTGATGGCCAAGGGAAAGGGGTGAAAACACACAACTGAGAAACGAGACGCCACTCGATTCCTGCCCCGTCATCATCCAGAGCTGCTAGCTGACTGTGACGTACGCAGATGCAACAATAGTGGTAGCTACAGCTGCCAAAGCTAGCTTGTTATAATGAGAAAATGTAAAATACAACCAACAATTCAAAACATGATTACTTTAACTTGATGATTTAATAATTACTTATAATTATGAGCTTCCATCGGTTCCTGCTCTGCCTTCGTGTCAGCAGGCGTGGTGTATCATGGGGAATTCTCATACCCCTTCATTTCAAGTGAGGTCCTGGTCTGTCTTCGTTTCAAGGTAGCCCTTTGTCTTAGCCCTTCCCCTTAGTCCTAGCAAAACCATGGGGTAAGGAGTAAGACTAGGGATAAAGGGTAGAATTGTGATTCACCCTTAGTGTGCAGTGAAGAGTGCAGCAATTACTATTAAGGAGACTGGATGAAAACATAAATTAACATTGTTACACAATGAAACAGTACTTGTGAATTATCTTTAAATGTGTTCTTTTGAAAAGAAAACATTTCTCAAGGGGCGGCTTCCAGTGAGTCAGTTATGTTGTCACACCCTGCAGATGCACAAGAGTCCACCAACGCAATTCCAACAACACCACCACCCAACTTTTGTCTTGTTTCTGTAATGACTGTTTCAGCCTAAAGCAATGAGCATTTTTGTAATAATACCTTTCTCTTTTTGTGTTTTCTGTTTACTTTAAACTAACGCAATGTTTTTGTTACTTTTACATCAATTTAAAATATTGTATCTTATGCTGAAGCTGAAATAAAGATGTTAAATAAAAAAGTTAAAATCTATATAACTGTCCACACACAGACAGTACTTTGTCAGATGAGCAGTGGGGGCCTTTTCTCTTCCACATCTCTAAAACTACTCCTGATTTTAAGAAACCTGCCCGAACAAAACAAAGTAAGAAAGAGGGAGAAGTCTGGAGAAAGAGTTGAAGTGGCTAATGTTCTCCGTGTGTTTACAGAGAGGAAAATAAGATCTGACTGCAGCCTGCGGCTTCAATCAGCATCAGAGTGAGTGTGGAGGCCATCTGCAGGCCTCTGATGGAGTGTGTAATCAAGGCTCAGAGTTGGGGGCTGCAGGGGGACTCAGGCGGAGAGAGAGTCTTTTATAGTCGACTAAAACCAACACTTAGCACGAGGCAAATGTTCAGCATTGAGACTAATTATCCCTGTCTTTATTTACTTACCCCCATGTCTGTTAAAACACAGTCCAGGTTTTTGTCTGGGCAGCAGAGCAAGTCAGCTGGCAGGCAAAAACCTGCAGTGGTCCTGACTGCTTCAACAGACAGCCAACAACAGCAGAGAAAACAGGCTGAGTGTTGGCTTTGGAGGATGACGGCAGAAAGGTTTCGTGGTCAGGACAGACCAAGTTTAAAGAGCTGCTGAGGTCACTGGTCACTCACTGATTAATTCTGATGTTTAGACACAACAACTCACACTGGACATCACATCAGCAGATCACCGTACAATCTATAGCCAGTACACGGCTATATACTAATTAGTTCAATAAAAGACAGGATCAATCAAGCCCTGATTAAGAAACTGGATTACCATAAAATACCAAATAAAGACCTTGTTCCAATTAATCGCCTGGTCCCAAATAAATGTCGGGTGTAGCAGTACCTTCTTACAAATAGAGGCCCATTCAAAATAAACACCCAGAGTAATTTATTCAGCGCAGCCTACAGTCGAAGTTCACAGAACGCACATGCAAACGCTGAGCTCACAACTGACAGCTGACACTCAGACTGAACCTTCACAGTCCACATGGTTCATTTGTCTCTTGAGATGTCCTGTCAGCTCACCTCTCCTCCCTTTGTATGTCAACAAATGCAGGTTGGTGTGAAGTGCTCTGTTTCAAGAAAGCGCATTTCTACTTAACGACCACAGAGGGCACCAGAGCGCACAAAGCCGGAATCTTACATACTCGGGCTTTGGAAATCCAAAGAAGAAAACATAGCCACTGCCGCTGTTTATTTGCCCTTACCTAACATCAGTAGGCCAGTCAAGTCAGTTAGCGTTACATTGCTGTTTATCTCCATGGTCCTGGTGCAGCGGGAAAAAAAAGAAGTACGACCTTAATTTAATACCAGTTGTTCCTAACCAGTTTTAAGAGTGTTTGGAGAGAGCTGAGTTAAAAGAAAATGACATGAATATAACTACAGTACTGTAATCTTGCCTTGAAAATGTAAAGGTGATATTCATGCTGGTATAAATAATTAATTTGATTACATTTACCATATTTTTGCATTTTTCTTTAGGCAAGATTTTTGTGCAAAAGGAATTAAACGCCTATCCCAAATAGTCGCCAGATCCCAAATAAACGCCTGGTCTGCTCAGAGATTGAGACAAATAAACACCCCGTCTTTTTTTTTGTTGTTTTTTACGGTAAGCTGAGCCTTTCAGTGGAGATTTGCTTTAACAACCCAAATGTACTGTAGCTACAAAATGGCCTCTTCCTGTTCCCTGTGTCTTGTTGGTGCACTCGCTACACACCATCAGTCCATTATCAACACTGTTCACCCTTTCTGAGGTCACCTTGGGCTGGAGCCTTTCCCACGTGACATTGGGTATCAGCAGGGTACAGCCTGAACTGCTTACCAGCAAATCACAGGGCTGACATGTGGTGGCAGACAAATATTCACTCACATTCATAACTTAAGTCCACTCAGGGCACTCTTACAGCCCACAAACCAAATCTGGTTTAATGTTTTTTGGAAAGTTTGTTTAGTTGTGGGTAAAGTAACAGATCACAGGATCTCTGGAGTGGACCAAACTGGTTTAGGGGTCTTGGATCACTTTTGAGTGAACTAGAGTTCACCTTATGTTTGGTGTGAACGCCATCTACACCAAACAAATCAACAAAAAAACCCCAGCAAATTGTCACAATTCCTTTGGGCTGTTTCATGATCACACATCAATTTTTAACAATGGGTCAAACAACTCAAAAAGGCAGGACTTGCCTTGCATCACTACGTTAAATCTAGAGATGCTACGTTTGTAAGTTTCACTCTTCATTACAGTAAGGTAACCAGCTAGCTGAGCCATCTCCAAACGGGTTATCATTTAATTGAGGATGAAAAAATGTCTTTTAACAGTTATACAGATTAAAACTTTTATCAGTGTTTGTGACACGCCTTACAACGTAAGCATAACAAACTCTAAAGAATGGCTTTCAACGCTTGTTGGTGTCTACAGTGGACCATATAGGACACCAGATAGCATGTTAACTTATTTCCTAATAACACCGGTGAAAATGTCCACGTATAAAGCAGCTCTAAAAAGGATAAATCCTTTTGTTGAACAGGCTGGCCTACATCCCATGAACTAAACCGGTCCGTGTTGTTGAGTCCTATGATGATCTGCTGCAGAGACGGTGAGTGATGTTAACATGTTGATATTTTCATGTATGTTGCCCGGGCACAGAAAGTGACTCTGTTTGATCAAATTATCATTATGTGATTCTCATAAATATATACCAAACTAAACTGCAGACACATGTGTAAACCACCAAAGACGTACTTTGTTTTGTTGACCTATATAAAGGCATGTCAGCAGTGGTTTGTACGTGCACCCTGCGGTTAAGTTTTGTGTACATTGCTTCAAAAATTACATTAAGTGCTACTCTTAGTCTAAAAATAATTTAAGTAACATAATGTAGAAAAAAAACTATTTGCAACAAGCATGCAGAACCATTAAGGGATGCTGAAAAGTATATCTGATGATTGTAGGCAGAAGCAGGCTAATGCTACCCACTGCCTCCCAGTGTTTGAGCTAAGCTAATTTGCAGTGTCCGAGCTCTGCTGTCTCTTCCTTATTGCTGCACTCACAGCTGAAATAATGGACTGGGAGTGAGGCAAGACATGAAAAGAAATATATGTTGGTATATCCCTTTAAGTTTGTTATCACTCTGCTTGTCTGGTTGATATACTGCAGTTATTATTATCTTCTTCTGATTATACTACTGCAGCAGTGTGATGAGTTAACTCGTCACCCTGTTGGTGATACAGGATATGCCCACTCCTATCAGAATGATCAAGAGGAACCTTCATACCTCTCTTTCTCGTCTTTTGTGTTGGCAAATGAGAACAACAGTCTGGTGTCTGGACCTGGATGTGGTGCCAGTGTGTGTGTTTCCAGGGGAACATATTTGCATGTGAATGTTTGCTGCCATGTTTTCAGAGGTGTCATCTGAGGACAGGGGCACAGCTGGTCTTATTAATGAGTGCTCACATGTCAACACACACACACACTCATGCCTGCATGAAGTGTGTGTACGTCTTCACTGTCCCTGTTGCTGTGGTTCCTAACAAGCTGAAGACTAACGGCTGAGTCGAGAGGGGAGAGAGCGGGGACATAACAGACAGGTGAGGTCGGGTGAGGAGAGAGTGCAGGGGTAATTCTGTTATTTGTCTGCATGAGCTCCATTTTTGTGGATGTTTTGGATTCAAAATTACAGCTCTGGACGAAATGTTCTGGAGATTGCTTCTAACTGCAGCCATGAAGCAGGTTGTAGTTGCTGGATCAGACATCTTCTGCTCAGGAGTCTGAGCACAAGATGTCCAAAAATTGTGGCTTTGGTCACCGACAGCAAAGAAAAGCAGCAGTTTTGTACACTGCTCAAAAAAAGTTTTGAAACATTATTATAGTCGATCACTTTTCCCCTTTAATAATACAAAATGGTGTTGCGTTTTATATTGTTTGAAAGCCTGATTAATTGCCTTTACATTGAGGTACAATTTTGTAGGATGATGCTTTTGTAAAATGAGCAACACAGCTAAACATGAGGGTAGGACCCCAAAGCAAATATGTCAAAATCCCCTGTCAACTAAATTTAAAGCACAATGTGATCAACTTGGAACCAGTTGGGCAACTCCAAGATGGCAAACAACATACTTTTTTTAGAATACGATACTTAAGTTTGTATATAAATATGTTCTGTTGAGTCGTACGGTGGTAAGCTGATAAACGTAAGCAGTCACCATTTTAAATCTGCTGTTTCTTTGTTTAATTTTTGTGGTTTAAGAGACTGTGAGGAGTTTCTAAGTAAGTACAAAAAAGTCTCACTTTTAGATATATGACTGATCGAAATACACACTTTAAGATGAGTTTTATAGCATCAAAATAGGTTATCTATAAATGCTATTCCTTAGCTTCGCGGTCTGGTCGAGTTGGACAGGGCTGGACTGGCCTGGATACTCAACTTCGGAAAAAAGACAATTAAAACTAGAGCAAATGTATATTATTCTGACATGTCTTAGAGCACCTGGCTGTAAGTAGCGATATATAGCCGACTACAAAACTACGATACTAAGTTTTCCGAAAATTGCTTGTTGTCACACATCAAAAACTACCGCGACATAACTAGAAAGAAATAAATTACCTCGTCGTTTGCATCCTGTAAGTTGTTGAAAAAAGAAGTTGTAAAGCAATGCAGAGTTCTGAGGAAGGTTAGAGCTGCATTCATTAGCATCACAACACACACATGCTTTGGCTTGGGTCACGTCTTTTGGTGCGTTCCAGTTGTAGTCAGAAGTAGGAATTTCCGAGTTCCGAGTAGGAAACTGCAACTGGAACGTCCCCCGAAGTCGGAATTTCCTACTGGGAACTCGGTGAAACCTCGCCACCCCGAGTTGACAATGGAAGATGGATGCCCCCAGTGTGAACAGTTATTTAGCTCCTGTAATAATCAATTTATTTGCACTTCTGATTGGGGTGTGTTGCTCTAGATCAGCTGTTTACATAGTATTGTTAGACTTATATTTACAAAAATGCTGCCATAGTGATAATCACATTCTTCATACAACAACACAGGGCGTGCTAACAACAGCTAACAATAGCCTGGTAGATCGGCATGTTTTTTTCTGACTTCAACTGGAACAGTTGAAGACTATGACAGTCACCGCTCATGGGTAGCAGAGCCTTAATGTCGCCGGTAATAGATTCTCCTCATAGCACCTTTAAGGGGTCCCCTCCAACCAACAGGTCAAGCACAAATTGTACAGTCTATGGCCACCTGTTTGACACCTAATTAAGTTTAAGTATGCTAGAAGCATCAACATGCCACATCTGTCCCAGTGAAAGCGCCTACAACAGGACAACTGGTGTTTCAGTACACAGGGTGTCGGCATCATTTGGTGTCAGCCCTGGTACCATTTCCGAACTTTGGCCCAAGTTCTGTGAGACTAATGAAGTCAAAGACATACTACAAAGCATAAACATCCCCAGAGGGACAGAGGACCCATAGGTTTTCTTCCAGAGATGTTTCAGGGAAGATTTGTACAGCAGTACCACAGAAAGATGCCTGGATTGAAGCGAGGGTGAGAAAACACTCTTCTTTGAGTTTTGACTTCCCTTGTAAGGAGAAGATAGGCACAGAAGTCAGGCTTTACATCATTAAATTTAAGAGAAAAAAACAAAAAACATAGGGGTTCTGGTCTAATGTAATTAACATGATGCAGTTCTCCCCTCCCAGCCAAATGCCAGCCGAGTTCCATCCATGTACCAGCAACTGGGACTAAATAGGGACTAAAAAGGCTTGTTTTTGTTCTTAATTTCTGTACATAATGGCGTTTTCCATGCTGAACAGAATTTTCATTATGTATCCTATAAAATCTAAGTGGTAAGGGTTAGATGTTTATCATGTAATTGAATGACTCTAGAGATTGTCTTTGTCTTACAAAAGCGAAGCACTGTGTTGTAGCCAACCAAAGCAACGGGGCTTGCTAACAGCCAGATAAAGACCTGTTGTTGTGTTCAATACACTTACCGATCATCCAAACTAAGTTTTTTTTTGTTGGATATCTCCCAAAACTCAGTAAATTATGCTGAGCTCTAGGCCCCATCCGCGGTGTTGTATCGATTACTTCAGAGGGCAGAGCTGATCAAAATCACTGTGACTAATGTATTAACAATAAAAAAGCTGAACAACCCCACTTAAAAATACTAAGCTATCCCTTTAATCCCTCACAGCTTCATGTTGGACTTATGAGCTCCAAAAGATTGTTAATTAATCTTCAGGATTTACAAATGGAAAAACTGATTCTATATTTCCATGATTTACCACAAAAATGTATGTTGAATGCTCAATTAAGTGACAAAACTGTGATAAAAGTAGTTCAAGAAATGCAGAATTTTGCAGTGGAAAAGGCCAAAAATGTTAATATAGTTATGAATATTCACCCTCTTTTGCACCGGCCAGGGCTTGGTAATCGCTGAGATATCACATGCAGTCATCAGCATCGACCTGAGGAAGATAAATCAACAAAATCGTAAGTGTGGGTCATCATAAGAAACCCTGAACTCAGAAAGCAGCACCATGGATGATGAGTGAAGTCATGATGTCATCAACATAAACATATGAGTGTTCATGCATGAGCAATAATCATCTACCATAACTTTGGATACGCTCTTGTTTCTCGCTCGTGTTCATGTTTAAGCTGTAAAACATGGAGGACGGGCTCTCACCTCAGCAGGTCTCTGTGATGTTCATCCTCCCAAACAAACTGGTTGTTCTTGGTGAGCTCGAAGAACTCCCCTCGCCTCCTGGAAACACACACACACACATATATAATGACACAGGAGATAATTGCCCTCATATTTATCTCATATATCTCCTCTACCACCCACGGTCTAGACTGACTGAGATAACAGCCTTGATCAGAGAGGTGGAGATGAGGGTAAGGTGAGAAACTCAAGAGAGAGCAAAGGTGAACAAGGGATGAGATGCAGCAGGAATCAGGCGTCTCATAGCTCTGACTTTATTGGTGGATAATTCTATTAATACTGATGGATGTGGATCAAATGGGGGCAGACAGTTTTTCACTTTGGCGGCTGTGCCTGATAAACTGACCCTAAATCTAAGTAGTGTTTTGGCTCTACAGAGTTACGAAACAAGTTCAGTAATACCGCTTTCACTCTAAGATTAGCGGGTCAGTGCAGGTTTTTTTGATGCTGGTTAACCCACTAACAATCGGCAAGCGACTCCTTTCCCACTGCCAGCAGATCCAGGTCTAATCAGCAGCAGACGAGCTGTGTGGTTGTTATTTTTCCTCTGGAGAGTCAAGCTGATGTCATCACCTTGATGACATCATCAGCACGCCGAAATACGACCATGTAAACAATGGAGAGGAGCGTGGAGGCTGTGGACACGTAGGTCAGCAGTTTTCTGTACTTTGTACTTTTGTTCCTTTAAAAATACAAAAACTCAGCTCAGACTCGACAATCGAGGGCTGATGATACAAAGGTGGATGGAATTTGTTGCAGAGATGGCAAAGAGTCACATAAGTTATGGACAAAGGGGATGGGCGCCATTAGAGGTGTGAAAAAATATCGATACAGCAATATATGGCGATATTTTGATCACTGATACAATATTGATATTTCAAGTCTTAAGATCAATTTGTAAAAACAAAAACTCATATTTCACCAGAGTTGAAAATAAAATACAACTTATAAATACTTATGTGCAGGTTATTTTTCATGCAGTCTATTCAGTTCAGACAGTGATAAGAGAAAAATGTGATTTTTTTTTTTACTTGCGGTTGTGCTGTCAGTAACTCAAAGTGAGTTCCTCATGTGTTCAATTACAGTTTGGACGGCACTGCAGGTTTGGATGCTTCAATCCAGTGTTAAAGGGAAAACAGGAATAATTTCTTTGCAACATTAGTTTAAGTGACTTTCCAGAAACTCATTAGTTTCACCAATATTTCATCATGGTCTACAGTCCGGTGTCGCTCCACCCATGTTTTTCTGACTGTGCTGACCTCTGAACTGGAAACTTTCTTCACGCCTGCCGCGCATGCGCAGTACGGCTTCCTCCTTTCAATGAGCTCCTCATCTGTGAACTCTGGCTCGAAACTTTTAGGACACCCATCATATTCAAAGTTCTCGTCCACAACATCTTCATCCGATAGATATTCGTCCATTTTGCACAAAACTGGAAGAAGAAAGTCGTTCAGTAGCCGGCGGTCGCCGCTGATACAATGAGCCGCACTGCGCATGCACAGCAGCCATGAAGGAAGTTTTCAGTTCAGAGGTCAGCACAGTCACAAAAACATGGGTGGAGCAACCCCAGACTGTAATGGAGGAGTAGCGCAAGCAGACCATGATGAAATATTGGTGAAACTAATGAGTTTTTGGACGATTAATGCAATTTTAGGAGCGGCGCTGTATGCCCTATGTGCTACCATTATATGGATGTCCGCCGCTCGATTTTGGATCTAAATATCTCCCGAAGCACTGTTTGGATCAGGAAAGCCTTCTGGGTGAGTATATTGTTCTACTTCATTCTATAAACAATGTGAAAGCGGTAGAAACCAAACTTTTCCTTTAAGTGTATGTATGTAACACTGCATTTGACATATTTCAAAAACAACAAAATGGAAAACTTGTAGTTTTGAGTAAAATTGTGTGATTTACGTATACACCATCTCTAGTTGTTTCTTAGTTAACTGTAGAATATTGCAATATATCACAATATTGTGATATCCTGATATATCGTGATTATATCGTATTGTGAGGTTCTTGCCAATACTCACCCCAAGGCGCCATATTACGCCAAAGGCACATTACGCTGACATCATGACATAAATAAGCAGGATGACCCGTATGTGATGTTCTCACTCAAGCGGATCAGATGCGAGCTGATAAAAAACCTTGTTGCTTGCAGGGTCGAAATGCCGATTAGACGCTTTCAAACTGCCGACATGAGCGGATTGTTACTGGGTTTAAACTGTTTTTTTGGCCAGTGTGAAAGGGGGATAAATGAGCCAAAATGTCTGAGAAACTGAGGCATCAGCATGCAAAGGTGTTTAGACTAAGGAAGTGATCATGAGATTTAGCTCCACTCTAAAAGCAGAGCATGCAGTAAAGTTCATCCAAAACGTTCATCATCATCATCATCATCATCTGTCCCTTTACCCAATCTGACATCCCTCTCCCCATCTCCCCTCTCCATCAGCTCAGCAGCTGGCCTTGACGTTTGGTACGTACTTCATGTAGAGCGCCAGGTCTGTGGCCAGAATAGCCCTCTCGATCATCTTCAGAGTGGCTTTGTACTCGTCCAGGGAGAGGCCGCTCAGGATCTGGTTTCCCTAGAGAACAGACACGAAATTTAAAGAAAGACTCAATAAGAGAGAGTGTGAGAAAAGATCCAAGAACAGCGAGAAAGGTCAAAATGAAGCCAACTTACTGAACGATCAGAAAGTCCAAATAAAACAAACTAAAATCGAAATGTTAAGAAAACACCAAATATTATACAACTTTGAAATTTAAAATTTCATATTTACTTTTGTCAAACACCTGCCACAACTTTTGAAAATCCTTCTCAGAAATTTACTTACTTCTTTGACTTGTCACATAGAATTTTTAACAAACTAATCACTTGAAATTTTTTTTTCATGTTGATTCAATTTTTCTCTCCTAAAAAATAGCAAGTCAGCTGTTTTCAACATTTCAATCTCAACATAATAACATTTTCAAGTTTTCACCATCTCTTGCAAAATTGTGATTTAATTCATTCTTCACATTTTGAAGTATAATTATTGATTTCATTTTTTTGTCATCCTAGCTTTTTTTCTCAAGTCTTTTTTTTTTTTTGGATATGCTGATTTATTGTCTTGACATTTCACTTGTTTTTCTTTAAATCTTGGTTTTTGTTGACATTTCACCTTTTTAAAGACATAAGTATTTTATTTCTTGACATTTTGATTAGTTTTCTTGACACTGTTACTTCTTTTTGGCATTGTGACCTTCTTCTTGATAAGAATTTTTCTTTGTTTAACATTTAAAAATATTTATTTGGATCTTCTGACCTTTTCTCCAATTCTCAAGCTTTTTCCAAATGTTTTATCTACAAATCTGAATATCTTGACGTGGTTCCAAATACGTCAGACTTCTTTTTTATCCCGTTTTGACTCATTTAAGTTTTGACATTTTTCTCTCATACTTGGATTTCTTCCTCACATACTCTGACCTTTTTGTTGAAATTTAAAGCTGCTTTTTTAGCTTCTTACTGGTTCCCTGAAATGTGATTTTTTTTAAATATATTTCAAACTCTTCCCTGTTCATACTAACTTGTATTTTCTTGCAACATTTGAACATGAAATCTGTTTCCCTTGACATGCATTATGAAGCATCGTCCTCATATCTACTGTCTGTAAAAACCCTCCAACACGTGGATACCTGGACAAATACGATTTCTTGATGGAGACTATGGCAACACTGTAGGTTACATAAAGCCCCTTTAATGAATAACTGAGTGCAGTCCCCACATCTTGAGAGTTTATTAGCATGTTCACTGACACATTATTCCATGTGTCCTCCATGTGGAGTGCTGCTCAGAGTGTGTGTTTGCATTAATGCTTATCTGCCCTCGCCGGGCCTGCAGCAGTGTGTGCTCCTGAATAAAGTCCGAGCCGCGCTGACGTGAAGTGGAGCCTCAGAGCCGGGAGTATATTCAGAGTTTGTTTTCAGGCCATAAAGATCAGCAGGCTGTAAGTCAGTCTGTTTTATGGGGCCATCAGAGTCCTTAAGATACGTTAGCAGCTGGAAAATGAGCTGAATAGGCATCATAAATAAGATGCAGAGAGGGGAGTGGATGGAGCAGCAGACAGCGAGAACATTAGACCCTCTGACACTATTGTTACCTGTGCAGAAAACATGAGCAGCATCAGCGGCTCAGTGTGACCTCTGTGACCCTGTTTAAGAGGGTCTCATAATACAAGACCCTCTTTACCACTTCACTTTCATGTGACAAACACATCACTGATGACAGTTTCAACATGTTTCCAGGCCTGTCACGATAACAAATTTGCTGGACGATAATTATCCCCAAAAAATTATTGCCGATAAACAATATTATTGTCAATATTATTTTGAAACGTCATTTTTCCATTAATGTAATTATAATATATGCCATAATAAAGTACACATATCAAAAGCAAAACACTTTAATTTCTTAAGAGTATTAAACTGTAATTGGAAGGTCAAGATCTTTTAAATAAAAGAAATTAAACAAACAATAAACGAAATTTAACAAACAAAAAGAGAAAAAAAACAATGAAAATGAAATGGACTCTCTTCTAGGAAAAAATGCATGTAAATAAAAATAATTATACGAATCAAAAACAATAAAAAATAGACCCTGTCTCTGTAAAGAAAAAAACGAAACTCCAATAAAAACACATACAACAATAAAAACAATAAATAAAATCGAGTTTATACAGTTCCGGAGTTGTGACATGTACTTTCTACCAGTCAATTTGTTGAGTCTGTCAAAGATTGCATGAGTGACTAATGCTCACTCCGCTACAACTCCACTAAATTTCGCGATATAACCAACGCACACGGTTGTTTAGAAAGATGGACAGAGTGAGCAATCTTCTCATCCAGCCTGTTTGGTAGAAAGAGAGGAGAAAAACAAACATGCATGCATGTGTCAACTTATCGAGGCCGGCAAACTTACTGAGGAAGCTTTTATTTATCGTGCGGTTAATTGATTTATTGATTATCGTGACAGGCCTACATGTTTCCACTGTAAATCAGCTGATCAGCTCTTTACAAGATCAAAATGTTAGTTTGTTTATTGACAAATAAATATGCAGAGGTCAAGTTGAGTTACTGAAATCTGTCTGAAGACTGACGAGGTGACGCCTAACCTAAAAGATTTAATGTCTACGTCTATACTGCTGGGTTTTTTTTACAGGCAGCACACATCTTCTGTACAAAACAAATGTAATTTTGTCTTTAATCAACTAAAATGTAAACTGTTTTATGTGCCTTCTGTGCTCTTACATGGAAGAAGTTCAACTTTTCAACCAAGGCCCTGTCGACATGGAGAAGAAAATGCTTCTGTATTATGAAACATTCTCCATAAGTACAGCATTGCTTCAAGAAATGTGTCCATCCAAATGAAAACACTGAAGATATTGTAGTACACAAACCAGTCCTGAATGTGGTGCTGTGACATTGCTGTACACATACACCAAAACCAGAGAAGTAATGGAGCATGAACATACATCAAGACAAAAGTAAGCAAGCTCTGGCATTTGCTGTTCTCAGTGTCCTCTCGTTGCACACGGTGGTGGTAAAGGAGCAGAAGATTAGCTGTCAAAGCCAAAACAAGCTGAGAAACGTATGCAGCACCAACATGATACTGCACTACGCCATTTTTTGTTGTTGTTAGGGTTCAGGCATGCACTTTAAGCTAGAGGTGGGGCTATGACGTCATCATCTCTAAAGCTACAGTATCCTTATTCGTTGTTCATGCTCAGCTGGTGTTTTCAGATTTATCCACTCTGGAACCAGTTTTCAAAAAGGGGCATTTTCAGGCACCTGAAGCATGGTATCCATGTGGATTAAATGTCTATATTATCAAAAACTTGTGGATACACCTGAATTCTTCTTCATGTGGGCAGCCATAGAAGTGCTCCAAGAGCACAAATCGCCGCCAAGGCATTTCTGACACTATTTGTCGTATCCTGAAATGTCAACAAGTCTTTTAAATAAAAATCCAGAATCTGCATCCAAATGCAGCTAAAATCGTATCCCTTCTTCCTTGTGCCATAACGAACATGCCCCGCTAATGTCATCAAAATTTGATGATAAATTTGGAGTTATCCTGCTAACAGGAAGACAAACAACATCTAAAGCAAAAAGAGAGTGGGACTTCTGGTAGCCTTGTTGGCAACAGAGCGGTGCAGAGATGATGTATTTCTAAAAGCAAATCCTAAAGTTAGCATCACTCTGGTTCTCTCAACTAAGGCTACGTTCACACTGCAGTCAAAAGTGACCTGAATCCGATTTTTTGGCTCAAATGTGACCTGTATCTGATTTGTTTCTGACAGTGTGAACAGCACAAGTCGCATTGAATCTGACATTTTCAAATCAGATCCAGGCCACTTTCAAATGTGGTACTAAATTGGATACGTATCTGATTTTCTTGAATGCAACCGCGGTCAGAACAGTCAGGTCACTTTTAAATGTGGTACTAAATCGGATACATATCTGATTTTCTTGAATGCGACCGCGGTCAGAACAGTCAGGTCACTTTTAAATGTGGTACTAAATCGGATACATATCCGATTTTCTTGAAGGCGACCGCGGTCTGAACAGTCAGGTCACTTTTAAATGTGGTACTTAATCGGATACATATCTGATTTTCTTGAATGCGACCGCGGTCTGAACAGTCAGATCACTTTTAAATGTGGTACTAAATCGGATACATATGGGATTTTCTTGAATGCAATCACGGTCTGAACAGTCAGGTCACTTTCAAATATGGTACTAAATCGGATACATATCCGATTTTCTTGAAGGCGACCGCGGTCTGAACAGTCAGGTCACTTTTAAATGTGGTACTAAATCGGATACATATCTGATTTTCTTGAATGCGACCGCGGTCTGAACAGTCAGATCACTTTTAAATGTGGTACTAAATCGGATACATATCGGATTTTCTTGAATGCAACCGCGGTCTGAACAGTCAGGTCACTTTTAAATGTGGTATTAAATCAGATACATGTCCGATTTTCTTGAATGCGACCGCGGTCTGAACAGTCAGGTCACTTTTAAATGTGGTACTAAATCGGATACATATCTGATTTTCTTGAATGCGACCGCGGTCTGAACAGCCAGATCACTTTTAAATGTGGTACTAAATCGGATACATATCGGATTTTCTTGAATGCAACCGCGGTCTGAACAGTCAGGTCACTTTTAAATGTGGTATTAAATCAGATACATGTCCGATTTTCTTGAATGCGACCGCGGTCTGAACAGTCAGGTCACTTTTAAATGCGACTTTGACGTCATTCCAGAGCAGCAGTTTACCTCAGGACAAATGTTTTCAAAGTCACTTCATGGACAGAACATAATCAGAGGTTAATATAGACATGATTATTAAGAAGTGTATGCATTTTTTTTCCCTAAAATAAAGAATTTTAGTTGTTTATCCAGCTACAAGCTTGATTTAACAATGCATAAAAGGATGAGTGATGAGACAAAGTGAGCGAGCGCAGGGGCAATCGACTGGCGTCTCCATTGCACGCACAATAAACGATAAACATGAATGAATCATACATTTGTATTATGACGTCTGATAAACTTAGTTTATTAACACTTCGCCGACTTTTTGAATGGATTAATCAGGCCAAAATAACAGTTTACAGGACGCGGAGACACTGATGATCCACCGCTGTCTGTCCATCTCATCCGTGCGTATTTGCGCGCTGCTGTACTTTCCTATGAGACAGTGTCAGACAGTGAACAGTCTGCTCCTGTCTGATCTGCTCTCAGACAAACTACGAAACATCACAACAGATGACAAAACTAATTTTTTGCCTCTTTGTTCACCTGTTTAGCGCTATGGCTCTGAGATGTTTGGTTATCTAGCAGCGATCTGTCATCGGCAGGGTCGGCGGCAGAGACTCCAGGGCAGGAGAGAGCGTCCGCCTTAAGGTTTATAAGAAATAAAATGTAGCCATCATTACTTTAATAAGAGTAATAAGAGTAACCTGATGTTACAGCAAAACCTGAGCTGCTGCAACATCAGGTTTTGCGTTACTGAAACAAACTTTCCAGCGTTGTGAAGCAC
Source organism: Scarus forsteni (assembly GCA_036419115.1). NCBI lineage: Eukaryota > Metazoa > Chordata > Actinopteri > Labriformes > Labridae > Scarus > Scarus forsteni. The sequence continues at coordinate 32,728,552 of JAZDUH010000544.1, forward strand.
AGTTTTGCTCTGTTTGTTGCTCCTCATCACACCGTGCTGTGCGTGATGTCGTTAATGTTAAACTGAGCATGCGCGTCACTTCTGAAGCGTGACTTGTTCAAATCACAGTCTGCAGTCAGGCCACATTTACAGGAGTAAACTCAACAGCCAAACAAAAAAATTGGATTTGAGCAATAAATCGGAATTGAGCATTAAGGGCTGCAGTGGAACGTTGCCTAAAGGCCTGTGGATTTTCCAATGTGTTCTTGGTTCACTGCTGAAAATAAGAACTGTGGCCAACAAAAATCACCAAACTTGCACATTTGGTTAATCGTGATGATCTTCAACTTACCTTCCATGATTTTTTAGGTTTTAATGAGTACGAACCTATTATAACAGTATTATGGAGCTAATATTCTCTGTAGCATTTTTCAAGTTTGGATCAGCATGACTGGGAAGCTGTACTACTAACATTAATATTACTACTGCTGCGTTGAGATGAGTACATGTGTCACCCTTTTGGTGTTGGTCGAATGCGTCCTCATTGCAAACTAGCTGCTCCGGGGTTGGAAACAATCCAAAGAGGAAATGGCTATTCATATCAGAACAACTCCCCAAAAAGATCTAAGTGTGAAAAACCTTGATGTTTTTGGAGATTTTAAAACATTTTTAAGTAGCTATTTAGCAAGGATAAAGATTTTGCATCCTTCGAGATTTTTTTTTTTTTTTTTTTAATATATTTTTTGGGCATTTTTGTGCCTTTATTGATAGGAGAGAGACAGTGGATAGGCTTGTGAAAGGGGTGAGGGAGCAGGGGAAGACACTCTGCAAACTGGTTACAGGCGGGATTCGAACCTGGACCGGCAGAAGCATGTACATGGGGTGCCGGTTGCTAACCACTCCGCCAAACCAGCACCCCAGAGATTTTGTCTTGAGTTAAGGTTTATCTTAGCCAAAAAGTGGGAGGATAAAAGGAATATTAAAAAAACATCAAAAAACAAAAGCCAACAGCCTTTACTTTACTCGAGCCTCATCATCCCATGCTTAACCCCTTAACTCCCAGCTCAACTGTTTGGCACAGGTCAATGAATTAAGAAATATTTAATATGTTGAAAACATGTCATTGTTTGTTTCTGTCAGTGTTTGAGGACATAAAGTAAACTAAAAACAAACAAAAAAAAAAGTTTTCTTTGTGTGGGATTTAAAGGTTTTAAAGCTAAAAGCTAGAATAATTATTATTATTACTTATCAACATTATTATTCTAAATACTTACCCATTTACAGATATGATTTTTAGATGTTGAACAATCTGGTATTCATCCAATTTTTTTTTTCACACTCAATATATTCTATGTTCAGTTAAATTTTTTTTTCGTTATTTTATTTACAACATCTCTGCCTTTTCTAATTGATTTCTCCCAAAATATTTCTGCGATTTTATGTTATTAGGTCATCAAGTGTTAGCTTTTAATTTTAAATTCCACAGCATAACATACCTTTTTGAGATGTGGTTTTAGTTTTCCTGAATGTTAATTAGATAAGACAACTATGATTCATGTTGTTTTATAAAACATTAAATATCCCTGTTTTTATCTATGACCTCTGCCAAACACTTATGCTGGTAGTTAAAGGGTTGAGTATCAATAAGCCAGTGGATTGCTTCAGGGGAGGTCCGTACATTTGTTTGCAAACCACACCTTTTAGGGTGCTCAGATTAGGACTGAACATTCATAAAACAGGGGCCAGTTTAAGCTAAAAAGCCACATATCAGCAATCATCTCTGATTGGTCGAAGCAGCTTCAGACACATGTAAAAAAACAAATAAAACATTAATCATTCAGCCGAACACTCCATTGGTTTTACAAGTCTTAAGAAGAGGTAATTTCTACAGGGAACCAGTTTGTGTTGTGCAGCCAATTTAACAGATCAGTTCAAAAATCTGCACTCAAGAAACCACTCGTCCTGCACTTTCTATACCTGCAATTAAAGGTGTTAGAAAAAGCCCAGAGCTCTGCAAAGCTTCAAAACCTGTCTTTATTTGGTGGTAAACCAGCAGAGAATCGTGTCCCATTTCCTTTGAGAACAAACATATTTGTGAAAATAAATCCAGGAAAGTCTTCTCACTAATACAGAGCTGAGCAGAGAATTTACATACTATTACATTAGATGCAGAAGTTATTGATTTATGAGTTCAGTTTTTATTACATTATGGGCACATGATTGCACTATAATTCAGAACGTTTTATTGTATGGTATTATAATATATTATATTATAGGCTGTTATTAAATTTTCAGCTTCTTCAGTGATCTTTAACATATTCTGGCATCTCAGACAGAACACAGATGGCAAGACTTCTAATGAAATTTGGAGCAGAAATGATTAAATATATACATCTCACTGAAAAATAGATACTGAAGAGTAAAACGAGCTATAAACATTTATAATAATCTTTGAGTCTGACACCAGGCTGTGCAGGGACGCCAGGACGGGAGGAGATGAAGCTCTCTGTGTCGCCTGCAGAGAGCTCGGGTGCTGCATACAGAATCATCTGCAGCTGTGAGAGGGCAGCTAATGTCAGGATTTACATAACTGAGAGGAAAATCAGATCTATGGTGTCAATGAAGAGCCGTTTAAGAGTAAATCTGGAATAATTAAGTATATGTGGTGATAAAGACAGAACACACTGATTAGAAGCTGTAAGCATCTAAATAAACATTAGCAATCTTTGATAGGGTCTTTACAGTAATCATTAAAAATGTGCAACATGATGACCTTACATTATGAAGAACTAACATGTATCGTGATCAGCCAGAGCAGAGGCTGTAGGATCCTCTATGACTCATTCTATCTGATGCAGTTCTATACATATTACATGCTTAAATGTTATGCACTACAGACATACTGGAGAGTCAGCTCGTGTCAGAAACACATCATCAGCCAGAAATCCTGTTTTTATGATGCTGCAGCTCATATAATGAATATTTAAAAAAACCTTTTGAACAGTTTAAATCAGGGTTGTACTTGCTAAAAGAGCCACATACAAGAAAAAGTACATAGACTGGGTGACCAAAGCCTTGTTTCCACTGAGCGCTCTGGTTTGGTTCAGTACAGTTTGGTTACAGTTTGTAGGGAGAAAACTAGGGCTGCAACAACCAATCGATTAAATAGATGAAAATCGATAATTCAATTCATTGTCAGCTAATTTAATAATCCATTTTCATCGGCAACAAATTGCGGGTGTTTTGGTGCATGAAACTGTAGCTTACAGTCGGTTAGTTAGGAGGGCGATTCGGCCAGAAGAGTGAAATTTCTGTCCCCAGCATATTATTGTATATTTAATGTATAAACAAAAGTAAAAATATATTACAAATTATATTTTATTATTATACTAAAAGCCATACACATTAACATTTGTATAAATTACAGATATATATTTTTTAATATTCTAAAATAGCATCCAAAACACTTATACATAGCATTTCTTGCCTGTCCCCACAGCCAAACACTACACTTTACTGCAACGCATCATGAACAAAATCCTTCCAGAGCAAATTTTCTTTTGCATTTACGTGTGACTCCATATTCTATCTATGCTTTTAAAACAAAAGTTTTACAAAAAAGTCATTATATTTTGGCTAAAATTCACATTTTAGTGCTGTCCCCAGGTTTTCACTCATTGCTGTTACCCAAACACTTTCCCCACTTTAAAATTTTGGAACATTCCACCAGTGACATGTTCTGCAGGAGGTGACATCATTTAGGTCTTCTGCAAGTCATGGGAAGACCAAAAGTAAGTTATCTCTTTTATTTTTCCTTAAATTTAATGATATATTAGCTGTTTTAGAGATGGTCAATCTAAAAACTCAGTCCTGTTACCTAAGTTATCTCTAAGACAACAGTTGTTAATATCAAAAGTAAAATAATGAGTTAAATCTTGAGAATGTGCTCCATGTGCTCAAGCTACTAGAATAGATGCTAAGTGGCTATAATTCACACAATTGCTAATTTTATGCTAAAAACTCATTGCTGTTACCCTCATTGCTGTTACTCAAATAAAGAGTAACCGCAAAAAAAAGTCATTTTTTGTGATAAATATTAGTATTTTCATCATGTAACCAACCATTTCTTCTAAATTAACTCTTTTTCTAAGGGAAAACATTGTATGTGGTTGATATGAAAATGAAGTGGTTTTTAAAAATTTGAGTTTTGGTAACAGCAGAAAAAATTGCAATGATAATAAACCGTTGATAGTTGCAATAAATTAAAGTAGCCTGAGATTGACCAGTACTCATTTTGAATGAGTAAATGTGTATATTACTAAATTCTATCTTGAAATGGAATGAAAAATGAAGTTTATTTTTGAAGAGTTACAACATGCAAATTGCACTCTTTTGGCGGAATGACCCAGGAGGAGATGAGCCCGCTCTCTTGCCGTAAGCTGCTGTGAGAGGTGCACATGCGCACTAGCGACCGTCACTGCACATAAAAACATGCAGAAGGATTCACAGTGGCGGCGTCACTTTGCATGCCCAAAAAGCTCCGAAAACTGGGAGCATGTCACGCTCAACAAAGCAAAGCAAACAATCACTTGCAAGGCCGACTTCGCCTGGCATGGGAGCACGACCTCTAAGACAGAGCACTTGCTGAGAAAGCACGTCGGCGTGTTGGAGACGGACGAAGACTCCCTGGTATAAAGATTATTTTTGTTTGTTGCATTCAGCAGCACCTTATTTTATTGACTACTTTATAAACAAGACTGCTTCTACTTTGCCTGCTTTGTTTCAAGAAAAAAAAAAAGTAGTTTGTGAGCATTTATTTGAACAACATGCAAACAAGTCTGTTAATGTACATACAGTATTGCAGTGAGTCAAGAAAGAAAAAAGCTGTAATATTATTACTGAAGGAAAATGCTTGTTATTGCCTTTATTGTTGTTTAGTAAATACCTAAAACAACTTCAAGCTAAATTGTAAAGGAAATTGTAAAAATGTGTCATAATCCGATTAACCGATTAATTATTTAAATAATCACCCGATTAATCGATTATGAAAATAATCGTTAGTTGCAGCCCTAGAGAAAACCTGGAGTTGCCCTGGACCTCAGCAAAGCAGTACTGAGTACATTCTTTGCAGCAACATATTGCTCTAAATCGAAAGCTTGTTTTGTACACTGTGCTTTTTGGTACTTTCATTTTTGCTGCTGTCATATAGGTATTGACAATTTTTCTGACAAATGAACAGACTTTAGCTCTTTTATTGTTGGTTTGGTTCACAAAAAGCGGGACAACATGGCTCAGTTCTTTGGGTACTCTTTTCCTGATCCAACAGTGGATACTCCAGTAGTTGCATGCTGATGTGACAGGATGTACCCAGTCAGTATTAGAGTTAATAAGAAAAAAAGTTGGGGCCTTTTTCAGTCTTTTCCCCACGAGAGCTCACTAGCAACACCTCCAGGGGAAGTTGGTCAACAACCCAGCTGACAACTCTGAGGTGGAAACCCAGATCATCTAGGCTAGAGGCTTTCTCATCAATTACTAAAGCAGGTAAGCTGTTTGAAGAAGTGGTAGATCATCTTCAAGAGCCTACATCAGAACAGTTGCCTCTTGGATCACACTTCTGACTGGACAATGATGGATTAATGATGTTACATCATGAAGGTAATCTAAGATTCTTCAGGATGACTCTTACATTGGTAGGAACCAAAGCATCTCTACATGAGGGATTTATGAGTTGCATCTCTGCTCCTTGATTGCCAAACTATGAGTGATTTTATGCAGCGTTAATTTTGACAGCACTTTTAAATTTAGTTTTGGTTAAAGCCTTTTGCCTTAAATATCTTTTAGTTTTAGTCATAATTAGTCATCTAAATTGATTCAACTCTTGTCTACTTTTAGTTGATGACATTTCACAACATTTTAGACGATGAAATCTACTGTTGATTTAGTCGACTAAAATATAAAGTGTAAAGGGTAAGACATTTTGTCTGTTTCCTTGAATTTCTGAAGTCATGTCTACACTTGGATAAAATGAAACATCTAATAACTATTTATTCAATTCTAGTAAAATTTGAATGCATCAATTAACAGAAACAATTTTAACTTTTATTTGAATGCAGTCACCTCTATATAGGCTACCTGGCAGAGCATCTCAGTTACAATACCAGAACTGACAACAAACGGTGAACCTGCTCTACATGAATATATCAATTCAGGAAGAGAGCAGCTCTGATTTGATTGTTCCCCAACTTAGCCCACCACCATGAAGCTAAGGCAAGCTGTGATAAGATATATTCCTAACTTGTCTCTACTTCCTGTATGATCAAATTCAGTCTGATTTGATTAAGTCTCTGTCAAACATTTTAGTCTAGATTTTATTTGTTGATAAAAATGTCTGTTGATTTAGTTTATGCCCATGTGCAGTTGTTTTTATTAGTTATAGTCTTGTTTTTGTCAGAAAAAAGGTTGTTGAAGACAACTACGACAAAAAAAAATAACCAACAACATTTACATTGTATGAGAAACGCTTGTTTTTTAATAGCTTTCGGACTCAAACTTTCCCTTTGTTCATCAGTCAGCATCTAAATTCAACTTTTGGATGGATCTTTTAGCCTTTGATAAAACCTGGCAAATCCATCTACAGCAGATTAAGTGCTTCATAAATCATAAAGTCTCGCTGACATTAAATCTGCTGCAGTTTGAAATCAGAAAATACTGAGTCTCCGAGCTGTCAAGAAAAGGAGAAAGATGGATATTCTCTAAGAAAACTGAGATAAAGTTAGTGTGTGTACTTGTGTGCAGGAGTGCTCGTACCGGGCTGTTGAGGATCATGAGGCAGTGGTCGAAGTGGTGATGCTCCATGGTGGAGTGGCAGTAGAGCTGAGCCAGTGGGTGGTCGCTCCTGAAACAAACATAAATATATGTAATGATAGAGCGCTCCCACTCAGGCATATACAGTCAGATTTATAGTTATGCATAATTGTGTGCTTCACCTCTGAATGTAGGAGTTGTTGACTCCTCTGTGGTCCAGGTCGTGGCTCAGCGTGGCGATCATCAGAGCCAGAACCTCCAGATCGCTCAGGAAGTTCTGATGGAGACGAAGTTCAAGTAGACAATCAGTAAACACTCTGAGTAAGTGTGAAGCTGAATAACAGATGGACATCTTCTGCAATATGTTAGTCAAACTAAATCTTTATAGCTGTTGGCAGTGTGGGCGCCAAGACAGCAGAGGCTTTACTGCTCATAAAACAACAGCCTCTGTGGTGAAGCTTAAAGCTGCAAAAAGAGATACAGCCTGCTCAATGTTCATATACCGAGCAACTCACAGTTACAAATACCTTAAGGGGAATTGCAGATTTATTGTGTTACTTATGGTAAGAAAGTTGTATTGTTGCAAGGGACGGGTCTACAGTAGGGCTGGGTATTTTCAGCAACTTCACGATATGATAGGGGTGCCGGTTTGGCGGAGTGGTTAGCAACCAGGCACCCCATGTACTTGCTTCTGCCAGTCCAGGTTCGAATCCCGCCTGTGACCAGTTTGCAGAGTGTCTTCCCCTACTCTCTCTCCCCCTTTCACAAGCCTATCCACTGTCTCTCTCCTATCATTAAAGGCATAAAATGCCCAAAAAAATACATTTAAAAAAAAAAAAAAAAACTTCACGATATGATATGTATCCTAATACTGAGGCCACGATACGATATGTATCCCAATACAACTACATTTTGAACACTGACTTGGCTATTAACACAATTCCTGTAAAGTTTTGTTTATATTACAAGATAAAAAAGAACAAGGATGAGCTTAAAATGACTCTACAACTCAAGAAACTTAAATTCAGGTCCTCAAAGATGGCAGACCTAAGTTAAAATTTGGAACATGTGCTTCATCATGTAGTTTGGCTTCTTCTTTGAACTATGCCATTTTTAACATTAACCCAAAGTTTACTGACAACAACTGTCAAACACAGAGACAGTATCAATTCTGTAGAATCTGTATCCATACAGGCATTCCCTGTATGAGTGCATCAATGTTTTGATGTATCGATGTTTTGAGCACAGCTAGTCCACAGGAGACAATTCTCCTGCTGAAATGATGATTGAAATATCAGGAATTGCAACTGTCTTGCAAACTTTGCACGGAAGTTAATTTTTGTATCTTGAGATTTAGGACAACTTTTCATATCTTAGATGCAAACTTAAAAGTGACAGAGAAAATAAATGTCTGGAAACAATCACAAATTTAAAGCCTAGTTCAAAAGCTTCATTTTGCTGCTCAGATATCTTATACAGCTTTCACACTAAAATTAGTGGGTCAACGCAGGTTTTTTCAAAGCAGGTTAACCCGATAACTAAGTGACTCTTTTCCCACTGCCAGCAGACCCAGGTCTAACTGGCAGCTAAATGAGTTGCGTGGCTTTTAATTTTCCTTTTTTTTGGCGCATCAAGCTGATGTGATCACATTGATGACATCATCAGCACGAAAAAGCATGTCCATGTAAACAATGGAAAGAAGCATGGAGGCTGTGATCATGGTTTTCTGTACTTTTTACTTATGTTCCTCTTTAAAAATGTACAAACTCTGTGCTGATGATGCAAAGGCTGATGGAATTTGTTGCTGAGATAAAGAGTCACGGAAGTTACAGACAGAGGGAGCAGGCGTGACATTATGCTGTGCCGACATCATACGTAAATTAGCGGGTCGACCCGGGTGTGATGTTCTCACTGAAGCCAATCCAAGGTCAGCCGATTAGACCCTTTCAAACTGCCAACAGGAGCCAATTGTTACCAGATTTAAACAGGTTTTTAGGGCAGCCTGAAAGGGGTTTTAGTACATGTGTACCATGCCCAGTGACTGGCTGCACTTACCTGTAAGCGCCCAGACTTTAGCAGGGCGAACATGCTCTGAGCCGTGTTGAAGGCGTGTCTCCAGTTGTGATAGGCCACGCTCTTCCGGTAGTTCTTCTTCACACTCAGAACCCACTGACATAAACTCTGCAGAAGAGGCAGAAACACAGGGATGGGAATAAATAAGGTTTTATCGATACTAATGCCATTAACAATCCTGCTAATTGACCCAATTCTTTAACAATTCCTTTATTGATTCCTGCAGAATTTCCGTGTGAGCAAATGTTGGCCTGAAGATTTTCAGTGGCAACAATGTCAAACACATGTCACAGCATAGATAACTGCTTCTGCAAGTTGCTGGTGTTTCCACTCACTTGAGGTTGGGCAGTAGGCACCTTTCGTAAAAAATTAAGCCACATTCTGACCTTTTCTAAACCCTGTCATTGTTGATAAGGGAACTGATTAGCAAAAAGACTCATGATGACGATTCTTTGATGGAGCTGTTAACGATTCTCAAGTAGAAATGGTTTTCAATTCAGAAATGCAAACATATTTTGTATTTTTCAAAGTGTTCGTTTTAGGGCTCGCACTACATTATGGCACTTGAAGGAAGCCCACACCTTGAGGAAAACTTCACTCAGCTAAATCATTATGTTAGCTAATGCCAGGTTGGACTCTCTGCTGTGTTCTCTGTATCAGAGATTCAACAAGGTGCTGAAACACGTTGAAACATTCAACAGATGTTGGCCCAGTTGCTGCAGATTTATTATCAGAAACCAGTTTGAGATGACCTGAGTTTTGGGAAGCATAAGTCTTAAGATGGTGCACGGTAGACTGTGGAGTTTAAACCATGCTTAGATGGTACAAAGGAGCTGAAATTGTGTCATTAAATCATCCGCAACACCATCAAACCATTGCCACCAGCCTGAAGTGATGATAAATGTCAGGATGGATCCATGCTTTCATGACATTCACACCAAATTATGACCCTACCATCTGAATGTGGCAGCAGAAATCCAGACTCATCAGACCTCTTTGGCCAATTTGGGTGAGTCCATCTGAACCATAGCTTTAGTTTCCTGTTCTTAATTGACGGCAGTGGCATTTGGTGTGGTCTTCTGCCACAGTAGCCTATCTGCGTATAGATTTGATTTGCTGCTTGTTTGGAAATGGTTGAGTAAATGTTGCCTTCCTTCCAAACTCAAATAACCCTGGCTTCAACGAGGCATATTGGCCTATAGAACTGATGCTCACTTGATATTTTCTCTTTTTTGGACCATTTTCATAAAACTCTTGAGATGGTTGTGCATGAAAATTCTAGTAGATCAGCAAGCAACAACAACCATGCCACATTTAAAGTCAATTAATCCACCTTTCTTCTGCATTCTGACGCTTGAATTGAACTATAGCAGGTCGTCTTGACCATGTCTATATGCCTTAATTGATTTGAGATGCTGCCATGTGATTGGCAGATTGGCTATTACTGTTAATGAGCAGTGGAACGGGTGTACTGTATGCAGTGGCCATTGCTTATTTTGGATTCTGATTTCTTAGATTAGCTCTCTCTGGGCTTCTGGTCAGGTCTTGGATCCAGTATAAAATGTTATTGGGCAATGTTGAATTCTCTAGAGCTTCTTGATTGTGTTAGTGTTGAATTTCAGAAAGGAAAGGCTTTTATCTGCCGTTTAAGGACAGAAGAGGGAATAAAAAGTCCAAGAACATTGTCAGGCTGGGGTTAAAAAGCAGCAGAAGAGAGACAAAGCATACGTGATGAGCAGGGGGCTCAGTTGTCAGGATGTTTGTCTTTCCTCAAAGTGCACGCTCAGCACGGCGCCAGCTAATCAATGCTCTCAGCTCCGTTAGCTTCATCTGCTCTGCGTGTTCATCAGAGACACACAGAGTCTTAAACTGAACCCAAATTATGCTTCATTTTCTCCTCAGGGATCATTAAACTTTGATTATAATGAATGGCTGCAGCATTTAAGATCTTAGAATAAGGTTTTAATCAGGACATGCTGTGTATTTTAACCCTGCACGGTGATGCTCCAGGGTGGTCAAACTGACGGCTCGAGCTCCTGGAGGGTCGTAATCTCCTCCAATCAAAGGCTCTCGTTATGAGACCTCTCGCCACAGACACTCTAGGGGTCAGACAGATACAAGGACCTCTTCAGGTGGGAAGGACCAGAGCCAGAACCGCCAAAAACTGATGCAGAGTGGGTCTGATGGAGGCAGAGATTTTTGGATGAATAGTATTTCAGGTTTTGGATGCTGCTGTATGTGGTCTTTGAGTCAGGGGGCAGGCAAAAATACAAGTATTACATCTAAATGCTTTCACTCATCCTCCTCGCTCATGTGTTTCAGCACTCGAACGCTGCTGCTGATGAATCTGTTTCTACAATAAATGTACCAGGAAACTGCTCTTGACCTTATCTGAGAACGACGACAAAAGAGGGCCACGTCAGGACAATGTAGTTGCTGTTGTCTGTTGTTGTGGTTCTGTGTTGCTGTGATACTCTTCGTCATAAAAACAGAGCGGTGTGTATTTTGTTGTGATGTAATGCAGGCTTTGTCTCCAAGGCCACAGCACTTCTGAGTTTGTTTTAGGAGAGAAGAGTCCATTTGCAGACCCTAATAAAAACCGTTACTAACATGTTAAACCAACAAAAGTTTGAAGGATGCTGTACAGTGGCCTTGAGAGCTCAATTCAAACAGTGTAATGAGAAAATATTAGTTTGACATAAAAGATTGAGCACATAAAGTAAGTGCATGAGTGTTTGGTAGATAATTTCTTTGTTGTAAAAATGTTTCATGCCAGTACATCTTATACCACTGAAAAGCCTTTTCATTTCCCTTTAAAATGGAGCCACATTGTTAGGAATGTGCATTTGTGGGATCAACAGCAGAGCTGAGTATGTGGGTTGCTGCCATGAAAAATTTGCCAAATCCTATCTGCCAATGCCAAACAGTTTCAACTTTTCACTACTTTTGCTGTTGTTAGGGGGATTAGATGATTGAAGTCTTAGCAATTTAACAATTTATACTGAACGAACAGGAGCCTCAGTAGCGTGTGGAAGAGCCATTCACAGCCACAACAGCCTGGCACCTCCTCCTTATGCTGGTCACCAGCCTGGCCACACACTGCTGTCAGCTGTCAACTAGCATTTATCACGAGCCAGACAATGTGGTTGTGTTGGTCCCTCAAGCACAAATAAGGTGATCCCACAGGTGTTCAGTGGGGTTGAGGTCAGGACTGCAGGCTGGCCGCTCCATCCCCTCCGCTCCCAAATTCTGAAGGTAGTCTCTGATAAGTCCCTTTCTGTGGGGGCAGTGTTATCTTGGAGGTTAGAGTTTGGTCCCAGATTGTGGAGATATTGGATTGTCACTGGTTGCAGAATCTCACCTTAATATCTCTCTGCATTAAGATTTACTTCAACGATGACAAGCCAGTTTTCCAGTGAGGAAGACACCGCCCAACAGCATCACACTGCCTCCACCAGAAGATGTTCCTCTATCAGTGCAGCAATCAGTGTTCTCTTTGTTTTCTCCACACTATGACGCTATGATCCAGATGCTCTATGCTGAACCTGGACTCATCGTTAAACATAATGTTCCTCCAGTTGTTCAGGTTCCAGAGCATGTATTGCCGACACCAGCGCAAATTGGCCTAATGGTAAAGGGCAGCAAAGACAGCTCAATGAAATATATAATATGTCCCATATTGTCTGGGTAGAGATCCGTCAGCCATATTGTCTTGCAAATCTTGACTGCAATTCTGTACAACACTGCCAGTAGAAACGAAGCTCAAGACAAGAGTAAATAGCAACAGCAACAAAGCTGTTTGGTTTTTCATGGGCACAATCCAAAAACTCAGCTCTGCATCTCATCTCACAAATACATGTTCCCTACAAATGTGGCTCCATCTAAAACGGAAATAAACAGGACTATTGCTTTTGCATAAAGCACAATGGTGGACTCCAAGGCCTAAAAACATTTTAGCAGAATTTCGCTCAGGACAAAAGTGGGTCTTAATTTTGGCATGTAGTACAGGTGTTTTTTCTATTCTCAACCTGCAGTAGGTGCTATTTTGTTGCCCAGTGCTCATGTAGTCTATATAGCAAAAGATCATGCACTTCTGTTTAGACGAGTCTGAAAATTGAGGGGTGGACAGGCACAAAAGTTGGTGTGTTCCTACCTTGAGGACGCAAGAAATGACTGTGCTTAGACCTTTGTACACCCGGTCTAAAAAGTCTAAGGTCTGTGGTCAGAGTGTGTTTGCTACTTTGAGGATGTTTCAGTTTCAGTTTCAGTTTTTTAGTGTTCTTCAGTGTAAGTTTCCTGTGTGCTCCAGCACTTTTAATACTCCCAAAAATTAGAAAACACAAAACGTGGACATTCTCACACAGAACACATGGCTACATTTCAAATATTTATATACATGCTTTTGAATGTGACTGATAATTATGCTCATAGAAAATAATACAGGCTGTATAGTACGTTTTTCCCACAAAATAACAGAGCCAAATATCTGAGCAAAAAAAATGTGAAAATGAGTTTCTTAAAGCCAACAGTTTGTTTGATTATAGCACATCTGTTTCATTCTTTGGTCAGTCCTTACCGTGTATTTCATCTGGAAGTTCTGGACCAGGTTGAGGTCGACGAACATGCGGATTGTTCCCAGCGTGGTTTCGGTATCTGATAATTCAAAGTCACTGAAGCTGAAGTCCAACAGACGTAACGACTGGGCAGATGGCACTGTGGCAACCTTTAACGCACAAACAGAACAACAAAAGTATTACAAAAAGCTCATAGCAGCTATGGATTCAATGACATGAACACATGGATGTATAAGTGTATCATCTGCTTACAAGGCTATCATTTTCTATACTCTTAATCCTAATTTTTACTTCAATAAATAAAAATAAAAGCTGTTACAGCCTCAGCTCTGTATGTTTCACAGTGGCTCTGAAGAGGCCTTTTGAGCTGATTGCACCCAAAAAATCAAGCCAGTGTCCCAGATCCTCAGTGACACGTTCCCTCTCAGGGAGGCCACTTAATCAGGTTATGTTGTTCGTTCATCCACTTCACCAGAAGGAGAGGAGAACAGAACAGAACAGGACCTTTGGAGACAGTCACATGTTGTCATTGTTAAGTCAGAAAATGGTGTGAGAGCGTAACATTTCTAATGGTTTCATGTGTGGAAGCTGCCTCTGAGTGCTGTCAGGGATCAGTTAGGTATTAGAGAGCTAATTAAAACAATTTTGAGACACAGTGGCTGCAGGGGCTATGCTTCAATGTATAAAAAATAGAAAAGGAAAACAATATGAAAGCCTCTATGAAAGCTGGACACACCTTCATTTCTTTATGATTTTCAGCCTCAACAAACCAGTCGAGGTAAAGTTTACAGATTTAAGGTCATATTTAAGATAAATGGATCACAGCTGCTCATCTATTCCATCTAAAGGACAGCCATACACAGGATATTTAACTAAAATTATTCAAGTACAAGCATGCTCAAAAAGCTGCCCAACACCATTTCCTCTTATGTTGCATCTTTATTGATGCTTTGCGTTGTAGGTAACAGTTCATGAGGCAGACTGATTTGATGCAAACTATTTTACCAAAGTAGTACGACATCCTAGCATTTTTGGCATACTCCAGATTTCACAATCTTTACATACTGCACACTACATTCTGTTCATCAGTATGCACTGCCAATGCATGCAATGGTTCTGTCCTCACTTTGACATCCAACAAGTAGAGGCAGAGTTCCACTTCCTCACATCCTGCCCTAAATATCAGGTTGTGAGAAACAAAGGCTATTCCCAAGGAACACACACTCAACCTGAGTTTGAATTTACCACTCATACTCAGGAAATCACATATTTACAGAGACAAATAGAAAACTATGACATTATCGTGGCCAAATATATCAAAGTGTGTGAGGAGGACAACCAGTGGATCCTGGACACACAACACACACATTACATAAATTAACAAAAACGAGTACATATAGTGCTTAACAAATTCATTAGACCACCTCTTACAAAATAATTAAACATTAGGCACTTCTCAGTAGAAAGGATATTTTCTCTCCACTTCAGAAATGTTTTGCCAAAACCTTGTTTAACGAAGTGGCTCACGTTCTGTCCTTTACACCATGGCAGAAGTGCCTGCCTACTACAGTATCTGGTTAGCCCGTAATGAATGTGATTGACTGAATGATCAGCCTGTCCCCCTCCAGATATGCTTTTGAAAGGTTTTGCCTATTCCCAGACACTGTCTATGGGCTTTTTCCCCAGATGGACGAGTAAAATACATGAAAATGTCCAATGGTTTCCAGACGGACATCAAACTGGAAAACATGTTGGTGCAGACCAACTCTGAAAACCCTCGGCTTGATGCCCCTTGATTTTGGGAGAAGCAACTTCCTCAAAGAAGAGACCTACAAGTCACACCAACCCACAGTTCCCTACAACTCACCAGAGTGGTTTATAGATAAAGAATACAGAACTGAGCCAACAACAGTGTGGCAGCTTGTGGTGTTCATGATTGGACTGCTGCATGGACAATACCCCTCTAACAACAGTCAAACCATCAAGCACAGACACCCGAACTTCTCCAAAAGTCTCTCGTCTAACTGCTGAGCTGCCTTAACAAGAATCCACAACTGAGAGCAACCATGGAGAGCCTGCAGAAGCACCCATGGCTGTTGTACAGCAAGACAAAGACGATAAGCTCCAAGGCAGCACATGACAAGATGTAAAGAAAAAAAACGAAACAAAAGAATGTTATGCATTTATTCAGTTACAGAGTACTTTGTAAATAAAAATATAAATCTGTCTGTATGAAACCCTGCTGTGAACTGCAGGTTATATTTAATGACATTTCACAACACTGAACTCAAAACTGGCACTGGTCGATTATCAGATGTTTGTGTCTGCATAGGTTATTTGATACCTTTCTCCTCAGCTTTTTAAAAAAAACACAACACCGATTGTCTGGTATGGTCGCCAACAAGTGTCAAAAGATGATAATTTCAAGTACTTTTCTCGGACAAGAAAAACATGAGATGGGAGAGACGCAGCAAAATCTCTCCAGAGTGAGCAACCCTATTCCTCTGTGTTCAGAAGACGACGCTGGAGACGTATGGACCCGCTGTAGTGTGCATGCCGGTTCAGTAGATGGCGGTGTAGGTCTGCAGAGTGACAGCACTGCTACAATACACATACGAAGAAGAAAAGCTATTCACAAACAACAATGGTGAGTGGATGCACAGAGACCCAGGAGTTTCTTTTCTGGACATCAAATCAGTTCGGACAACAAATCTGTCTGGATAGTTTTGTCTGGATAACAAACCGAGCACGATAAGAGGCTCACAAATTACTCGGTAGACGGCCAAAGCTGTTGTTTTTCCTGGAGTACTGCGCATGGGTGACGTCAGCGTTTCACCTTGAAACACTCTTATGGGAGTTTACACGAAGTTTTGGAAACTTTCCACCCTGGAGCCCGTTTTCAAAAGTTACCATTTTTAACATGTTTCATTGTAAACGCAAAGCCAAAACGCAATGAAAACTTAACGGATTTGACCATTTTCTGCGCTGTGTAAACGCAGCCTGAGTGTATTTGGCCTATAACTGCCTGCAGGCACATCAGCTGGCTGTCAATCCTCAGTCAGATGTGGCGGGCTAACTTTGAATCCGCTGTTACACAAAGGACTTCTGGCATGAAAGCAATCTTGATTCTAAAACCTGCCAGAACTATGGTTATGCATCATTTTTAAGTATCTGTCACTGCCCAGTGCAACTTCAGAACTGTGCTGTAATTTAATCAGATCTTAAAGCTTCTCTTGTCTGAAGACGTTACCTGAAAAGTGTCATAAGGTCCACGTGGCCACAATTGAAATAACTTTATTGATAAATGACCTTTATTACTTAAATGAATTCATTCAATCAAAGAAATGTAAAAATTTGTAAGGAGAGGAGACAGGTGTTTGCTTCAATAAAATCAAAGAATTAAATCTGTCTGAAGGTCTGAGCTGCAGAGGAGTCGACCCTGTGGGGGTGGCTGGGGGATAATTATCTGCTGAATGAATTAAAAAGCTTTTATTGAAACATGGAGAGGTAAGTACTCTCTTCATTATTCAGTTTCTCCACAAGGCTGTCTGCTCAGCTGAGCTACAAAGACCGCAGACCTTCAGAGATCTTCTTCCTCCTGATAACCTGCTCACTGCTGATTCATGAGCAGCAGATTCTTTTTTTTTTAAATTAGAGCAAAGAATTTGTCCATGAGAGAAGCTTCAGTATCGCGTTTGTATTTAAACTGAAATAAAAGAACTCCCACATCATATGTCCTCTGTTGACAGAGATCAAGAACAGCCGTCTGGTTTCTCCGAGACTTTGCAAACATCAGTGAAATATGTGATGTATGAAATATCATCTACTGTCTGCCTCTGAAACTCAAACTGTCTCTGCAAAGTTTAAACATCAGCAGCAACATATACTACCACAGTGTTGAGCAATTTACTGGCTTTAAATTTATGTCACTATTCTTTTTGGGTCGTGGTTGTAATTTTGTGGGAAAAATATAAAACATAAATAATGTGTGATTAGTTTTATAAAGTATATTTAATAAAGTATAAATAAAGTATATAAAGTATATTTAATATATATATGGTTATATATAAGTTTACATCCCAGTGACAGTCATTTCAGCCTCAAGTCTGTAAGGCCAAATCACATTAAAGTCTAAAGCAGTGAATCATCAACTGGTTTCAATGGCATCTTTCTGTTGTTAAATTCCCCAAACTACTGATGAATTTCCCCAAAACATCTTCGACTGAAACTGTTTTATCAGGCAAGATGCCATATTAAAATTGTTTTACATAAAGTCACCTGTGATCTGAAATTTAAATGCAAAAAAAGGACACTGGAGCCAAACATAGAGCTGGAAACTATGGAAGTCCATTAGAGAAGTAGCTAAAGTATCTCCTTGTAGGTTGCAGCAGTATTGGTGATAGGGACTGATCTTATTTTAAATGGTAAAGGAATGCAAATAGTACTGAAGAAATCCAACTATGTTACTCACAAATAACCAACTAGATTTATTTTTGAGTCCAGCCCCCCATAACGCAAGTCAGGAAAGAACTGGCCCTTGGATACATGTAGTTGATGACCACTGGTCTAAAGTCTCTTAAAGCTGGGGTTGGTAATCTGATTTAGATAGACTTTTTGTAATACTGGTTAAAATGGTCTTTCTGATCCGATGGCAATCAATTCATTATGTGTTTGTAGAATAGAGCGAAAAATATCCGCGATCTACAGCAGGAGTAAAACAGGGAAAACACCAACCAATAAACATGTCATGTCTCCAACTTTTAAACCAATTAAATCCCGTTACCATTCTGCCCACCTCCTGAGCTTACATTTTGCTGCCGTGCACAGACTCGGCGCATGTAGCCCAGCTGTGAGGGATCAGAGTCCGCTGGAGAATGCTTACCTGTCAAGTTTTGTCTTTGAAAATAAGGGAAGCCCGCTACGAGTCGTCCCACAACACCAACCAAGCTCCAGTACCCCTCACATTTTAAGACAGGTGTGCAAGAAATCTAAAATAAACTCGTCGTTTTTGTTGGTTAATTCTGTTGGCTCTAATCTCTCGACAACTGCCACCCAGGCCACTACAGGTGGACGTTCAAGCGAGGCTTTTTCTTCTTCTTTAGTTTTACAGTGATTGGCATCCATCATTTTGGAGCATTACCGCCCCATTCAGGCTAGAGACAGAGTTCAGTTTGGAGAGACAGAGGAATGTTTTTATTATTAGATCATCACATAGGAGATTCACAGGAGAATACTACTACAGGAGGACGGCGGGAAAGAGGATAAAATATGGGAAATACGGTAGTTTAATGGCCAAAACAGGAGACTTGACAGCTATGTGGAAAATGGCAGAGGAACTACCTATACCCCGATCTACATCGGGTTGTGAGTACCAACTAACTTTCCACGTTTGCTTTGTTAACTTTACTTTGATAATGTTTTGGTGTTTTCTTACTGCTGACTGAGACATGACTTGGTGTAGTATAAAATAAAAACGTTGTGCTGAGGGTTTGGAGTTGGGGGAATGGGGGGGCGATCATTCTGGAGGAGGGATAGGAGGGGCTAGGCGTAGCCCTGAGGAGATGCTACATTTAAATTCATGCGAGTTTTCCAAAATTACAGACCCCAGCTTTAAAGTTCAAATTAATTCCCAAGTCAATTGAGTCCAAGTCTAAGTCAAGTCCAACATCTTTGAGGACAAGTTCAAATCAAGTTTCAAGTCTTTGAGGTCAAGTTCAAGTCAAATAAGTCTAAACTAGAGAAGGAGAAAATTATTATCATTGTACTTCTGTCAAGGAGGTTATGTCATTGCTGGTGTTTGTCTATCTACATTTGATTGTTTGTGTGTTTGCTCTCTTTTAAGCAAGACAACAGAAAATTCTGAGTACAATCTGCTGCTTCAGGATTTTTAAAAGGATTTATAGACACTGTGGGACATGGTAGTTTTTCATATTTCTGATGACATGGCCAAGATTGTCAGAAATGCCTTGGCTGAGCTATGTGATGCCTACAATGTTACATCATATAATGTAAGGCTGGGAAATGAACCAAGTTTTAATTTCAATAACAAGTATGGCTTGCGATGATAAGAAGGGCTTGGAGAGCACAAACCTCCACCAAGGCCTTTCTGACACTGTTAGTCAAGCTATTAATGAAAATTTGTAAAATTACTACTCTTTGCCCTCCTATCTCAATAAAGAACGAAAAGCATAGATGTCACCTTAATAAATTAGATTTCTTTAAGACACCTTCAACCTTTCCCAAACCCCTTTTCAGCAGCTGAACAGTTTAAATGTTGACGATCAGTGTGATCTTGATTTATTTTTTCAGTTTTATGTATTTCACAAGAGAAATTCTCATGTGCTTCAACTCGTCTGGAAAGAACATATTTTCCTTTTTTAGTTTTAAAAAAATGCTCAAATGATCTTCTGTGAAGAAAAAAACAGATTTACATTTGCTCTTCTTCGGCTTTCTTATGATTTAATGCCGAATGGTTTAGCCTCACTTGGTCTTAATAATTAAAATTAATGGTTTCCTCATGAAGAATCCTCCATTTTATTACACCATGGATTTTTATATTTTAGTAAAATCATATGTGCCTAAACACTGCTCATTGCTGCTAATGCTGGCCATACTATTGTTTCTTAAATGACAAAAACTCAATTAAAAGCATCTGTCAGGCTGGACAATGATTTCCACTCTCAGGATGTTTGCATGTGAGCAGGGCGGCCGTATAGAGTTTCTGTCCTGAGGCCGTGTCGCAGATTCAGCAGTGTGGTGTTGTGTTACATGACTGCTTTTCATCTACACTACCCTCTGCTTCCTCCAGCCCTGAAGGACAACATCTGCCTCTGTGAGCATCAGAGTATTGAGTAATGGATTGAATGTGGATGTGTGTGCTGTTAAATGAATAAATTGTAATTTACCGCGGTTACCTGGAGTTCCCTTGTTTCTTCCTCTGCTGCAGAGGCGTGATACGACAAGACCTGAAAGACACAGAAACACACAAAAACATGAGGTATGCACACACTGGGACATGCTCCATTTCTGCATGAGAAACACACACGGGACATAAGGGGCAGCTTTTCTCCTGTGCTTGAATCAGATCTGGATAAGTTGATTTAATATGCCCTCCACCCACTGTGCTGCTGCTTTTAATATAATCCATTTTCCCGACTGAAACTAATTCATTTTAAACTCAGATCAACTTTGTCCTTTAATCCTTTTTTCAGCTGTTTTAAAATCCTGCTGTGAAGGTTTTTATGCCTCAGATGACAGAATGTAATAAATCAAAACACCAGATACAACTTTGTTTCTCAATGAAATGCAATATTTTGTCATATCACTTCTTTATTTATTAAACTACTAATAAATTTGTACATATTTCCCTAGGTCCCCTTTTATCCTGTATGTGTCCTTGTTCTTTTTTTGTTACAATATTGTTGAGATTTAGGGCCTTGTTTCGATGCATTTTGGAAAGTATTTGTCAAAAAACAGGTTGGGGCATGTCAGTTTTAACTCTGGATTCTAGAGGATGCTCAATCCTGGTGCAAAGTCAGGTACAGAGCACAAAGTGCTGTTTAGTTAAAAAAAAAAACTATTCCAAGAAAATATAAAGAGGGAATTAACAACTATAAAAATGAAGTAACTGTGAATTTTATATAAATCACACATTTGACATGAAATAACCAATCACCAATCCAGAGGTTTGGATTGTCAACTTGGGTGACCACTGGCCAATCAAAATTCAGTAGGGCCCACATCCCAATTTGTCCACCTCTTTCCAGGTGGGGAGTGGCTAAAAGCCACAGTTAGAATCATTTTCCACAGATATTGGCCCCCACATGCCAAGTGGGCTAAAACCAATGAGAGTATAAACTCTGTGCCTTAAAGTCAGGCCCTCCTCACACAAGGACGGCCCCGTATTGTCTTGCTGTTGGCATCAAAACATGTATCGCTGTTTACACATCGTATTGTACATAGGCTTGTGCATTTATATGACCACGCAAAATCTACGCAAAATCCTGTAGTAAATATGCCCGGCCTAAATGTGACACTATGAAATTTCCACAAAGCACCAAAAACAGAAAATGCACATGTGCATACAAGGTCGACTTCCTTCCTGTCCATGCTTCTGTTCTGAACGTAAACAACAGCAGCAATGGCGATATTTGTATATTACAATACAATACAATTACTACAATATTTGTAGCTGCTGGAACAAGATCAGAATCAGCCCGGCTGCCGCCATTGTTGTTGTTGTTGTGTGTGACAACGTGGGTTGGGGGGCGGGGAGGAGGAGGGGTGCTATGAGGTCACCGTCTTTTCCGGACTTATCTGTTTATACCATGGATGTATTATAAGAACTGGATAGCGTGGCCCCACCTTCTACCATGTAACGGTTTTGAAGCCATAATATCCCCCGTCAGTGCGCCGCCATTGTGCAGCCAGTAGAGAATCTGGACCATATCTGGATGCAGCTGTCGTAAACGGTCGCAAAACTTCGCAGCATACAGCGTACACAATCATTGTGAAACTGCCGTAAACCGCGGTTATTTTTTAAACTCCAATAACTGATGAAAAAGAAACTTTTCAGAAAAAAGAGGACTTGTAAAAAATGCAGCCCAATAATACTTTCATATCACCACAGCATACGGATGGGAGAAATATTTCTACGAGGCGTATTAATTTTTTGAAGTTTCATTACGGCCCGTTCAGATGAATGGGGAGACGGAGAGTTGACCTATACTGCAGCCAGTCACCAGGGGGAGCAGTTTTTGTGGTGACTTCACAAAAGCCCAGCGACATGACGTCCATGTTTTTTACAGTCTATGGTTTATACCATCTAGGGCATGAAGACGAATACCCAAATATCCACCTGCAGACCTGTTTTCAAAAAAGATGCGGAGTCATGGACAAATACGAGTCTCTATGTGTCAATATCACCGGATCGATACTTAATTTTACCGGAGTCTTAAAAATTCATACTCGTGGATAGCCCACCTCAGTGTTCTCCTGCAGACTTAATTTTGAATATGTACATGTCAGATTTTTGTGTTTGGTTTGAACCTAAGTTGGATTATTTGATTCCTATTGTTTTGTAGTGCCACAAACACTCAAAACACCTGCTGCTGAAGCTCAGATTTCAATTATATTTCATTAAGCAAGCCCACAACACAGGTAACAATCAAAAAATGCATACTGGACATTTACCTTTGACGTGTATAAAATCATAGCCCCATTAATTTTTCAAATCTATGGATAAAAGCATTGGGGTCTGACATGTTTCTGTTCATGAGAAGTGACTCTTGAATCAAAAACTTTATCATGATCAAATTATTTTGTGTGGGGAAAATACATTTTTAAAGCTTAAAGAAACATCTTCACAGCCTGGTTCAAAAATGGCTCAAGTCTTTTTAACCATATATCCATGTGCTCTCACTGTACAGATGGTGATTGTTTTACACTATGCCCGTTTCGTTTTTATCGAGGTTTCTAGTTTTGGAAATGCAGAGTCCCACCTCAACATGTCCCTGATGTTTAATGGCTTGATCCAATTCTTTCACAGACTATGGCAGTACTACAAAGTGACAGCTGTTGAGCGACTATGCTATATACTACTATCAATCTCAGGTTTTAAAGTATGCTGCTGCTTGTGCCTTTGAGGAGCACGTAAAAGGCAGTTTGGATGTATAATTGTGACATGATGACAGACCAAATTTTCCAGTGAGAACATTTCAGCCCAATTTCTTCAAAACTACTTTAAAACTGTTTGATGTCTGGTTTCTGATGACAGAATGATCTGATCCTGTTTCAGATTTCTACACTTCATAACCCCCGTGCTTATTTGGAGTGATGAAAGCATGCAAAAACAAGTCTGTCAAGCACTTATCATATTTTCTGACAGCAATTTCACACTTTTAATAAAAAAATGAAATGTTATAAAAGAGTAGCAGAACACACATTTCACTTTACTTTGATCAACTCTCTTGTTTTAAGCAGGGGCTGCAGCATTTGCATGAACACAGCTGAGACCCCGCTGGATTAAGACCCGGCTGTACTGGGGAGAGTGGGGGCTGTATCAGAGGAAGCGGGCGTCAGCTGCAGCAGAGAGGAGTCGTCACCCCTGGCACCCTGAAACTGACAGCTCCAGCGCAGAGAGCGCGTGTGTGGGAGAGGGGCGGTGCACGCGTCTGAACAGAAGCTGTAATCGTCCGCTGTGAGTGTGTGTGGGCTCTTATAATGAGTTTGTCATCACGGAGGCTGAAGGCAGGGAAAGTGTCGAGAAGCAGCATGAAAATGTCCCTCATCTCATCGCTGTCACTCACACTCCCACATGTGGCTCTGCAGGAGAGGCTCAAACACTCACAGAGGACTTTAATGTTTGACTGAAGGCAGTCACTTTACCTCTGCATCGTGATGAAATCTTTACGGATGATCAAAATATAACATCAAAACCCAAAGACATGCTGATACGTGCCATGTTCAGCTCAAGATAGATTTCTACATCTAGTGATAGGATATAGACATTGTCACAAAGCTTATCCTTTTTTATAAATAATATCCACATGACTACTCCGATTCAAGCAGATCCTTTGACATAAATGAGAGGATGTCATATACAAAGCCCAGTTCAAAAGAACTTGGGACATTGTGTAAAACAAAAACAGAATACAATGATTTTCAGATACTTTTCAACTTATATTTAAGTGAGCACACTTAAAGGACAAGATATTTAATGTTTAAACTCATAAACTTTGTTGCTTTCCTGCAAATCATTTTAAATTTGATGCCAGGAGCATGTTCCAAAATACAGCTGCATGTTTAACACTGTGTTATATAACCTTTACTTTTAACAGCACTCAGTAAGCATTGTGAACTATAGACACATAGTGTTTAAGCATTATAGAAATAGAAATCTTTTCACATTCTTACTTTATGTACAACATTGGTTGCCTGACAGTTCGGGAGTCTCCATTGTCCTATTAACTACTTTATAATGCTCCACACGTTTTTAATGGGGGACAGGTCTAGACTGCAGGCAGGTAAGTCCAGTATCTCCACTCTTTTACTTTAGAGTCATGCTGTATCCCTGAAATAAGCAGGGACAACCCTGAAAAAGCTTTGCTTGGGTGGCAGAATACGTTGCTCTAAAGCCTGTACGTATTTTCAGCATTAATGGTCCCCTCACAGATGTGCAAGTTACCCAAGCCATGGGCACCAACACACCCCCATACCATCACAGATGCTGGCTTTTGAACTTTGCTCCAATAAAAGTCTGGATGGTCCTTTTTTTCTCTTTAGGACACCTCATTCATGATTTACAAAAACAGTTTGAGATGAGGACTCGGACCACAGCAGACTTTTCCACTTTGCATCAGTCTATCTCAGATAAGCTCAGGCCCAGAGAACTCAGCGGGGAGTTGTTGATATATGGCTTTGACTTCCCATGGTTGACCTTTAACTTGTAGATATAAAGATGAACTGTGTTAACTTGCCAGCGTTTTCTTAAGTAATACAGTCTACAGAATGATGTTGGTTTTTAATGCAGTACCACCAGAGGGATCAATGGTCATGGGCATTCAATGTCTCTGGCCATGTCGCTTATGTGCAGGGATTCAGATTATCTGAATCTTTTAAAGATATTATGTACTGTAGAAGATGAAATCCCTTAATTCTTTGCAACTGCATGTTGAAAATTGCTGTTCTCAAACTGTTGGTCTTTTTGAGGAAAGTTCTCTCAGACACACCCTCAGCTTAACACCTACAAGAGTTTTAAGCTTATTTCTCCCTTAGCCTATGATATATGTAAGAGTATGACACTGACCTCCAGAGTGACCTCCTGCTTGGCTCTGGCTCTCTCCACAGTTTCATACATCTGTGTGTTCTGGATGCCAAGGCCGCAGAAGATGGCGAAGGCCTCCAAGAACTGCTCGTCATTCCTGTTAAAGGCCTTCACGCTACCTGATGCCTCATCCATCTTATTCACCAGCTGACACACACCTGCACAGACAGAAAGGCAGACAACATGAGGATGAGTTTATAAAGACACCTCTGACGTGTGAAATCAGATTTAACTAAAACATATCACATTCAGCTGGAAAACAATTACTGTAAGATGTTTAATTGACTTGTCTAAAATAACTACGCAGCACAAACATACTGTTCCTCTTTAAAAGCACCAACATCAGTGCTCCAGCGTGTGTGGCGGGTGACTGAGTAGGTGGTAAAGTTGCTGATCTGGCACTAACTCTACAATCTTTGGTGCAGTGCTTTTTATGTTTGGTGCTGCATGACACTGGCTGATCCTTGTGTGTCAGTAGAGCAGTGTTGTTGTATTGGTCACTAGCTGCTCATTTGCACAAAGTTGAGATACTCAAGTAGTCAAGATCGCTGTCGCCCCGATCATCCCTCAACGCCAAAAAAGATGGCAGCTGGATGCCGAGGATGCTCTGATCAGTTTTGATGCTAATGCTGAGTAGGGGGTCATGTTTTTTTGGTATATGTGTGTTGTCTGTGAGCGAGGTAACTCAAAGACTTATGGCCCTTTTCCACTAGCACGCCTTGGCCCTACTCTACTCGGCTCTACTCGATTTGCAGCGTGTTTCCACTAGCCCGGTACCTCCTAAAACAAGCTAGTTTTAGTACCTACACCGCTCTGGTTCCAAGTGAGCTGAGTCGATACTAAAAGATGACGTCACCGACTGCCGGCTACTGATTGGTCAGACAATGTCGTCATCCATAAGTCATGAGCGCAATGACCTAGCATGCTAGCGGTAGCTACCATTAGCTTACCCTCATATGTCTTTTCTTTGCAGCTCGATTGCTCTCGTCCTCGGCTTCATTCTGTTGTATAGCTTCCTTCTTCTGCTTTCCTTTTTTACTCGGTTTGTGACCTAAAGCCACAGATTGTTGTGTCGCGCTCAAAATGACGTCACTGCAGAGCCGCTGTCTGTCTACAGCTACACTGTATGCCGTTGGGGAGGCGACAGGGGCTAATGGAAAAGCAGCACAAGGCGAGTAGAGTAGAGCCGGGTATAGTCGGGTAGAGTCGAGTAGAGTAGAGTAGGGGTAGTGGAAAAGGGCCTTTTATTAACTGATTTTGACAAATAAAATTCGGGCAATGTTGGTCCAAGTGCAAGAGAGGTGATTAGGTTTTGTTGGTGATCCAAATCCCGATACAGGACCCAGGACTACTTTTGTGAAGGATTCTTTTCATTGAGAGATGAGAAGCCTTGTTTGTGTCCATAATAACTCGTCTACCCCTCATTTACACCTGCAAAAACCCTGAAATTATCCAAATATTATCCAATCAAGCTGAGTCTTTCACTCAGACTTAACCTGGATAATCCCCTTCAATCTCTCCCTAGTATTTTGTCTGGATGAAGTCTGAGTAGACTCATGTCTGAACGCTGCAGCAAATTATCAAGGGAATTCACTGAGGTGAGTGGGGAAGGGTGACGACATAATCCAGTGTGACCGGTGCAACCAGAAAAGAGAGATTTGACAGGACGGATAAAAACAACCACTGTTGCAGGTGAGAGTTTATCTGATTGTTAGAAGAGTTAACACAAACTGTAACTGCTGAACTGCTGTTCATCTGCTGATCACCAGCATCCAAAGAGCTGCTGTTGGATATGGAGATGAAACCCTGCAGCTTTCTTTCTTGCCATGAAATAATTATGCAGGTAGTACAGCTGCTTCATATTCACTATATTTGGCACTGTGTGGTGACTACTGGTGACCCCCCACCCCTCCACCACTTCCACCCCATCCAGCAGAGACTACTTCCTGACTACTTCCTGCTATCCAGATGATATCAGGGTTGCATGAGTGGAAAACTCTCTAGTTGAATATCAGTGCCCTTAAACCTTTTTCACAGTGTGGTCTCTACATCTCTGTTTATTATATAAATATCATGAACAGACAAAGTGAAAAGCTTACAGTTTGAAAAGTTTCTGAGGCAGAGAGGATTAGGAAAAGTTAATAACATTTTGGACCTCTGTGTTGCTACAACTGTACGTTACAGCCCTCAAAAGAAGCCATGCTTGAATGTCCAACGATTGTTAAAAGTTTTGTTGCTTGAAAAAGTCATACAACAGTAGTCTGATGCTAAAATTTTTGTTGGAAGAAGCATAATAAAGGCCTATTGGATAAGTTACCAAGACAAAATAATATTAAATTATTATGTGTTAATAGTCTAAGTCAGGGGTGTCCAAACTATGGCCTGGGGGTGAAATGCTACCCATTTTGAATTGGCCCCTGAAAATTTGGTGAAAAAAGGCATTTAGATTACAGAAGCACATACCATCAATCATGCACATTTTCTGCCACATTTTCACAAGATCTCAAAGTATATTGCAATATTCATCCTCTTGCATTTTACTCTCATTTTGTGTCTGACAGTTATTATAAGCCGCCAGTAGCAGTTTTTCGCAAAATAAAAGTGATATTCCAAAAATTTAGCAAAGTATATTTGTGCTTTGAACATGTTTCCATTGAAGTTTGTTCTAGACAGGAGTGTTGTAACTCATGTGAAATATCATCCTGCATATAACACTGCAGGAAGATGGACGCATGAATATGCGAAGGCTTGTCAAACCCTCCCTCCCTCATTTCCGTTTCTATCTCATTATAACACCCTGCATTCCTCTGTTGTTCGCTGTCGAATATGGCAGTTGTGTTTTTCTCGAGAGTAATGGCAAGAAAAGTCTCTGTCTCCTCTGCTGTCCAAACGTACCGCGCCATGTTTACTCAGAGAGAAGTGATCATGTGACCAGGTATGTCACATTCTGTGACGTATAATTGCGGAAAAAGTGTTTCCATTGCACTTTTGCGATATATTTGAATATTGAAATGTCTGAAAAACCACCTCATGAAAGCGTAAAAACTTTTTAGCGATATTTAAGTGCTTTTTTAAAACTCAGGTGTTTCCATTACCAGTTTTTTATTGCACTTTTACATTTTGCGCATATCCAAGGGTAATGGAAACGCACTTAGAGGCTCCCATCTCTGCAGCTCAGAAGGTCATTCTTTTCCTCACTAGGTGTTAACCCAGTGATAGACCAGGTTTACAGGGGCCCCTTAAAACTTTGACTTAAATACTCTAAAACTGAGTGGCTCAGTCATCCATACATTCTCTTTATGTGGCCCTTGATGTAAAAAAGTTTGGACAACCCTGGTCTAAATCAATGAAAATGCAGTTTAATGTAACTTCAAGAAAATAGTACCTTTTTTTGGTGAAAATTAAACCATTTGATGAACGCTGTAAATCAATTGTGTTAGTTGGACAACAAAATTAAACTAATGCTCTGTAACTTGTTGCCTTTGATCTGTGAGGCTATTTGTCCTGATTACATTACATTATTATGTCCTGATACACTACAACAGGCTGGAGCCATACTCTTTCTTTCATAGGTACACATGCATACATATCTACAAATATATATAGATATGGGTATATACACATACATACAGTGATGGATCCATCCAGGCAGAGACAAGGGGACTTAAAATAAGAATTTATGATCGCCACAAACCCATGGACACCCAGATCATAAACCTGTCCTCACCACATTTGTCTCTGCTGAATATAGAATCAATCAATCTTTACATGTATAGCACCATATTTGTCTTGTTGACTATAAATTTATTAAAGGTGAGCCCTTTGAGATGTTGCATATCATTTTCAAGAGGGTCCACATGTCTATATGGTTATAAAGATAGTTACCATGGATGTAAAATCAGTACAACTATGGACAGAGAGATTAATCTATGCATAAATAAACATTTATGTAATGACTAACCAGGTTGTAGTTCAGGTTTTTCTTGTTGCACCTCTGCTTTGGAGGAAGTTCAACAAAGTTACACAGACTAACAAACCAGTAAAGGAAATGCTGGAAAACAAACATTTGACAAAAGGGACAGAGATATACCAGATCCAGATCTGACAGAACCATCCACGTCCTTCTGTAATAATCACTAAAAACATAATTACCAACATTTCTAAGTAATTGGACTTTTACCTTACAAGGCCATGGAGCATCTCTAATGATAATTCATTCATGAGACACTGAATAATCTAGAAGGTCACGAAACATTTCAGTAATAATTGGGTCTGTTTGATCAGCAGGACTCTTAAGGCAGCAGGACGAGGGGGGTCTGAGCTCTGAAGGACGTCCACACTCATTAGTGGTCTTCAGTGCCCACTAATGGAGCTGCGATCAGACAATTATGCTGATGATAATCACTGTGATGGATGGAGTGGCAGGGCCATTCACAGACAGACAGTTCATAAAAGTGCTAATGCGGTGCTGGTTTAGTGTTTCTCGGGCTGACAGTTTAAGACGGTTAAAGCCTCCAACTGTTTCTGTCGATGGGACGTAATCAATGGGAACAGTAAACACAGTTATTTTAGAGCCAACGCAATCTGGAGCATTGTTACTGCAATAACTTCTTTCATGGTTGTCGGTATCAAAGTGAATGCTGAACTACACAGCAATCATAGTGCACTTAAAGCAGAATCCTATCTCTAAAGTGCTGCAGTCTGAATGGCCTACGTCTTTCTCCAGCCTTTCCTTTTAGACCTTCTAAAACAACCTGCAGTGGCCATAGTAGTTTGCTGTTTTCTATTACTTTCGTATGTCCATACTATCGTTGTAGACATTTTAATCCACGACAGTAAAAACTTTAATGCTTGTTGCCTTACAGAGAGAGAAGATTTTGTCTTATAGGCATAAATAAGTAATTAATTCTATTTTGGTTATATTTTGTAGTGGAGCACTTACATTACCTTAAATATTTCCTTCAGTCTTCTGAGACTTGACTTCATTATTTGTCATTAACCCTTTGACTTCCAACGTAAGAAATACATTTGCAACCAATCATTTGTTGGTGAAATTGGGCTCCTTCTTCTTCATTTAGCAACATTTCAGCTTTTATTTTTCAGAATATCAAGAAGCAGAAATGCAGATCATCCTGCTGGTTGACTAGCCTGTTAAGGGTTATCCTGGACATGAATAGATTATTTCATTTTTGAAACAACATTTTTGGTTTTTGTTTGTAAACATATAAGACAGCAAAATTTAGACATTTATTCATTGACTCAGTTTCCTGAGGAATCATAGATACATTTTTTAATCATCTAATTAATTTTCTTCAACTAAATTATGATTGTCAGAGGTTCTAGAAATATGTTTAATGATTTTTTCTTACTCCAGTGTTTGCTATTACTGTGTGAGAAACCCGAGGATCTATGCAGCAACAAGTCACATCCAATTTTTTCTAGTTTTAAACAATTATATTCATGTACAGCAGTGCCACCCAGTGGATACATATTAGTGTTACTAACACGATCCTGAGAAGTGAATAAAGAAAAAAAAGGAAAAGATGGGCTTTCAAAGTTTTAAATGCAGTGGTGGATAAAAGTCAACCGCATGGTTGCACTGCCAGTCAAAGGGATAAGGCAGCTATGACAGAGATGCCATGACAGATACGGCAGTGCCTGACTACTGCATCATCTGATTGGCCCTTAATAAATGTTGATTGATGGGATGATTGTCCAATCACCTGTCGGATATGATTCTGAAAGGTTCATTCTCAAACACTTTCTACGGGCTCTTTCCTAGATGGACTAGTGAAACACCTGAATGGTTCATCAGGTGTGTCGGGTTAAATCTGGAGGTGGATCCAAACATTTTTCTATGGTTTCTAAACAGTGTGGGACAGGGCACTTTTTCACATTTTTGACAATAACTTGTCCAGCAATGTTGGAAATACCTGAATGCAGGCTTTTTGAGGTTCTTATTTTGTTTTGGTTATTAAACTCTGCAGTTATTGTGTTGTTTTATGGAAGTCCATTGATACCCCTTTTCCACCAAGCTGGTTCCAGGGCTGGTTCGGAACTAGAGCCAGCTTAGCACCAATTCTTTGGTTTTCCACAGACTAAGCACTGGTTGCTGGCTCTCAAAACCGGTGCTTGGCAAGCACCAACTCTTTGCTGGGCCAGCAGATAGAACCAGGTTACGTCGGGGGCTACGCGCTTACGTCAGGGGGTGGGGGCGGGATTAGCAGAGTACAAACATGGAAGAGAGACATTTTTAAAAAGACGAGGTTGGAGTAAGCGAAAAACAGATTGAAAAGAATATATATATATATAAAGAATATGTAAAGAAAGAATACAGGGACCAGAAGACCGATCTGGGCCGTAGTGGCAATGGTCGGCCACGTTTTAACAGCCCGCATTACAAAATGCTCGATGCTGTTCTCGAGGACCGACCGGCTTGCAGCGCTACCGGGGCATTGAATTCGGCCACAGCCATGCTGGAGTCTATGCAGCAGGACACAACAATGGAGCAAACCTCCACAGAGCCTGGTAAGTTTATTGTTTTGTTTATAGTTGTTTGTTAGTTGTTATGGGAAACTGGCGTGACGTATACAGACATATACATTGACGTGCTGACGTAGCTCTCTGGCCAGCACCCATTTGTGGAAAAGCAAACGGTTCTTAACCGGTTCGCACTTGAACCAATTGTGAACCGGCTCTAGCACCAGCACTAGCACCAGCCCTGGAACCAGTTTGGCGGAAAAGGGGTATGAGTGATATTATCCAATCAGTGAGCCATATCCAGTTCTGTGAAGTCTGATTTGTTGTATTCTTGCTCAACTGTCCAAAGATCACGGCCCTCTCTCTTTTATCCTTGGTCTTCCAGGCAGTTTTAGAGACATGGGATAGTCCTTAAAAGGGAATGTAAAAAACGTCTTCTCTTCCAAATGTTCTGAAATAGTTCCAAAGTTCCTAAAAACCTGCTTTTATTCAAGTTTTGTGCTGCTTTGTTTGATATTAAAGATGATCTATTCAGAAACAACAAAAAAGACTTTCATTCAGGCTCTGAAGCTTAAATGAGGGCACCTTAAAATCCTTCATGGCTGGTGCTAAATCTTACTTTATCTGAGCTTCTGTCATGACCAGATAAGAAAGATGATTTAAACCAGGTTCAGAGCTTCAAAGGGGGCTTTAGGTGAGAGAGAGAGTGCAGACAGAGAGAAGGAGGGATGTAACGTACCGATGACTTTGTCTTTTTTCCCGTTCCTGATGGGAGTGCAGAGCAAACTCTTTATCTGGTTGTTGGTGTGATCCGAGTTTTCATCCTGATGCAGGAGAAAGAGATAATTACTCACTATGGGAAATATAAGGCACATAAATAGCAGGAAAGAAGAGAGTGTGAAGATGCACTGACTGTCCAGGGGAATCGCTGGTCCTTGGTGACGTCTGTGATGTTCAGAGGCTGCATGGTGTTTTTAACATACTGAGCGTACATGTAGTTAATCTGGCTGACGTCACAGTCCCTGAGGAGGCACAAGAACACAAACAACAATTAATGATGAAGTTGCACTCTCAAATTAACTGGATTTACCTCTTAAACTTCTAAATCTAGCCTTATTACCACCACTAAACCTGCTTCCTGAAGCTCCAGCCTCCATCACTTAATAATTAAACATCTGCAGCTTAATGAGAGACCTGCTGCCTGAACATCTACTCTTCTGTCCACACTGCAGTCTGGTTTGTGTTTGGAAACTGCAGCTGTCAAGTCTCACTGTCAGCGCTTAATTAATCTGTTTGTTGTCTTAAGCTGCTCCATATCCAAGCACACAGTCGACTGTAAGTCCATATGATAGATGATGGAAACTGGAACTATAAACACAACATGAGGTTAAGGCCAAAGCCAGAGGGTTAGCTGTGGTGCTGGAGAGGGACAGTGGGTCTGAATGACAGGGAAATAAGAGAGAAAGCAGAAACATTAAAGTGCTCAAGTTCTGTAGATGAATATGTGATTTTAATTTAACTAAAGTATTAAGGA
This sequence comes from Scarus forsteni, assembly GCA_036419115.1. Taxonomy (NCBI): domain Eukaryota; kingdom Metazoa; phylum Chordata; class Actinopteri; order Labriformes; family Labridae; genus Scarus; species Scarus forsteni. The sequence continues at coordinate 32,761,820 of JAZDUH010000544.1, forward strand.
CTCTTTCACATATTAAGTTCTGCAGTTCAGTTTGGAGGTGAAGTTGTGACATAATTGCAGTTTTCATTTGGTCTGGTTTTCTTTCACACTGCTCTTTGTCAGGTGAACCCAAGCCTGTCAAATGCAGGGCACATCGTTTTAGCTGGCCTGTTGGTCGGACACATGATTCAGCTGTTTTGGGCCAGCTGGTTGCATATTGTACTGACTTGCCCATTGGTAGCATGGTAAACTTTGTCACAAGAATTCATTTTTGATCATTGAAATTACTACTTTTAAAGACGTTTTGCTGGAGCATCAATGTTTAGCAGCAACAGAAGCTATCAGTCGATGGACAAGCACTGAGCTGGACACTTCATGGATTTTTGTGAGGCTTTTATATTTAAACTAGTCACGCAAATCAGCCAAAAATATTAGAATACAACTGCACACCTGGCCTACGTTTATTACCTCCGCCAAGGAGGTTATGTATGTCTGTGAACAAAATAACTCAAAAAGTAAAGGATGGATTTTGATGAAATTTTCAGGAAATGTTCAGTATGGGAAAAGGAAGAACTGATTCAATTTTGGTGTTGATCCAGATCAGCGTCTGGCCGCCATGAGGAAAAATGTGATTTCTGTGAATAACTACTGAACTGAAATAGATATCATTATGAATCCAATTGCTAATGGTATGTTTTCATGGTCAAGGAATCTAAATATTTTGATTAAATAAAGGTAGGACTAATATTTATGGTAAAAATCACAATATGGGTGAGGACTGTGGCGCTGGCGGAGGTCTCCGCTCTCCGAGTGCTTTTCTAGTTTTTATATATCGACTCTTATGACATGTCAGCAAGTGATGCATACAGTAGCCCTACCTATATCATTGATACTCTTCAAAAAAAGTCTGAAAACGTTAGTTTGGTCAATCATTTCTTACCTTTAATAATACCCAAGGGTTTTATTTTTTCCATAGTTAGAAAGTTTTAATAGTCATCTTTAAAACAAGGGATAACTTATAAGGACTTTGCATTCGTGGTTTCCCTGTTAGTTTTAGTTTGTTTTCTTATGATGTTGGTTTTAATGGTTTAGTTGTTTCTTGTTTGTCCTTAACTTTTGTGCTTTCTTGCAAAATTTGGCCATTTCAGTTTGTTTGGTTTATGCCTTCTGACAGCTTTCATTGCTGTCCTGTCTTTGTTTGTTCCTTTGTGGTTGCACAAAACTTTAGTCAACAAATATTCTGCTTCAATGAGCTATAAAATTGCATTCTAAATTGATTTGTCTTTACAGTGAGCCAGATGTACAAGAATAACATGACAGGGTGTGAGTCTCAAACTTGAATTGCCAACTCTGCAACAGATGCAACTTATTGTTTAGAAAATGTATTATGAAATCACAGATTCTTAGGGTCATGGAACCTAAAGTGGTAAAATGCTAACTCACTTTAATGTTTTGTTCTTATTCTTGCACCATGTATTCACCATATTTGTTTCTTGTTTGTCCTTAACTTTTGTGCTTTCTTGTCGCATTTGGCCTTTTCAGTTTATTTTATGTTTTCTCTTGTTTGTCTCTGTGTGGTTGCACAACATTTTAGCCAACAAATATTGTGCTTCAGTGAGCTATAAAATTACATTTTGACTTGTCTTTACAGTGAGCCAGATGTACAAGAATAAGATGGTAAATGGACTTGAGCTTACATAGCACTTTTCTAGTCTTTGACTACTCAAAGCTGCTTTACACCGCAGGTCGCACTTACCCATTCACACCCATTCATTCTCACATTCACTCATTGATGGTTCTGAGTTTCTATGTTAGTTATCCATCAGTATCAACTAACATATTCAAGCCTTTTCATGCCCATTTACATGCCACTGACGCAGCAGTGGGAGCAACTTGGGGTTAAGTGTCTTGCCAAAGGACACATCGACATGTGCCCCCCAGAGCTGGCCTGCAACCTCCAGGTTACTGACCAAGTGCACTATCCAACTGCACCACTTACGCACGAGTCTCAAACTTTGACTACAAGTCAAATTTTGAGTCTTGGAGCGGCTCTGTTGTTATTCTTGTGCCATGCATTCACCATATTTGCAGTTTACCTTTTACACAGCATGTAATTTAATACAGCTTGGGGTCTTGGTGTGCCCTCTACTGGTATCATCTGAGAACATGTCGTGGACTGGCAGGCATATCAACAAAAGTGCTTTTTGATTAACTGCAGATTAAAGTATAATTTTGTGTAATTGTTTCTTGGCGTCCAGCTGTCATGAATAGATTTTTATTTTGGATGACTTTAAGACTTCAGGCTAATTATAACAATCTGTTCTGTCCAGACAGCCTTTCACTCCCCAAAACACACACTTACACACTCAAACATGACTCTGATTGACATGCTGCACAGTGCCTGCATTTATTCTCCGGTTTAATTACAAAAACACACGAAAGTCCACATTTCCTCTCCGTCCATGATTGACTGAAACGAGGCCACAGAGAAAGAGCCGCCGGCATCGTTCAAAAGCCATGACAGCTCTACGTTAGCTCTGGAACTCCAGATCCAGAAAAGTTAATTAGCCCACTTTGTCAGACAGAAACGCTCCTCCGCCTTACATTCCTGCGGGCCTGGCTCTATCTAACCTCGGTTTAGTTCGGCCTGGCAAAACAGACGCTGTGTCATTTGGAGGCCGCAGCCCAGGGTTAATGTCACTATAAAAAGCCTCCTGCGGTTCCAGACGGTCAGAGCTAACAGCCTGCAGTCCCTCCCTGCCTGAGATGGCCCAGTTTGCCGTCTCTGCGTCCCCCCAGAGGAGATCCAGCACATACACAGAGCGGTATTTAAAGTCAGTTATTAGATCCAAACAGAATGAGACAGTATGGAGGACCGGACAAGACAAGACATCTGGTTTGTGTCGTGTGGACAGTGATGGGATTATTCCCTCTTTTTTCAGCTAAGTTGCTTTTCCTGCACGTAAAGATGTAAGAAATTGAATAAAGAGTTGATTATTCCACTTGGTATAAAAGCAGCCACGATCACATCCCTAAAAAATGTCTCCAAACATCAGGCTCACTCAATTCGACAGGCTGAACTGTTTCAGCGGCGAAAGGAGGCTCAAAACTCGTGTCTTTATCAGATTTTATTGATTTCCTGTCCTTGAGTTTTATCTCCACCTGCAGGAGAGCAAAAGAGAGTCAATAAACCCGAAAGAGAGAAGGTTTTCTGACCCTTTTCATAAAACACACACATAAAAGGACATCACTGCGATCTGTGAGCACCACGTTACAGAAATAAACTCTCTCTGGCTCTCAAGGGATACAAGAACATTCTAAACCTACTGGCCACTTTATTAGGTACACCCTAGTAATAACAGGGTGGGCCATTTCATTTCCAAAACTACTTTCATTCTTCTCTGCAGATTCAACATTCTATCAATATGTCTATCTATTCATCTGTCTGTCTTTCTGTCCTTCAATAAAAGTACCCATGCTTCTATTTATCCATCCGTCCATTTGTCTATCAACTATCCATCCTATTATCGTCTTTCATTCCATTCTTGCATCCATCTATCTGCCATTAATCCTTCTATTCACCATCTATCTATCCATCTAATGATCTGTCCATCCATAAATATATCTATCGATCATCTATAAATCCGTCCATCCTTCAATCCATCGACTGGCAGGTCATACAGAGGGAGTAGTAGGGCCACATGTATTCCTTATTGCCAGTTGTCCACCCCTGGCTCAAAATACCAAAATATATTTATGTATGTTTATTGTGTTTGACAAAATCGTCCATGTCAACATTCAAAAAGGCCACATTTCCAACAAAATAAAGTTCAAACTGGCCTAATTTTTTTCCTAAATTCCATTTTATGCACAAGTCAAAACTGAAAATAAACTCAAGGTAAAATTCACTCTGATAAGCTGTAAATATTCTGTATTACTAGCAGTAAAAAGAGACTAAAACTGTCACGAGTTCTATGTTTAGCTCATTTAATTAAGTATTAATTAAATGAGTATAAGTATTAATTACTTAATTAAGTAACTGTATTTGAATTTAAATATACAAAAATTGTTAACAAAGTAACTCCCTAAAGGTGCTATGAGGAGAATCTCTTTCCGACGGCATTAAGACTCTGCTACCCATGAGCACGCGCGGCGACTGTCGTAATGCTGCGTTCTAGTAACCTCGGAACTGGGAGTGACATCATCTCCGACTTATCGGCGTTCCAGTTGAAGTTGGAAAAAAACATGCCGATCTACCAGGCTATTGTTAGCTGTTGTTAGCTCGCCCTGCATTGTTGTTAACAAATATCACATTAAGAATGTGATTATCACTATGGCAGCATTTTTGTAAATATAAGTCTAACAATACTATGTATACAGCTGATCTAGAACGACACACCCCAGTCAGAAGTGCAAATAAACTGATTATTACAGGAGCTAAATAACTGTTCACACTGGGGGCATCCATCTTCGATTGTCAACTCGGGGGTGGCGAGGTTTCACCGAGTTCCCAGTAGGAAATTCCACTTTCGAGGGGCGTTCCAGTTGCAGTTTCCTACTCCGAACCCGGAAATTCCTACTTCTGACTGAACGGAACGCACCAAAAGATGTGACCCAAGCCAAAGCATGTGTTTGTTGTGATCAGTGTTGGGGAAGTTACTTTTAAAAAGTAGTGTTTGCTCGTTACTCGTTACATCTGAAAAAAGTAATTCGTTACTTTACTTAGTTACCCTCTATGAAAAGTAACTTTTCAAGTTACTAGTTACTTTTCCGTTACTTTTACATGCTTGATCATGGACAGAACCCCATATCTGTTCCTAAATGTGAAGGCCTACAAAAAGTTCTACTACGGAGAACATAACAGTTTTTTGTGCTCTTTATTGTACAAAATGTCTAATGCCTAACCCTGTGGAATGAGAGCTCCTGCCCAGTGTTTCCACATTTTGCTTCTGAAATAAGCAACCAGGTCAATAAAAACAAGCCCAAAATAATCAACCTCCAGCTATTTCTCTTTCTTATGCGATATACTACTTTTTAAAAAGAGAAATCTACATAAAGTGTGTTAATTTTCGTCTACATTACATTTCAATATCACAGTGCTAAGTATCTATTCAAGAAAAGACCGTCGCTTATAACAAGCAGACCTGGCAACTTTGGCTCTGAAGCATGCGCCATGTGGGTGACTGTGTTTGGGGCCGTGCATATAACCAGGAAGCGAGGAAGTGGACAAACTGCCGACCGAAGTACTTTTTACCCGAAAAAAGTAGTTTCGTTACTGTAACGGGTTACTTTAGAACGCGTTACACACACTGGTTGTGATGCTAATAAATGAAGCTCGGACCATCCTCAGAGCTCTGCATTGCTTTACAACTTCTTTTTTCAACAACTTACAGGATGCAAAGTGACGAGGTAATGTATCTCTTCTAGTTACGTAGCGGTAGTTTTTGATGTGTGACAACAAGCAATTTTTGGAAAACTTAGTATCGTAGTTTTGTCGCCGGCTGTCCGACCCGACCATTGAGCTAAGGAGTAGCATTTATAGATGACCTATTTTGATGCTATAAAACTGATCTTAAAGTGTGTATTTTGACCAGGCATATATCTAAAAGTGAGACTTTTTTGTAATTACTTAAAAACTCCTCATAGCCTCTTGAAGTAAGCTTTATATATTGGTTCCCTTAGTGCTTCTTAAATTGTGAAAA